>JAYEPQ010000005.1:10261524-10861524 GCA_036321105.1 Dracaena cambodiana
TTTCTATCTTCGGAGATTCATTCCAAGAGTGTCTGCATCATCTAGAGTTAGTTCTCACGCGTTGTAATGAGAAGCATTTGACACTCAATTGGGAAAAATACTATTTTATGGTAAAAAATGGCATAGTGCTAGGGCATGTCATCTCCAAAAAAGGTATCGAGGTTGACAAAGCCAAGGTAGACCTCATCAATAATCTGCTACCTCCGCGATCAGTGAAAAATATACGATCCTTCCTTGGTCATGCTAGTTTTTATAGAAGATTTATCAAAGACTTTAGCACAATTACTAGACCTTTGACACATCTACTAGCCAAAGAAGTACCATTCAATTTCACGCCTGATTGTCTAAGAGCATTTGAGCAGCTCAGGAAGGCGCTGACTACCACTCCTATTATTCATGCGCCAGACTGGAGCTTACCCATCGAGCTCATGTGTGATGCATCTGATTACGCTATCGGTGCCGTCCTTGGTCAACGTATTAATAAGCAGCCACATGTGATTTACTATGCAAGTAGGACACTTAATGACGCCCAGTTGAACTACTCTACCACAGAGAAAGAGCTTCTGGCAGTCGTCTTTGCACTTGAGAAGTTTCGTTCCTACTTGATTGGATCACGAATTGCAGTATACACTGATCACGCTGCTTCGAAATACTTGTTAACCAAGAAAGATGCAAAAGTAAGGCTTATTCGATGGATCCTCTTGCTACAAGAGTTTGATCTTGAGATATTAGACAAGAAATGTGCGGATAATTCAGTAGCTGATCACTTGTCTCGTCTGTCCAACGCTCCAACTAATTTGTGCCCCATAAACGAATCATTTCCTGATGAGCAACTGTTTGCATTGATGCACGAACCATGGTTTGCTGACATTGTGAACTATCTTGTGACTAAGGAGATTCCGTCCCATTGGTCCAAGCAGGATCGATATAGATTCTTATCCCAAGTAAAATTCTTTTACTGGGATGAACCATATCTATTCAAATGTTGTCCAGACCAAATCATACGTCGATGCATACCTAACGATGAGATACAAAGTGTTCTCTCTTTTTGTCATGATCTAGCTTGTGGAGGACACTTTGGTCCCAGGAAAACGGCCGAAAAGGTATTGTAGAGTGGTTTTTATTGGCCAACTATTTTCAAAGATGCCGTGGAATATTGCAAAGCATGCACACGATGCCAATTCGTCGGCAAAATTTCACGGCGTAATATGATGCCTCTGCAATCTATCCTTGAGGTCGAAATCTTTGATGTATGGGGTATAGATTTTATGGGACCGTTACCTAACTCATTTGGAAACCAATACATATTAGTTGCTGTTGATTATGTTTCTAAATGGGTAGAGGCAATAGCCACAAAATCGAATGACAATAAAGTAGTTGTCAAGTTTTTGAAAGAGAATGTATTTTCTCGATTTGGCGTTCCTCGAGCTATTATTAGCGATAATGGTACCCATTTTACCAACCGGTCATTTGAGGCGCTTATGCGGAAATATTTCATTACCCACAAGTTAGCCACACCGTATCATCCACAAACTAGTGGGCAAGTGGAAGTTTCCAATCGCCAAATCAAACTGATTTTGGAGAAAACAATAAATCATAATAGAAAAGATTGGTCTCGTAAGCTAGCTGATGCATTATGGGCTTACCGTACTGCTTACAAGACTAATCTAGGCATGTCTCCATATCGTTTGATATTTGGAAAAGCGTGTCATTTACTGGTGGAGCTTGAGCATAAAGCTTTATGGGCAATCAAATTTCTAAATTTTGAGCTCGAAAAAGCTGGCAAGCAGCGGAGATTACAAATTAATGAGCTTGATGAGATAAGACGGGACGCATATGAGAGTGCCAAGATTTATAAAGAGAAAACAAAAGTGTTTCATAACAAAGCAATCATTCACAAGTCATTTGCACCTGGACAAAAAATTCTCTTATATAATTCGAGGCTACATTTATTCCCAGGAAAATTGGGGTCAAGATGGAGTGGATCGTACATAGTACGGAAAGTGCACCATCACGGTGCAGTTGATCTCGAGGATCCTAAAAATGGTAATTTAACCGATTAAAACCATTTTTAGAACCTCGAGTGAGCGATAACGTAGAGGTCGTGACACTTCACGATCCAATCTATACATAAAGGCATGTAGTCATGTGTATAATAGCATGTATATTATGTTACTAACATGATGCAAGGTTTTAAAGCAAAATTAGGGAAAGATGAGGAGCTGACGGTAATTTTCCATCCCTATATATACCCAAGCAGCCCTCATCTTCCCCCAAATCATTTCTTCCAAAACCCTAGCTGCCCCCCTTCCTTCCCCACTTCCTTTTTTGGTTGTTGTTTCTCTCTTTGCAGGATAGTGTAGGATCTTCAACTTTTCTTTGACCAGAGGTGCTTCAAAGGTCCATATCACCAGCGTAGACAATCACCCCGAAGCTCTCGGCCAACCGTGAACTCCAAGCCACCAAACCGCGGTATATACCGCTATTCAGCGGTCAAACTGTGGAGTTTTCCCCTGAAACTTCAGGGGAGGTACTATTTCTCTCTTCTACATTTACTGTGTTGATCAGATTGCAAATTGATAATTACAGTACGATATCATGGGTAGATTTGTTTGTTGGAAGTTTTTTGGAGAAATTTTTGCGGCATTTAGTGTTTATTTTGCCGCTGCAATCGAAACTCTGGGTTGGAATTACCTCATTTATTCATCTAATGCATTCTACATCCCAGAGTTGGTGGAGGAATTTTATGCGAGTTTTGCGAAATCCGACATTTTGGACGATCACAAAACCATAAACCTCCATTGGCGAGGCCAATTATATGAAATGAACGCAGCGGCCATCTCGGCTTCTACGAGTATCTTCCTTCACACCGGGAATCACACTCCCGGTAGGATTGAGGATTATCTTACATGGATGGGCCCAAACTGCAAAATAATACGTAATAAAGGGATCAGCAGCAAGACACTCTATCGCAATATTCATGCAACTTGCCGCTGGGTCAATACTAATGTTGTGGGCATTACACATATGTCGTCTTTTTACACGCCCACACTTTATGTTGTTGACTGTATTATGCGTTAAGATTATCATTTCTGTATGTGCACACAGCTACTCGACACTATTATTGATGCTAAGATGCGGTCGATGACTAGTTTGCCTTTGCCGTGTTTAATTACACAGTTGTGTCGCAAGTTTATATCTAGTGCCGAATTTGACGCATACGCACCCTCACGCGTGTTGATCACTACCGAACATATTTCAGTGATATATCATGCTGCTGTTCCAGAAGATTGGAACAGACATGCTGATAACGAGAATATATATGCTACTGACTTGACACAAGAGGAGGAGGATGATGCCTTCTTTGACCAAGACTTGCCAGCTGATCCCACTGAGCAAATCAACGTCGTCTGGCAAGGTCTTAGAAAAATTTGGCACCGGTTGAAACAGATTGATAGGGGTGAGTCTTCTACAGCACGAGCACGTTCTGCACTTGGTGAGTCTAGTAGAAGGCAAAGAGGACGACACCAATGATTTGTGCATGAGAGCATACACAAGTTTAGGTGTGGGGGAGTGTATTAGGAGATGTTTATTTTATTTTATTTTTTTCTTTTTTAGGATTTTTAGGATTTTATTTTTATTTTTATTTTATTTTTTAGGTTTTTGGGTTTCTTTATTTTACACTTTGGGTAGTTTTTAGGGTGACCAACAAAAAGATTAAAAAGATAAAAAAAAAATTTATTTTCATCAACAGATCAAACTAATTACAGATAAAGAAATAAAATTTAGATTTGAAATTGGATATGAGAGTAGATTGGACGATACACTTTGAATTTTATGAAAAAAAGATTAAAATCCAAAAAATAAATATCGCTAACAGTAATTTTGAGGCAATTATACATCTACTTTTCACCTCACAATAGTTTATTAGGTTAAGAATAAAGATAATAACGAATGAGTAAGTCTTCTCTCTCTAAAAAAAAAGTGAGAATAAAATAATGGGGTGCGCCTGGTATTAAGGCAATAGCCTCAAGAGTGAAAAAAAAAAGAGTATAATCCAAGTAATCGGGTATTTTGCGCCTAAGCAAGCGTAAATATTCGCATGAAAGGTGAAATATTCTTAAAAAGAAAGAGAAAAAAAAGAGTATGAACTAAGTAATCGGGTATTTTGCGCCTAAGCAAGCATGAATACTCGCATGAAAGCTGAAATATTCTTAAAAAGAAAAAAAAATTTATGAGAGAGGAGATGAATCATGAGTTAGAGTTGGAGTCCAAAAACCAAAGTAGACTATCACACATGCACGTAGATGTATAGGAGCCAATAAATTATATGTTAGTAGGTATTGAAAGATAAGATTTAAATTTTTGATTAAAATGATAAGTGTATCTGATATGATACTCGATTTAAAAATTGATAATCTAAATGCGTTCTTAAGTTTGTATATTAGTGAGACCAATTGACGAAAATATATAAAAAAAAAAAAGATTTTTTATTTCTTTTGTATAAAATTTTTATTTTTCTTAATTTTCGGTTATGCTTATTTTTCTTTTCTTTATTCCTTAATCTATTTTCTTCTTGAATTTTGTGGGTATATTCACTGCAAACCCTCACGAGACAACACTCGTCCACTAGGGTAATCTTGGGGTTTAAAGGCTTGTTGCACGTGCTAAGTGCAATCGCGATTCCTGCGAAAGTGAGTTAGGATTTTTGTTTTTCTTTTTAGGTTTAGGTTTTGCTCAAGGACTAGCAAAAGATAGGTGTGGGGGTGTGATGAATATCATATATTGTATTTTTCCTCTCATACTTTATCTGTTTTTGTATATAAATAAATGCTACTTGGATATTTTTAGTGTCTTTTGCAGGTAATCCAAATCATACAAGGAAAAGGCATGAAACCAGAGTTGGACTAGGAAAACAAACGCCGAAAAGTTTCTAAAGCGGGCGAGACTACAACATCAAAGAACTGCAGGAAGTAGAAGTTAAATACAGTCAAGAAAGTGAAGAGTCCAAGAGAAGATATTTCTGTAGAAGAAATTGTAGTGCAATTGCTCAAAAGTGAGCCGCTAAATAGCGGTATTAGCCGCTAAATAGAGGCCCATAAGTGGTCTTCTCAGAGTAATGTTTGTCGTGGGCTTAATTGTAAATTGATAGGTCATGTTGTTCTGCTAGAAATAGGGTTTGGTTTCCGAGGCCTATTTATTGGCCAACCCTTGTATTTTGAAGGTATTCTGGATTCTGGAATTTTTGTATTCGATTTCTTTTTATCAATAAAGTTAGGGTTCTTGCTGAAGGTCAACGGCCACAACACCGTGTCCAGAGGTAACCCATCGTTCTTGAAATTTCTATTTTCTTTCTGCATAGATTTAATTGCTTTTTATTTTAGGGTTTACTGCTTTCTAGATTAGGGTTTATGATTTTATGAATTAAAATTTGATCTTCCTTAGCAAAAATCATGAGTAGCTAATTAGATCAGCTCTAGGATGTAGATGAAACTAAAATCCATCATGCAATTATTTTCTAATATTTTTCTTCTTAAATAAAATTAATAAAGCCATGATTTTTCAAATCAAAGATTAAAATATAAGGTCCCTAAGTTTAGAACTTTGATAGGTTATACTTGAATTAGGATTTTTGATAATCTATATTTAGGTAGGGATTGGGGTTGCTGGTTTTGTCTTTTTGTTTGAATTATCTAAAAGATTTAGTTTATTTTTATATGAAGTAGCATCTTTTGATGAGCTATACTTACACAACACTTGATAGCTCATGCTTAGGGCACCTTAAGTAAAAATTAAACTAAAAAGATTGAATTTTTATGATAAAAGAAAATAGTAGAAGTAAGAACATGGTTGGAAATTAGTGGATTCTATATCCTAGGCTACTTAGATTAATCCGACTTCAACCTAAAACCTTTGGTTAGTCTGTTGAACTATAGAGAAAGTAAGAACGCAGAAACACCTTAGATCCCTGTGAGACGATCTGTACAGCGCTACAACGATACTGTACGCTTGCAGTAAATATAACACATCATATATAAACACACACACGGGGTGTGTGCTAGGGTTTGAAATTGAGCCAAGGGTTTCTCTTGTGTTGGCTATTGTATTCTTTTGTGGCTGCTGCTGCTATTGCTTTCTCTAGTTGCGGCCGAACCAAAGCAAGAAATGATGAATTTGATGGCTGAAGCAAATAGAAGAAGATAAACAAGAGAAAGTGTGGCTGAAATTATTTTCAGCAACTTAAGGGTTTGGCCTAAGACTACAAGTGGGCTGCTACTTTGTTTGTTCGGCTGTAGAGTTGGGCAAAACTTGAAAATAAAAGACGGTAGCTTTCTTTGGGTTTCTTTGACGGCCAAGAAGAAAATCACTGTAAAAAGAGGTTAGGGCTTGATTTCAAATTCTTGTGTGATTTTATTGCCAATTTCTCTTGTGGTTGAGAACTAAAAAGTTGTAATCCTATTTTGATATAATGGAAGTTTTCGATCGTGTCCCCGTAAATATAGGTACATTGCCAAATCACGTTAAATCTGCGTGTTATTTATCTCTGCTATTTTTCTCTTCGATTAACTATTTGATTTCGCTGATTGTTGCATTGGTTTTATTCCACCTATTTTTTTTCTAACAACAATGGTACCCAATCGTGAATGGAGAAGTGGAAGTTGTAAACAGATCTATTTCGTCCTGAGATGAAGAGTACTGTTAACATCCCTCCAATGTTCGATCTTATGTCCTTCCTAGGTTGGATGTTAAAATAAATCAATCCTAAACATATTCAGTGATCTAAATGAATATTGATGAATTAAAAGTAGAAGCAAAAATTGAATCGAAATTCATACCTCCAGCCATTGCAGTTCAAACTGTAAAAACACTCAAGGGAATGTGTTTAATTTCGGTTTGTGTGCTTCTAAATCTCACACAACCTCAATTAGGTGGCGTATTTTTTACTGTAGGAGATTGTAAGGCATAGGGACCTAACCTGAGGAGAAAGCACGGTATAAATAGGCTCTGTCCATCACGGAGCCGTTTTCTACTGAACACAAAACGTGTGGCAGTTTTGAACGTGATTTCATTCCTAAAATCGTGGAATACATGGACCATATCTTTAACTTTCTCAAATCGGTTGTCACCGATTCTCATCTTTATCTTTCTCAAATCGGTTGTTACCGATTCTCATCTTTATCTTTCTCGAATCGGTTTTTACTAATTCTTTTCTTTATCTTTCTCAAATCGGTTGTTACCGATTCTCACGGGAAGAGGAAAAACTAACATTCTCCCACTTGGTCCATATATTCCATCATTCACTATAATGAGAAACAAATTACATGAATCATGGTGATAGGTCCTCTAATGACGGTATTATCTTACATGTATTACGATGCATTGTGTCTCTCAACCCCATAAAACTTAATGAATAAACCCAATGTTTATTCAAGATCCTAACTTAATGACATTTCTCAAAATAAATGAATGTGCACAAAACAAATGAGAAAACATCAACTAAATAAGAGTTTCATTAAAAAAAACATCAAATGTATGTACCATAGAAATTACATCACGGGACAAAGTCACATTCTTACTACATGATCCTTAAAATTCTTTGGTGGCATGCCTTTAGTCAAAGGATCAGCAATCATTAAATCAATGCTAACATGCTCAGTGACCACTTTCTTCTCTTTAACACGTTCTCTAATGGCTAAGTATTTAATGTCGATGTGCTTACTACGACTTCCACTCTTGTTATTCTTAGCCATAAACACAGCAGCTGAGTTGTCACAGTACAATTTCAATGGCCTAGAAACTGAGTCAATTATTCTAAGCCCAGACACGAAACTCTTCAACCATACACCATGTGAAGTAGCCTCAAAACAGGATACGAACTCGGCCTCCATAGTGGAAGTAGCAGTCAAGGTATGCTTCGTACTCCTCCAAGATACAGCCCCACTGGCAAGCATAAAAATGTAACCAGATGTTGATTTGCGTGAATCAACACAACCAGCAAAATCTGAATCCGAGTAACCAATCACCTCCAAATTGTCGGTCCGTCTGTACATGAGCATGTAATCTTTTGTACCTTGAAGGTATCTCATTACCTTCTTTACAGCTTTCCAGTGGTCAATTCCTGGGTTACTTTGATATCTCCCCAGCATCCCAACAACAAATGCAATGTCAGCTCTGGTACAGACCTGACCATACATCAGGCTTCCAACAGCTGAAGCATATGGAATGTTTTTCATCTTTTCCCGCTCAAGCTCAATTTTGGGACATTGTATTAAGCTAAATTTGTCACCCTTCACAATGGGTGTTACACTCGGTGAACAATCCTTTATCCGAAATCTCTCTAAAACTTTGTTGATATAGGTCTCTTGAGATAAACCCAAAATGCTTCGAGATCTTTCCCTATGGATCTTAATGCCAATGACATAAGATGCCTCACCCATATCCTTCATATCAAAGTTCTTCGAGAGGAATTGTTTCACTTCATATAGCAAGCCCTTATCATTGGTTGCAAGCAAAATATCATCCACATATAGAACAAGGAAACAAATCTTACTCCTACTGACCTTCTGGTATATGCAATGATCCATGACGTTCTCTTCGAAACCAAATGAAATGATAACATCATGGAATTTCAAATACCATTGACGTGAAGCTTGTTTTAATCCATATATGGATTTATTAAGCTTACAGACCAAGTGCTCACCACCACTAAAAGAAAATCCTTCAGGTTGTTTCATGTAAACCTCTTCCTCTAGATCACTATTAAGGAATGCCGTTTTCACATCCATTTGATGTAAGTCTTGTTGGCAGTGAAAATTTCTAAGTTAAAAGGATTTTCCACAACAGAACACGGAGCCAATTCAGTAGCCCCGCGTTTGGTAATATTAACCCTGCGTTTGAATAAAACGCGGAGATGTTTAATAGCTCCGCGTTGATTCCGCAGTCTGGCTTGTATTAGCCTCGCGTTTGAGTAAAACGCGGAGTTGATCAATAGCTCTGCGTTAGCTCCGCGTTTTGGTTTTTTAGCGCCGCGTTTTGATGCGATTAAAGCTCCGCGTAAGCAGATAATCAGAATCTCAGATTGATTGAGATTATGATTCTGGGCTTATCCAAATACCCGAATCAAGTCTAATCAGAATTCCATCAAAACTAAGATATTTGATTGGAATCCCTGATGATGACGAGTTCTATTTAGATAGAAACTCTTGCATTAACCTGGGGCTATAAATACCTTCCTGGTAAAACCCTAGGGATCTTCTTTTAGGCAATTAAGATATTTTTCTGAAATCTTGGAGAATTCGAGTTACGCACAGAGTCTTGAGTTCGTGAAGATCAGAGAAAATCACCATCTTCTTTCTAGAGTTCTTGAGAAGTTCGAGTTACGCGAGAGAGCCTTGAACAAATCAAAACCAGAGAAGATCGTCTATAGTCAGTCGATATCTTCAAAAGAGAAGATTTCAACGTACCGATCGTCCACGGGAACTACTATAGATCCCATCGCCACAGATCCCACGATTATTGTTAAAGAGAGCGATTGAAATATAAAATCCTCTCGTTTGTTCTCTTTATATATATATCTTGTTCACTTCCGTTGTAATCTAAGATGTGTTCAATGGAAGGAAGTGAAGAAACTTTTGTGACGAACAAACTGGCGACCACAGTGGGAGTCGTCTCTTTCACTGATGAAGAGATTGTGGCGCAATCGGACGTTGACTTGATCGGATCCGAAGTAGATACGCTGGTCGTTGAAATCGATCAGCAGAGGTACGAGGAGTTCCTCTCCTCCGGATCAGGTGACTTGGATGAGACACGGCACTATCGTCGCATGTACTCCAATGCCCGAGTAATGGGTAGAAAGGTATCCACCGAGAGACGGGGATCCTTGGAGACTGCGGCTATAGAGCCGAAGTTCACACGAGAAATCCTAGCCGAGGATGAGCTTCCGATTGCCGAAGAAGACGTGGGAACTGGGCTGACCAGGACCCAACTCCGGAACAGGAACCGGAGAGCGAGGCGTAGAGCCCTCAAAGCCCGCCTTGGACGCAGAGCTAACTCTAGAGGACGCGAAGCTATGGTCCCTCACAAACTGGCTCGCGCTACCCGCGAGACCAGTCTCTAACGCGTTAAACGCGAAGATGCAACTTGCCTTAAAAGCAAGGAAAAGCCAGCGTGTGATTTTCCACGCTAGGCTGATACTAAGCTAAGCAAGGGACGCAAGGCTGGTAATACTAGCGAGTTACGCAAGATTCCTGACACTCGCGAGTTACGCGAGTATAAAAATTATTCAAAGCCAGCGTGTGATTCTCCACGCGAGGCTATTACTGAGCCTAGCGAGAGACGCGAAGCCAGTAAGGGTTGCGCTAATCGCAGAATACCCAACACTCGCGAGTTACGCGAGTATAAAAATTATTCAAAGCCAGTGTGTGATTCTCCACGCGAGGCTATTATTGAGCCTAGCGAGAGACGCGAAGCCAGTAATACTTTCAATAAACGCAAGACTTCTGACACCCACGAGAAACACGGGGATGATTGGCAGATAGTTGTCGGTCGTAAAAACCACGCTAAGCGCGAAGCTATGATCTGCGTTAATCGCAAAGATAAGCCAGCGTGCAAGAATTTCCCTTCACGCGGGGCTATTATTCCAGAAGCTAAACTTCCAAGGACACCCAAGCCAGCGAGAAACGCGAGGCTAGTGTGGATAAGCGCGAAGCTATTCTTCAGGCCCGCAATGTGAAACGCGAGGCTATTCCTAAGCCACGCGAGGATCGGTCCGCCCCCAGAGTCAGGGTTGATCAGTCAAAGAAGCTTCAGTGGGTTCACAAACATTCTCAAGAGTTGAATAGACCTCTTGACTCCATGGCTAGAGGCGCTGACCTCGGGGAATATCTCTCTAAGAAGAGAAGTATAGACCAACTTCAGGTTGAGCCTGTCTGTCATTGCCAGCAACTTGTGACGGCAGTATCAGCCGTAATGGACAACTGTGGTTGCAGCAAGAACAGGATATCTGTGTTCGACCGATTAAACGAGACAAACCAGAATCCTGCTAAGAAGACAAGAACCACTTCCCTGAAGCAATGGAGAGCTGTAACTTCTAACATGGTAGGAAAAGGAAAGAAAATTGTAGAGACGGATGATGATTCAGAATCGAGCGATGAAGAACCTCATCGTGTTACTCGACTAAGATCAGGAGTCGTCCCGCCCCGAAATTATAAGAAGCTCGCAGGGGGTTCTTACGACGAGGGCAGCGATAATTCCGCTATAGCCTCGCCTCCATCCTCTACATCGTCTCGGCTACAGAAGTCAGCATCGCATATGGCACATAAGTCTGACGATATCAATCAGAGATTTGAAGCTCAAGAAAAGATGATTCGAGAGCAGCAAAAGATGATTGAAGGACTCAAAGTCATGCTATCGAGATTTGTTAAGGATAAAGGGCAAGGAAAAACCAAATGAAGAAGAACAAGAGGAGAAAGCCCATTCGATGCATGCGGAAGAAGATAGATTTTCTTTCCATGATCCGCATGAAGAAAAGCTTGAAAAATTACAGAATCAACTCGAAGCTTTGATGCGTAAAAAGGAGTTGAAAGAAGCTGGGGTCTCAAGACCGTATCCTCCTGAATGGGATATGATACCTTACCCACCAAAGTATAAACCGCTCAAGTTAGAGCCATACGACGGGAAGAGATCGCCCAGTCAGCATATATATTACTTTTTGTCCCAAGCAGGACACTTAATGGGTAATGATCCCATTATGACCAAAGTATTTGCAAGTACTTTGCGAGGGCCTGCCTTCACTTGGTTCATGCAGTTGCCCCCAGGTACTATTAATACCTGGTTAGATGTCGAGAAATTATTTCTCTCACGTTTCTTTGAAGATGACACCGAGATTACGGTTCATTCCCTCCTTGCGACAAGGAGAGCAAGAAGCGGTTAAAGATTTTATAGAAAGGTTCCGGGAGAAGTCCGTACATTGTAAACACGGAATGATCCAGGAAACTCTAGTCGAAACTTGTCGACACAATCTTAAGACCAATGTGCTCCTCAAAATGGGGGCCGTAGAATCTAAGACGTGAAGGGACCTGCTCAAACAAGGAGAGCAAGCTGAAGATTTGATTCGCCGAGTTGAGGAAACCCGCGGGTCAAGAAACGCTGGGGATAGTAAACCATATACCCAAAACAACAGCAATAAAAATAAAGGGAAAGCAATGATGTCGTCAGAAGCTGCTCCTCAGAAAACCAGTCCTCCGCCAGAGCCGAAGCCTCAAGGTCAGCGAGGATCGAGGCAAATCAGACCGCAACAAGAAAGGAATTACACTTTCAAGGCGGAACAAACGCATATCCTCTTTCACCTACTCTAGAAGAAGGGAATGCTAAAACTTCCGGAGAATAAGAAGCCAGAAGATGCTGGTAAAACTAAAGATCCCAACTACTGTCTTTATCATCGGAATGTTGGGCACCCTACCAGGGATTGTTTCCCCTTAAGAACAGAATCCAAGCACTAATAGAGGCTGGAGTTCTGATGCTTAAGGAAGAACAGAAGAAGGTCACTGCCAATATGGCAACTATAGTGGTTGGGACCCACGAGTTCCCCGCAGGAGTGACCCCAATCCCGAAAGGTAAGATGGTTACAAAGAATCTTGATCCGCACAACAAAGCCCAAGAGGGACTTGTCTCCGTAACAACCCAGAAAGGGAAAGTTATGTGGGTTCATCCTGACCTGCTGGAAGATGAACAATGGACTACTTCAAGAGTTCAAGAGAAGAAACAGGCTGTTAATACCATTTCTGCGGATATAAAGGAAGAATATATAGTTTCGGGAGCCTTCACAGATTCTGAAGAAGAACGCGAAACTATGGCCACTCATCAAGATGGGGCAGGCCCTTTCGGTACTCGATCTGGAAAGACATATCTTAAGGATTACACTAGAGTTGATCCAAAAGATATTTATGCAGAACTCGCAAAGCCTGCGAAGAAGAAAGGACTTCGTTTCCAGAAGAATCCTACCAGAGACGAAGGAGCCAAAGAAACTCCCTTCGAATTTGACATAATCGCGCAGTTGGCTAACATCCCAGCGCGAGTGACGCTTCACGAATTGTTGAGATTATCAAAATCAACACGTGAAGCTCTAAGAGAGGCCTTGGCAAACTCTTAGTCGTTCCTAGCTCAGATTGTCGAGCCGGCCATCGAAGAACGGGACTCTTGCCCCCACTGTCATCAAGTGAGGAGGCAAGTCCCACAAATCATTTTCTCTCCAGAAGACATGCAGGTAAGGAATATAAAGCATAATAGGCCTTTATATTTCACCGGATATGTCGGGTCCACAAAAGTGGACCGAATTCAGATTGATCTGGGTTCTGCACTTAGTGTCGTGCCCAGTAGATTGATGCAGCTGTTGGGGATTTTCCTTCATCGCTTGACACCTACGCACACTACCATCCATGGATTCAACGCTAATAATAGCCATCTTCTTGGTAAAATCCGATTGCGGTGTCAAATTGGAGACTTGAAAACAGAGGTTACATGCTACGTAATTGACGTTGATACCTCCTACAATATTTTATTGGGGCGACCTTGGATCCACGCTCATATGATAGTTCCGTTGACTCTTCACCAGTGCATGAAATATTGCGATGAGGAAGGAGAGGTCCGGGTACTAATTGCGGACAAGCAGTCATTCAAAGGGTTGGAGAATTACTTCACAGATACTGCACTCTACAAGCCAGCACATGAAACCTCCAATGACAGTCTTAGTAAGTCTCCGAAGACCGACGATAGTGGCAATGAAGCCGACACTGAGTACGAGCTTCCTGAGGAAGACGACGGGGGTGATTATGAAATCAACCCCCACTTAGATTTTAGTCTGGGTATTGATGATGATCTAAATGATGTAATCGAAAGTGAATGGGTTATTAATGAAAGTATAAGGTTGGTCTATGACCATGCTGTAGCTACTGAATCAGAACCCTCTTGTACTTCTACCGAAGTGAATGGCCTATCCGAACTTGAAGTTCTGGCGGCATGTCATTTGCCACTTAGGTCATCCCTCCTCTCTCAGTCTAAAATAGCTGAGGAGAAAGGTCGCTACTTTGAAGTGCCTCCTCAAAGAGGATCCCAAAGGCCGATTATGTTCGGTAAAGTAATTACTTCACCTCGCCGAAAACAAAGCAGTGAAAGTGATGAACAAACATCACCTCAATTTCACCTATATGAGCAAAGGTCCTGGCAGATGATGGAGAAAATAGGATATAATCTTATCCAGAAGCCAGGATTAAACTTTGGAAAAGGGCGGCGAAATCTCATACCCTCGTTTAGACCGAGAGAAAAGAGCCCGGATTATTATCAGAAGACCCGCAGGGGGTTGGGTTATGTATCTACTCCACCTTCGTTACCATTAAAAGATGAAGAGAGTTCTTCGGCCAAAGAAGAAACATCTTCACCAGATCATGATTCGGATATAAGCACCGGTGCTTGGTTTCAATCTTTGACAATCAATATGGTTTCAGCCGCGCCAGAAAGCGACGAGAAACCAAATGACGTTCAAGATGATACTTGGGCTAGGCATATGGATACTCTCTGGGATGTCCGCTTTGAACAGCGTGACCCGCCCACAGAAGACAAATTAATACAGGTTAACATGGGAACGGAAGAAAATCCGAAACCCATTTTCATAAGCGACACACTAACTCCTTTAGAAAAAGAGGAACTTATATCCCTTATCAAAGAGTATATAGATGTGTTCGCATGGAGTTATGAAGATATGCCTGGGCTTGACCCTCAAATTGCCACACACCGTTTAAATATAAAAGAAGATGTCAAACCTGTTAAACAGCAACAGAGGCATTTTCGACCGGAATTGATGGAGGCAATAGTTGCTGAGGTCAATAAGCTTATAAAATCCGGGTTTATCCGAGAAGAGCAGCATCCTGACTGGGTGGCTAACATAGTGCCAGTTCGCAAAAAGAATGGCAAAATCCGGATATGCATTGATTTTCGAGATCTGAACACTGCATGTCCCAAGGATGAATTTCCACTCCCCATCACCGATGTGATGATTGATAATACTTGAGGTTATGAGAGGATGTCCTTTATGGATGGCTTCTCAGGTTATAACCAAATCAAGATGCACCCGGATGATGAAAAGCATACAGCTTTCAGAACGCCACTGGGGGTATACTGTTATACGGTGATGCCATTCGGATTAAAAAATGCAGGTGCCACCTACTAACGCGCAATGAGTGTCATATTCAAGGAACACCTGCGCAGAACAGTGGAGTGCTATGTGAATGACTTAGCAGTCAAAAGCAAAGACAAAGAAGATCATCTTCATGATTTAAGAATGGTCTTCGATCTTATGCGGAAACATCACCTGAAGATGAATCCTACCAAGTCGTTCATGGGGTATCCAGCGGGAAGTTTCTGGGGTTCATAATAACTTCAAAAGGAATTTTCCTCGACCCTAAAAAGATAAAAGCAATTAGCGAAATGCCGCCTCCCCGCAATCTTAAGGAATTAAGGGGATTATAAGGGAAGCTCGCTTATATTCGGCACTTCATATCCAACTTATCTGGACGATGCCAACCATTCTCCAAACTTATGAAGAAGGGAGTGTCTTTCATATGGGATGAGGCATGTCAGCAGGCATTTGATGACCTCAAGGAGTATCTTACTAAGCCTCCTGTACTAATGGCACCAGCCCCTGGACAGCCCTTCCTTATATATGTAAGGGCCATGGATAACGCTTTAGGAGCATTACTTGCTCAGTATAATGAGCACGGTCAAGAATATGCCCTCTACTATTTAAGTAGAACAATGATTGGGGCCGAGCAGCGGTACACCCCGATTGAAAAGGAATGTTTAGCCCTAGTGTTCGCCATTCAGAAAATGCGACACTATCTTTCCGGGCAAACAATTCACGTCATATCACGGGTTAATCCCCTGAAGATTCTGATGACAAAACCAGGGGCTTTAAATGGCCGCAAAATGGGCCTTGCTACTGTCGCCCTATGACATACATTTCGTTCCTCAAAAGGCGACGAAGGGACAGACAATTGCCGATTTTTTTGCAGACCACCCAATTCGGTCTAATTCCAAATAGACGTTGGAGATTAACACAGTTAGCAAGGAACAACCATGGCAAATGTTCTTTGATGGTGCTGCCAGACGATCTACTGCTGGAGTGGGGGTTGTGCTTATCTCCCCACATAAACATATATTGCCTAACGGTTACTCATTAACAGAACCATGCACGAATAATGTGGCGGAGTACAACGCGCTCATTATCGGCTTAAAAATAGCTCTGCAACTGGGGGTGAACCATCTAGAGGCATACGGAGACTCTAAGCTCATCGTCAATCAGATGACAGGTGAGTATGAAGTCATACATGAAGCCCTCATCCCCTATCATCAATTAGCTATTGAGCTAGCAGGATATTTTGAACAATTTTACATATACCACATATCTCGAAATGAGAACATATATACAGATGCTCTTGCCGCATTAGCCGCAACACTGGCAATCCCGCCAGGCGAAGCTAAAAGCATCACCATTGGTAGTAGAGAACTCCTCCACCCAGACGTGGTATCTCAAGACGAAGAGGTATGCCAGATTGGCTCAAAGTTAGAACCCCGTGATTGGCGATTTCCGTTTGTGGATTATGCCTTGCATGGGATATTACCAGAAGATCCTAAGGAAGCCACCTCAATAAAGAGGAAGACTCAAAGATTTTATTATGACCATAAACTTCAGACTTTGTATAGAAAGTCAAAAGGTGGTCTATTGCTACGCTGCACATCGAAAGCAGAAGCAGAAGAAGTGCTGAGAGAAACACATGATGGAGTATGTGGAGCTCATCAGCCTGGTCCAAAACTTGGAGACCGTATAAGAAGGCTAGGGTACTACTGGCCGAGCATGGTTACGGAAGCAATGGCATACGCTAAACGATGCATGCATGCCAAATACATGCCAATTTTATTCATCAACCCTAAGAGTACTTGCACAATACCGTCGGAAGTTGGCCATTTGAAGCATGGGGAATGGATATTGTGGGACCTATAACTCCCCCGTCATCCAGAGGACATCGGTTTATTCTTGCAATAACCGATTATTTTTCAAAATGGGCCGAAACCGTGCCCATGAAAGAGGTCAAAACGACAGATGTGATCAAGTTTATCAAGCATCATGTCATTTATCGATTCGGCGTCCCTCGACGGATCATTCATGATAATGGTCCGCAATTTATTAGTCAGGGATTCTCCAGATTCTGCAATAAGTTCAGAATCAAAGATATCACTTCTACACCATATAACCCTGCAGCTAATGGGTTAGCAGAAGCTTTCAACAAGACGATCATCAAACTCCTTCGGAAGTTCGTCTCTTCCAATAAACGAGATTGGGATGAAAAGTTGGGAGAATGTTTGTGGGCATATCGCACCACCGTTCGCACCTGACTAAAGCGACCCCATTCTCTTTGGTTTACGGAAGTGAGGCTGTCTTGCCTCTTGAAATCCAAATACCATCATTAAGAGTGGCTTTAGCCACAAAGATGACGACAGAAGAGCGCCATCAGCAAAGATTGCAAGAACTAGAGGCGTTAGATGAAAAACGTCTCAGGGCTCAACAGCAAATTGAGTTGTATCAAGCCCGAATATCTCAAATGTTCAATAAGAACGTCAAGCCAAGGACCTTTAAATAAGGAGACTTGGTTTTGGCGGTTAAAAGGCCAATGGTGCTAACTCACAAGACTAAGGGTAAGTTTGAACCCAAGTGGGAAGGACCGTTTATTGTGGAGACAGTATACTCCAGTGGAGCCTATCGCTTAATGAATCAAGACGGCGACAGGATGATGATGCCGATCAATGGCAAATTTCTGAAGAAATACTATTCTTAGTACCCCTGGAGATACGCGTCTTTTTTTCTTAGGCATGCGCAGTTTGGCGCCTCTGACCTAAACCTGGTGCGTTTGGTTCTCAAGCCTTGAACCACCTCCAGTCTTTTTCTTAGGCATGCGCAGTTTGGCGCCTCTGACCTAAACCTGGTACGTTTGGTTCTCAAGTTTGAACCACCTCCAGTCTTTTTCTTAGGCATGCGCAGTTTAGCGCCTCTGACCTAAACCTGGTGCGTTTGGTTCTCAAGCCTTGAACCACCTCCAGTCTTTTTCTTAGGCATGCGCAGTTTGGCGCCTCTGACCTAAACCTGGTGCGTTTGGTTCTCAAGTTTGAACCACCTCCAGTCTTTTTCTTAGGCATGCGCATTGAGCGC
The DNA here is from genome assembly GCA_036321105.1 of Dracaena cambodiana. Classification (NCBI taxonomy): domain Eukaryota; kingdom Viridiplantae; phylum Streptophyta; class Magnoliopsida; order Asparagales; family Asparagaceae; genus Dracaena; species Dracaena cambodiana. Next base: position 10,279,781 of record JAYEPQ010000005.1, read on the forward strand.
CTCTGACCTAAACCTGGTGTGTTTGGAGTGCCCATTTCAAGTTACGCGAGAGAGCCTTGAACCGCCTCCAGTTTGGTTCTCAAGTTTGAACCACCATCAGTCTTTTCTTGGGCATGCGCAGTTTCGCGCCTCTGACCCAAACCTGGTGTGCTTAGTTCTCAAGTTTGAACAGCCCCAATCTTTCTTTTAGGCATGTGTAATTAAGCGCCTCTGACCTAAAAAGTATGAATTGCCCAATGCCGACTAGGCAATGGAAAGAGAACAAGTTTCTCGCCAACCCATCGTACTGGGGTAAAAGTATGAATTGCCCAACGCCGACTAAGCAATGGAAAGAGAACAAGTTTCTCGCCAACCCATCATACTGGGGTAAAAGTATGAATTGCCCAACGCCGACTAGGCAATGGGAAGAGAACAAGTCTCTCGCCAACCCATCATACTGGGGTAAAAGTATGAATTGCCCAATGCTGACTAGGTAATGGGAAGAGAACAAGTTTCTCGCCAACCCATCATACTAGGGTAAAAGTATGAATCGCCCGACGCCGACTAGGCAATGGGAAGAGAACAAGTTTCTCGCCAACCCATCGTACTGGGGTAAAAGTATGAATTGCCCGACGCCAACTAGGCAATGGGAAGAGAACAAGTTTCTCGCCAACCCATCGTACTGGGGTAAAAGTATGAATTGCCCGACGCTAACTAGGCAATGGGAAGAGAGCAAGTTTCTCGCCAACCCATCGTACTGGGGTAAAAGTATGAATTGCCCGACGCCGACTAGGCAATGGCAAGAGAACAAGTTTCTCGCCAACCCATCATACTGGGGTAAAAGTATGAATTGCCCAACGCCGACTAGGCAATGGGAAGAGAATAAGTTTCTCGCCAACCCATCATACTGGGGTAAAAGTATGAATTGCCCAACGCCAACTAGGCAATGGGAAGAGAATAAGTTTCTCGCCAACCCATCATACTGGGGTAAAAGTATGAATTGCCCAACGCCGACTAGGCAATGGGAAGAGAATAAGTTTCTCGCTAACCCATCATACTAGGGTAAAAGTATGAATTGCCCAACGCCGACTAGGCAATGGCAAGAGAACAAGTTTCTCGCCAACCCATCATACTGGGGTAAAAGTATAAATTGCCCGACGCCAACTAGGCAATGGGATGAGGAGATTAAATTCCTCGCCAACCCATCATACTGGGGTAAAAGTGAATTGCCTAATGCTTTTATAGCAACAGGAAGAGGAGATTAAATTTCTCGCCAACCCTACCATACTGGGGGTAAGAGTATGAGATTAACTACCCAATGCTGATTAAAGGCAAAAGGAAGAGGAAATAAATTCCTCGACAACTCACCATGCTGAGGAGAATAGCATGGCTAGCCCAACTCAAACGGTAGTTGGTAAAGGCCAATCAAACCCGTTGATAGCTAGGGATTTGCTAAAAATCCCATAAGACTTATCATAAAAACATGTAAAACTACTTTTTGATGACAGGTTATTTGTTGAGCAAGAAGATTTCTTAGCCAACCAATAAAAGAATCAAAAGGTAGTTATCATTTATTCATCATTTAAAGAATGGAGTTACAAAAGAAGTCTGAGAACCAATAAAGACCTTTCTTTTATTACAAGTTCTCATTACAAAAAGAACGAAGAATAAAAGAAAACTATGGATCTCCGAGATGCTTTAACTTACTCATCGCTTCGTCAACCACTCGACGACGAGTTGCCTCTATAGAGTGTCGAGCCTGCCGGAGTAGGTCATCATCATTCATTGCAACTTGCTGGATGAGATGCTAGCGAGATTCTTCCATAGTACGGCTTCTTATTGTTTCCTCCTGATCAACTTGCTCCCGTTGAAGGATCAGCGCTTCCCGCTTCTTAACAGCTTCCCCTAAATGGAGCTCGCTCTCTACTAAGATCGCCCGAGCATTGGCAATGGCCTCCTGGGCGCTGAGAATGGCAGCCTGGCTCCCCTCAATTTTAGAGTTTACCAACTCCAAACCTCTAAGAATAGACTCCTGACTAGCCTGGAACCCTGCTAACGCTCGAGACCACTCTTCTTCTTGGTGCTTCAATTCTTCTCGACGAGCAACCAACTCCGCCCGAAGACGAGCCCATTCAATCCCAGTAATAGACTCAACATCCGCTTGGTGAACTGTGTTGAGTATGTTCATTTGCTCCTCCAAGATTCCAAAACGGGCCCGGTAAGGAGCTGCTCGGTCTCGTCCCCCAGCTTCTTCGATGTTTTCTAGATAGCGGAATAACAGCGGACGTGCGAAGTTGAAGAAATCATGGCCAGCAAAGACCGTCTCGATGCATCTCCTTAGTAAACGCATAAAGTCAATGACACTCAAGTTGAAAAGTTCTTCAAGAGGATTTGAAGTGTCAACAGACCAAACAGGTAATGATAAGGAAGATGTCACGGGTAGGGGAGCAGTGGCTACCGGTGTCGAAGAAGAAGCCCGTCCTTGTACCAGGTTCATGACATGCGGGGCCAGTAAAGCCAATGCAGATCTGGTGGAATCAGGAACCTGAGAAGGAGGGCTGCTAATACAAGTCACCCGGGGAGCGCCACCAACAGGAGGAGATGAGGGGGTATCTCCACCAGAAGCTCCTCCGATGGCAGAAGAAGCTTCAAATGAGAACTTTAAATTCTCCTCATCCCTGACTGGAAGACTAGAAGCCGGAGGAATTACAGATGTCTCAACAGCCATTATAGTAGAAGATGTTAGAATCGCTGACTGAGAAACAGAAGGCACGCCAACGACTGTGGGAAATGTCTCAGCGGAACAGACTGGTGTTGGAGATGGCATGCTAGGAGAAGGTGTAGCCTCATTAGCAGCAGCTGCGATAATAATTTCAGTTCTCTCGTCACTTCCCAATTCGTCAATTGGGGGAATTGAAGAGGAAACAGAGGCTGGAGCCGGTGTGGAATAATCAGCAGCAAACTCGCCAGCAGAGTTACCCACACCACCAACGGAGCCGGAGTGGTCCATTCTATCGTCAGACTCTACTTGGGTAGTCGAATGCATTGGCGAGAGAAGTTGACCACCTGCATGTCAGAAGACCAGAAAAGCAGTGTTACGTTAAATAATAACGGGCAAAAGATAAAATGCTAAGGGTCATACTAGGCGATACAAGTCCAGTTGTCGGACTTGAAGGGGGAGCCACTGTCGTTTCCAGCAATGTACCCGTCTCTCTACCCGTTAGTTGCGCCACAGGTTCTGCCACAGGCTATACGGCCGAAGGAGCCGAAACCTCAGCAACGCTTGGAGCTTTAGCAGGCTCATCATCCCTTGCCAACGCTGGGGGTACAGCTGAAGCCAACAAGTCGGAAGCAAGTTTGATAGCCACTTCTTCGGAGGCTATCAAAGTCCCATGTGCCAGTTTTTGCTTCTTACCCGGCCTTTTCTTTAAAGTGCCGCGACGTTTGAGAGTTGGACTCAAAGGACGACTGACAACAGGCTGAGGAGCTCCACCAGCACCAGTATTGTCGTCATCATCACCGGCATCATCGTCTAATTCACTGGCATCCGAAAGCTCAGCCGCAGCGCCAAGGAATTCTTCCATTCCTTTTATTCTCACTCTAGAAGCACCCTGGCGGCAATGTACAGGGCTTCAATCTCTTTGCAACAACTACGATTGAGAGAGAAGCCAGGCACGTCAGCATTCGCAATGCTAAACCAATTGCAGAAGCTGAGGGTCATTGCCAGTTCTGGCGACTTCTGGGGCAAGGAGAATTCAGCCTCGGTTCCGCCCGCTGCAAAATGGAACCAGCCACGGGCACCTTCATACAAGTCTCCCTCGTGAGCAAGATCTTTATTTGGATTACCCACATAGAGTTGAGAGTATCCAAACTGGCGAGCAAAGCGACTCGGAATATATGGCTCGATCTGACACCTGAGATCTTGACGATACACCAAGTGTCTGGGACGGATGTTGAGAAGCAACCAGAACGCTCCTGCAGATAAAGTAGTGAACTTATCTGTTCCCATGGCATCCTTCAGCCTCATCCCATATCCTCCGCCAGAAAAGTCGGGGAAATATCTGAAGATCTCATAGTTCTGAAAGCCACGAAGAGTCTTCCGAATTTGAGACATATAATTCTGCTTCCATGAAGAGCATTCATACAGTTCTACAAAGAAGCATTCTTCGCCTGAACGACGCTCTGGTGCACTCATTAAAGAGGGACAGTGCAAGACGAGCCACGCCATCAAATAGGTGTAGGGTATCTCCACCCTAGGGTTTGGAGTTTTCAGTTGGGCAGTCTCTTTCGACTTGCCCTTTCCTTTCCCCTTGACCTTAATAGTGGGGAGGAAATCACGACAGAGCACCCTCAGTCCATACTGCAAATTGCATACCATGGCGGGAAGGAGTCCAAGAGGTCGGCCGTATGCAAGAAGAACCGCTGGATATACCACGGTCATTGCGATTGCTTCCTTGGGCAACGATGGCACGACGCATCTCTTAAGCCACAGCATCAAAAACCCAGCAATGAGACCTCTGTTGGAGACCGAAAACTGGGCTTGATAGTGATAGCTCTTGAATGAAGTACCGGGACCGTATCCATTCTCATTGGATTCCGTAGTATAAAATAAACGGTAATGGCCCCTGGCTACACGTTTGTCGATCTCTGAAATGGGGACAGGAGAATGACCGTGGATAGTGGCCGAGCTATCCTTAGAATTTAAGTTGGCAAAGAGATATTCGGCCCACTTCTTGTGGCCAATACCGTGATTACGTGCACCTGTCTGGTCAGCGTAAATATGATAATGACACATCATCTCCCAGTATGTGGCATGAATGCGCTCATCCCTCGCCAGTAGCATGTTCAGCTCATCGATGGTGGGGATGTACTCCTCATAAGGGATTTCGCCCATTGAAAGCCCGGAAACCTCAAACATCTAGTGAAGAGCGAACCCTAGCTCACCTACTGGTGTAAAGAAAGTACAAGTCTCAGGGTTATACATCTCCAAGAGGCATTAAAAGTGATAAGCACTCTGGGAAAAATCGAATTGGACATTCCTGATGGCTTTATACAAGCCAATATCCTTTAAAATGGGCTCGTGGGAATCTAGCATGTACTGAACGAGGCATGCCCACCACATATTGTTAGAAGAATGAACCCAACCAGGCATCCTGAAGTCGCTAGCCGGGTACTGACCATCCTTCGCCAGGAACTCACTTAAGAAAGTTCGGGCACGAGATGGGACTTCTCCTATTGGAAGCTCCTTGCCAAATCGGCCTGGAAGTAAGCCAGTAATGCACCTGGGGGAACCATGTTGGTAAACCCCTTTCGCACCAAATTTGCCTGTTGGGACGCCATCTTGCTCTTGAGTTAGTCCCCACTTTAATTCCCGAGGTATCGCCAGTCTCTGAAGATAGACCAGAGGATAGCTACGATCCATTCTAGGCAGAAACATCAGCATTTCGCCTGAGTTATATAACTAAACGCGCTCCTCTTCGGAAAGAATCTCATCTGATTGATCCATCTAGTCTCCAAAGAGGAAAGCGGATTTCTCCATCGCCTCTCTATTTACAGTGTCGAAAGCTGCGTCAGTTATGATTTCTCGCGCAGTGGTGGGATGATACTTGATCAACTTCTCCTTGCGATCCTTCGGATCTGGCTTATATGAGGGCAGGATGGTAGTGAAACGGAATTGGCCCGAAGGATCAGAGCCTCCAGCAAAGCCGAAGTAATTCTTGTGGGGAAGAGATTCCATCGAATACCCTACTGCAAAAAGAAAGCAGAGTGAGAGAAGTTTCTATAGGGCAGAAAATTTCTCTAAGTATGGACGCGTGAAGCTAAAATGTAGAACGCTCGAAGCTAAGAATAACGCCGCGCGAAGCTAAAGATTAGACCGCGCAGAACTCAAAATAGCCTCGCATTTCAGCGCGACTGCTACTTAAAATAGCCTCGCGTTTCAGCGCGACTGCTACTTAAAATAGCCCCGCGCTTTAAACGCAAGGATGACGCGATAACTTCGCGTAAGAAGAAAGTGAGAGACTTTTCTCCTTCTCTAAGCCTTACAGCAGGAGTACGGCGATCTCGCCGGTAAAAGAGTTGATTGATCAGTTAAAATTAAGCCAAATCACTCTAGAAATATTCTAAAGAGTCTCGATGGAAAGATTCTTACCCCTGATAGGCGAAATGTGGGCTAGCGCGTCGCTGCCTTGGCCGCCGCCACCACTGCTTGCGCCAGTCGCCGATGATGGAGCCGCTCGAGAAGTAGCACGAGTCTTGGGTGCCATTGCTGAGAAAAATCGACTGAAAATCTGGAGAAACTCGGTTGGAAGAAGATCGGATCGCCTGAACTCTGATCACCTGAATCTCTAAGTTTCTGGAAAATTCTCAAATAAAGTGAGAAGGATAAGGAATAGAGATTTTATTTAAAATGAGAGAAACCGCCTCTTGGAATTCGGCGCGAGTTTCGGAGAAAGTGACTAGTCAGTTACTCTCTAAAACGCGAAGCTATTAGCCTCGCGCGATGATGGAAAACGCGAAGTTGTTTTACTCCACGCAACTTTACAAAACGCGAGGATAGCCTGTGCCTTAGCTTCGCGTTTTTATGGAAAAACTTAGATTTTTGACGAGTGCAACTGAGTGCTTCCATCTAAGTTAAAATGATCCTTATCCGATCATTTGGATTAGTAATCTAAGTCACGCAGAAGTGCCTTAGACTATTTTACTAAAATTATTAACCATCTGTTTGTTGCGGAAGCAAGATATTTGAAGCCAACAGATAGAGAGGAAAATAATTTGCTCTTTATTCATAAAAGAAGATATTACAAAGAGGGAGTTATAGCCCTCCCAAAAGCTTTTACATGATCAACTCATCAATAACCAAACAGTAAGACTTCTCTACGGGGTGTTGAAGCTCAGTTCCTTGGTTCACATGTAAAAGAACTCCAGACTTCTCAGTTCCCTGATTCACATGCAAAAGATCTCCTCTGCAAATGTCAATTAGGATCTGTCATCCGAAATGAAGCACGAGAGGAAAGGAAAGTGCTGCATTGAAGCACAATTCTGCACTGCAAGTGCTGCAGCTCCCTATTTACAGCCCCTTCAGGAGTTTATCTCTAGGAGCTAGAGCTTGAAACCTGCAACTATGTTGTAAAGCATATACTTCTGACTTCCTTAGAGTTACTTTTGCTGATGAAGATCGATGGACCTGCATACATTCCTCTTCAGAAAGAATTGGACTTACTGCAAAAGGAACAAGGTTTCCAAAAAGAGTGAAAACGCGGAGCTAAGCTAACTCCGCGCACAGTTGAAGAAATAGCCTCGCGATTTAAACGCAGAGGATGACACGATAACTTCGCGTAAAGGAGAGACAAAGTTTCTCTCTGTTGTTTCCTTCTCTTTCATGGCCATCGCGACTGCTAATCAAAGATAGCCTCGCAATTCATAGCGACTACTAATCAAAGATAGCCTCGCAATTCATCGCGACTGCTAATCAAAGATAGCCTCGCGGATTCATTGAGACTATTAGTAAAGCCCCGCGTTTCAAGCGCAGGGACGACACAATAAAACGGCAATCTCGCCGACAAGATAAGCAATCGTCCAGATTAAACCAAGCCAAAATATCTCAGAATGGTTCTTAGAAAACCAAGAGATGAAGTTTTTACCTTCGGAAGACGCTGCATAGACTGGTTCGCCGTCGCGTTTACTTCCATGGCCGCTGACATTAACGCCGGCCAACTTGCGAAAAACCAAACTCCTCTGGAGAGACATCCTATGGAGAATTGAACGAAGATCAGTTGAAGATCATTCGTGAGTCACTCGAGTTCTCAGAAATTCTTCGGATAAGATGAAGAAGAAGATGAGCAGGGAGCTCTATTTAAACAAAAATTCCGTCGCTTGGTATTCGGCGTGGAAACTCAGGGTAATTAATGACATAATTACTCATTTCACTAAAGACGAAGTAAAGCTGATTAGCTCCGCGTAAGTGAGCAAATAACGCGAGATAGACTTGGTATTCTAACTCCGCGTTTTCAGTTTGAAGATCCAAAGTATTTCAAAATCTGCTAAAGTCTAAGCCATTTTGAAAACTTTGGAAGGGGTTCTGTTGGCAGTGAAAATTTCTAAGTTAAAAGGATTTTCCACAACAGAACGCGGAGCCAATTCAGTAGCCCCGCGTTTGGTAATATTAACCCTGCGTTTGAATAAAACGCGGAGATGTTTAATAGCTCCGCGTTGATTCCGCAGTCTGGCTTGTATTAGCCTCGCGTTTGAGTAAAACGCGGAGTTGATCAATAGCTCCACGTTAGCTCCGCGTTTTGGTTATTTAGCTCCGCGTTTTGATGCGATTAAAGCTCCGCGTAAGCAGATAACCAGAATCTCAGATTGATTGAGATTATGATTATGGGCTTATCCAAATATCCGAATCAAGTCTAATCAGAATTCCATCAAAACTAAGATATTTGATTGGAATCCCTGATGATGACGAGTTCTATTTAGATAGAAACTCTTGCATTAACCTGGGGCTATAAATACCTTCCTGGTGAAACCCTAGGGATCTTCTTTTCGGCAATTAAGATATTTTTCTGAAATCTTGGAGAATTCGAGTTACGCACAGAGGCTTGAGTTCGTGAAGATCAGAGAAAATCACCATCTTCTTTCTGGAGTTCTTGAGAAGTTTGAGTTACGCGAGAGAGTCTTGAACAAATCAAAACCAGAGAAGATCGTCTATAGTCGGCCGAAATCTTCAAAAGAGAAGATTTCAACGTACCGATCGTCCACGGGAACTACTATAGATCCCATCGCCACAGATCCCACGATTATTGTAAAAGAGAGCGATTGAAATATAAAATCCTCTCGTTTGTTCTCTTTATATATATATCTTGTTCACTTCCGTTGTAATCTAAGATGTGTTCAATGGAAGGAAGCGAAGAAACTTTTGCGACGAACAAGTCTAAATCAAAATGGGCGACCAATGCCATAATTACTCGAAGCGAATCTTTCTTAGATACAGGAGAGAATGTTTCCGTATAATCGATTCCTTCCCTTTGAGTGAATCCTTTGGCAATAAGTCTTGCCTTATGTCTCTCAATGTTGCCTTGTGAGCCTTTCTTTGTTTTGAAGACCCATTTACATCCAATAGCTTTTACACCATCAGGCAACTTGACGAGATCCAGACCTTGTTAGATGCCATTAAATTCATCTCTTCTTTCATGGCATTGTACCATAAGTTTGAATTCTCACAACTCATGGCCTGTGAAAACGTTTCAGGATCATTTTCGGCTCCAACATTGTTGTCAGATTCTTGTAAATACACAACATAGTCACTAGGAATCGCCGATTTTCTTACTCTAGCAGATCTTCTTAATGCCACATCATTATGATCCTGTGAAGCATGATCATGTTGTTCAGCAGGTTGTTCAACAGCTTCAGGAATCTGTTGAATTTTAGTATCTACTGGATCAGGCTCAATAGCTTGTGGAACTTCATGGACTGATCTTTCAATACACGTTTGTACTCGAGGCGTGTTGTTAACAACAATAATCAGTTTGTTGCTTGAAGTGGCACACTGAGCATCTGAATGATCTTTCTCAGGACCAGTGCCCCGGGATTGATCTTTCCCACTAATCAAGTCATTCTCAAGAAATTTTGCATTTCTTGATTCCACAAATCTAGTGCTATGAGATGGGCAATAAAATCTGTATCCCTTAGACCTTTCTGCATATCCAACGAAATACCCACTTATGGTCCTTGGGTCTAACTTCTTTTCATGTGGATTGTAGACTCTTATTTCAGACGGACATCCCCAAACGCGTACATGTCGTAAACTCGGTTTCCAATTTTTGAATAACTCAAAAGGCGTCTTTGGTACAGCCTTGGTTTGAACTCGGTTTAATATGTACACAGCCGTCTTAAGAGCTTCAGTCCACAAGGAGTTAGGAAGCTTGGAGTTGGCAAGCATGCTACGCACCATGTCCAATAATGTTCGGTTTCTTTTTTCAGCTACCCCATTCTGGTCTGGAGAACCAGGCAAACTGTACAACAATCCCATTTTCTTGAAGAAACTTCGCAAATGGACTCGTCGCTTATCCACTCTCAGTGTATCTACCATAGTATTCTCCACCTATATCGGATCTCACGATCTTAATCTGTTTACCGCATTATTTCTCTACTTCAGCTTTAAAAACCTTAAAAGTATCTAGAGCTTCATTTTTACTGTTAAGCAAGTAGAGATATATGTATCGTGAGTAATCATCTATGAAAGAGATGAAGTATTTATCACGGTATGCATCCAAGTATGGACTACAAATGTTTGTGTGTATGATCTCCAATAATTCAGAGCTTCTTTTGGCACCCTTTTTCGACTTATTAGTCTGCTTGCCCTTAATGCAGTCTATGCAAGTCTCAAAGTCGGTAAAATCTAAAGCACTAAGTATTCCATCATTTATCAACCTTTTAATTCTATCAATGGAGATATGTTCCAATCTCCGATGCCACAATATAGAAGACTCTTCATTTACAACACATCGTTTTGTAACAACATTTTCATGAACGTGCATAGTAGTATGGTTATCATCATTTTGTAAATTAAGCAGAAAAAGACCATCAGACAAAGTACCATATCCAATAATATCAAATTTATAAAATAAATTAAAACCAGAGTCTGAAAAGTTAAAGGAATAACCAACTGATACAAGTCTGGAAACTGAAATCAAATTTCTAGAAAATTTGGGAACATAAAAGGTTTTTTCTAAATTTAAAATGAAACCACTACTTAGAACCAATCTGGACATGCCAATGGCTTCCACATGTGAGGGCATCATGTTTCCTGAATAGATGCTTCGCTCACTTCCCACTGGTTTCCACAGGTCTCGCAAGTCCTTTCTTGTCAAGCCAGTTCATGAACTTGGAGCATTGCTTCTTAACGTGCCCCTTCTTCTTGCAAAAGAAGCACACAATCTCCTTCTTAATGTCCTTTTGAGGAGGGATTTTCCCTTTCCCTTGTCCTTGGCCTGATCATTTTTCATCTTTCCTGAAGTCGTCAAATTCACGATTTCCTTTTCACTTCCCTCCATAAGTAGCCTGCCCTCTTCCTGAACATACATGGTCAGCACCTCATTAATGGACCATTTATCCTTATGTGTGTTGTAGGAGATCTTGAATGGGCCATATTGTTGAGGCAAAGTGCAAAGGATATAGTGAACCAGGAATGAATCAGACATCTCAACTTCCAAAGTCTTGAGTTGGGCCGCTATATCTCTCATGCGCATGATATGATCGCGCACACCCTTAATGCCGGTGAGCTTCAAGGATGAAAACTGCATAATGAGGGTGCTAGCCATTACTTTATCTGAAGTGACGAATTGTTCGTCAATAGCCTTAAGCAATTCTCGGACTTTGTTATACTGCTCGACAGAACCCCTAAGACCAGCAGATATTTTCGTCTTTACGAACAAAACAGAGAGGCGATTAGATCGCTCCCACTTTTCATAAAGATCAACTTCATCAGGGATACTGGTCTCAGTAATGGCAGGTGGTTCGTCTTTTCGAATAGCCTAATCAATGTCCATCTAATCTAAATGAAGGAGAATTTTTTCCTTCCACACTTTATAATTATCACCTTTGAGCTCAGGAATATCACATTTCATTTCAGAAAAATTCATAGGTACTGCATAAATCAAACATTCATGCTCATGTTACAAAATTTGAGGCTATATAACATGTTCTACCAATGTAAAATCATGTATAATATGAATCTAGTGACATAAAACTTACCTGTGGGCTAAAGTTCTAATTCAATTAGATTCATCTTAAATTCATGATAAAACTATCAAATTATGTTCTTTTTCCTAATCCCTGTGGGTAAATTAGGAAATATAGTTTGATATTTTATCCTAATTAATCATACAAATATAATAAAAATTCCTGTGGGATAAAATCTATTATATTCAATATGACTAACCACAATTAATGTCATAATGTGATCCTAAAACACTTAATATATAATTTTGCATAATTAAAGATGTTGTGGCTACTCCTTAATTAATTGAAATTATATGGATCACACAACATTTAATTTAATTCACAAAATATGATCATATAAATTGCACAAAACCATAAGCAATATAAACACAAAATTAAAATTTTGATGTACTAAATGATTTAACTTAATATTGTATGTATAATAAAATAATAAAATTATACATACAAATCAACAAAACAATTTTAGCACATAAAATAAATCACAAAAACACACACACATATATATACGTATTTGAATTCAATAAGAAAACAAAATAACACATATATATTAAGCCCAAAATCATACATAAAGGCCTAAGATAAAACGTTGAATCAGCTTAATGAAAAACGAAATGTCAATTTTGACATAATCGAAACTTTAAAAAATAAAGCAAGGCAGAGAATGAAAATTTAACGAAGCTCTGATACCAAATGTTAAAATAAATCGATTCTAAACATATTCAGTGATCTAAATGAACATTGATGAATTAAAAGTAGAACCAAAAATTGAATCAAAATTTATACCTCCAGCCATTGCAGTTCAAACTGTAAAAACACTCAAGGGAGTGTGTTTAATTTCGGTTTGGGTGCTTCTAAACCTCACACAATCTCAATTAGATGGCGTATTTTTGACTGTAGGAGATTGTAAGGCATAGGGATTTAACCTGAGGAGAAAACACGGTATAAATAGGCTCTGTCCATCACGGAGCCGTTTTCCACCGAGTACAAAACGTGGGGCAGTTTTGAACGTGATTTCGTTCCTAAAATCATGGAATACATGGACCATATCTTTAACTTTTTCAAATCGGTTGTCACCGATTCTCATCTTTATCTTTCTCAAATCGGTTGTTACCGATTCTCATGTTTATCTTTCTCAAGTTGGTTGTTACCAATTCTCACGGGAAGAGGAAAAACTAACAGGCTGCACATTAGAACAGTCACTTGAGTGCTTCTTAGAACTTGCAGAACAGTCATTTGACTGCTTCTTAGAAGTTGCAGGTCCAAAAAGATGTGATACCAGCAAAATCTTGGAAGTTCGAAAGCTTCACTTTGGCTGCTCATAACATCGAATAGAGGATTTTTTTTTTTTTTTTTTTTTATCTGCTTTGTTTTTATATCTCTGATTGTTGGTCTCTTGACACATTTTCACTGTGTTCTATAGCTTGCGCTTTTGCTTCTGTTACACATTGGAAATCATTTAACGATGACCTATGCCTTTCTCTTGCCATAGATGTACATGTGTGTGTGAGAAACCGAAAATAAAACTGCATGATTAATCACGACCACAAAGAAATTTGAAGATTTGCTTATTAATAAAATAGAAACTGTCAAGAAAATAAAAGAAATTCTGGAAGTTTGTGATATTTGTTAATTACAAGTATATGTAACTCGCAATTGTCCAACTCTTCACGCTTTTGAGAAAGTATTAAATGAACAAACTAATGTCTCCAATATTGTTACTCAACTAGTAAATAACTCTTATTCACAAACTTATAACTCTGGTTGGAGGAGTCATCCAAGTCTTCAATGGAAGCAGAATCATCAACAACAGTTTAATCATCAGAACAAGCCACCAAGCAATCTAACACGACAATAATACGTCCAACTTTCTAACCAATCTTCATTGTACTAACCACCACTGATGCGGAATCTTGAGAATAATATTATACATATACAATAGAGAATTCAGTCGCAACAAATGATCAACAGTCAAAATGCGACAACCTTCAATGATATACGATCTCATATAAACCACTTTAATTAGTTCTGCACTGCAAACAAAGTTAAAAGATAAGCTACCATCTCATGTTATTGTATTTACAGTTAGCATTCAGACTGTTGAAACCTTCTGCAAGAAATTTCAAGCCATAATTTGTTAGGGTAGAGGGGAATTTCCAAAGGAGCGCACCGTTTTTCCTAGTGAGCCCATTTAAAAGTTTGCTTTTATTTACAACTTTGCCATTTAAATCTTAGGGCAAAAATGCCCTCATTTTCTCTATGCTCTCTCTCTCATCTCCTCCACCACCATTCCTCTTCCGCCACCGCCACTACCCCTGCTCTCCTCTACCACTTCAGGACTGGCCGCCGCGACGACTTCGGCCCATGGTATTAAACCCTAGCAAAATCCTAATCCTGAGTTTTTATTATTTTTTTTTTTTTTTTGCATCGACCCTAAGAGTTTTTCTTTTTCGGCCCAGGGAGTTTTGGTTGTATCGACGGAGATGGGGAGGAGCGGTTGCGACGGAAATGGTTGGGAAATGGTGACGGCGTGATCAAGGGTGTGCTTCTTCTTCATCGTAAGTTCCAAATATTGATCAAAAGTGTGCTCGTTCTTCACCGCAAACTCCAAATATTGATTCAGGTTAGACAGCCCGGATCAGTGGATCCGGACTTACAGTCTCAGATCTACTTTATCGGACGGATTCGGGCTAGATAGCCCGAATCATGGAGGGGTAGTTTTTGGAGTTTTAGATGTGCTCACTAAGAAAAATCTCTCTTTTCAAAAGAGATGGTGGGCTCACTAGGAAAAGTGGGCTCACTGGGAAAAAATGTGTGCTCATTTGGAAATTCCCGGGTAGGGGCATGGACCAATTTTCTTTGTCAGATGAAGCTGTTTCTCTATCCAAAGATTTGAATATAGGGTAACTCCAGATTTTGGAGGGCTATTGGCTAAGTGCTGTTTAAGTCCGCTCACAAGTTTAGGTGGTCTTTCCCGTAATAGCTTCTTGCAATGATCAAGTTTCTGTATCTAGGGGCAGACCCATGCATGTCTTCTCGGAGGCAGTTCATAAAAAACTTATATTTAACCTAGCATACTTTAATTTTTGAAATTTTTTCAAGATCGTCCTCCCTCCAAATTCTCAATTTTATAGCTCCATCTCTTCTCATATTTTCTTTTTTCAGTTATGAAGATAGCGACCACGAGAGATAAATTGTTTAATGAATGTCTGAAGATGATTTCTTGTTCATTTTAAGTCAAAAAAATATTTTCTATTTTATTTTGAACTCCAAAATTTAATGACAAAATTAGCCCCTACGTGTCGACTCCTTTTGAAATTTTCATTTCCTAGTAAGTGTGATGTGGGTGTACGTACCTGGTTTGCTTTTAGGTGTTAAGAGTGACTTATTTGTTTCACTATTCTTAGATTGCGTCAAGAATTACTAAAAAGAAGCACATTTTAATTGTAATGTGTTAAATTTGTACTAGTTATAAAATAGAAACATGTTTTACTAAACAAAAACATTTATGTTAATATTGTAATATCATAAATTTATATAGGACATTACATAATAGAAATATAATATATTTTTTGCCATGAAGGGTACAGCCCCACATCCCGTGCAGCTCGATCTCTGAATAACTCCACCCCTCTTATTTTGGATGCTTGAGTTCGCCCTTATCTATGTTTAGTTGGTTTGTATAGGAACCAATCTTGGAATATCTCTATTTTCAATCTACTGATTACTATGAGATATTTTATTTACGCATGGCAATTTACTCTTGACGCCTAAATTACTCTTTACACCAACTTTCCATTTTAAAGCATCACCAATTTACTCTCTATATCCAAAAAAAATTTTCAAATTTAACCCTCCCTCCCTCTCTCTCCTACTCTCGTCTAATACGACTGAGATCTAAAATTTCTAAACTTTTTTCTGAGTTCTGCTCTGTTGTTCATATCGAAACTAGCGTCAATTATAGGAAAAGGGGCGTCATCACTATGGGCTTCACCATTCAAACTGAGACCAATACCCTAAATTTAATTTCCCCAATATTTCAACCATTAGATTGATTTCAAAATTATTTGGAGATTTGTTGTCCCAATTTAGAACATGTACACTAAAGATTAAAACATTCAAGATTGCGAGTAGAAATTTAAGAAAATTTAGCAATAATTCAAACTTTGAGTCACTGCGATTAAATATAATATCGTTCACCGATGACGCCTAGTGACTTGACCGTCATGCAAAAAAAATAGTTATAATAAATTGCAAACAAAAACACATCACAAACTAAGAATAATTATAAATCGTATCTTAAACTTATCCTTCGACACCAATTGCACATTAGATTTTTCCTTTTGCTTCAAAAAACTCAAACTTTAAATCCTAATTTTACTTGTTACAGTAAATTTGAAGAATTTAAAATTCCTCCTAAATTTTTTAGGAACGTGAATATAAAAGTTTTAGAGAGTTAACAAATAGATAAGTTTGTGGGAGATGTTGTTTTTTTATATTTAAATGCCTCAAAAAAATTTTTTTTTTTTTTGGGTTCTAGAGAGAGAATAGAGGAGAAAGTCAATGACAATATTTTAAATTTTTAAAATGTCTTAGAGATTTGGGATTTAAAATGGTAACTTACTCAAAAAAATATTAAACTTGTAATTATTTACAAGTTTTAAATATGTACATCAAGAGTAAATTGCTGTGCGCAGGGGTGAGCATCGGTCGGTTCGGTTCGATTTTTTGGAAAAAATACACTACCGAAAACCGAACCGAACCTCTATAACCGAAACCGAACCGACCGAAATCATTTGGAAACCGAAAACCGAACCGAAATTTCAGTTTGGTTCGGTTTTCGGTCGGTTATCGGGTTTGTGGGTTTCGGCCCAAAAGCATAAATTATTTAACAAAAAAATATTTCGGCCCAGTTTAAAGAAAAGCAGAAAATAGACAGAATTTGGCCCACTTTAAAATTAATAAATATAACAAATCCTGGAGCAAAATAATAGAAATAATTTAGCAATTTTTATCAAACAAAATAACATAACACAACTAAAATAATGTAGCAACTAACAGCAAGTTACAACTTACAAACAAACAAGTAGCAACAAACAAAATAACATAAAAAAATTAAAATAATGTAGCAACTAACTAGCAAGTTACAACTTCCAAGTTACAAACAAGTAGCATCAAACAACTTACAAGTTACAAACAACTTACAAATTACAAACAGATCTCTGCATATTGTTCACAAATTTAAATTTACATATTGTTTTCCAAATTCAAATACAAAGGGCTCCTGAGATCTCTGCTCAAATGAACTGCACAAATGAAAAAACTAAATTAGTTTGTAAATGAACTGCACAAAGAACTCTCTGTACTAAGACTTGAAATGCACACTGACACAGAGCTCTCTGCAGAGAGCCTCAGAAGCCCTGTGTGCACAGAGTGCACACAGGGCTCCTGAGGCACACAGAGCCAGGAGCTCTGCCTCTGTGTGCACTTGCAGAGAGCTCCTGAGCTCTGCCTCTGTGTGCACAGAGTGCACACAGAGCTAAGGTGCTCTGCAGAGAGCCTGAGCTCTGCGTGAGTGCATTATAAAAAAATAAAGATACGCACCTTCGACATATACTCGGGGCATCAGAGCTTGGTGATAACGAATCCGTAGACCTATCATCTAATTCTAGAAGGAAATAAAGTTAATTAGAATTAGAAATCATGAATATAATATATGATATGAATAGACTATTACCTTGATCAAACTTCTCAACGTCACACAGATCTTCTTCAATACTGACCATTGGAACTCTCAATTGTCCTCGAAACCAATCCTGAGAACAAATCAGACACTGGATGGATTTGATCGATAACGAGCTCCGAAATGCATCAAGAACTCTCCCACCCATGCTAAATGCCGATTCCGAAGCAACTATGGATATTGGAATCGCCAACACATCTCGAGTCATTCTTGATAATATTGGAAATCTTCCACTATTAACCTTCCAGAAGTCTAGAACAGGAAAAGTTGTCATGTCATCGCCGATAATTGGCACCTCCTTGGCCTCATTCAAATACTTATCTAATTCACTTTGATTTGATGTGACATACATCGAAGAACTCTGTGCATAGAACTTATCCAACATGCGATAATTCTTTACTGCACTACTGTCCCGAGCCATTGAAAATTGTGACGGTCTTACTTATTGTATATCATCTCTAATACCAATTTCCTTATCATGTATAGCTTTGTACTCATTGAACAAAGCTCTGAGAGTTCTCTCCAATTTTGATGGCACTGCACGGCCGTTCTCACCTTGAGATCTGAACATCTCTCCTATCACGTACTGTGCAAAGTCCAGCTTGAATCGATGGTCAAGAATCAACGGTATAAATATCAACAAGTTCACCTTCTCACAGTTTCCCCAATACTTATCATACTTCTCCTTCATCCTATGAGCCATCTCACAAGTAATGATATCATCACTTATCATAACCTCATTTAGCTCACCTTCAACATTTGTGAGCTGATGAAGAAAAACATTAGCTGTCACATATAAAGTTCCTGACACCCTCAAAGTCAAGTCATAAAAAGCTTGCAAGAACCGGCATAATCGGCCAATACAATCCCAATCATTTTCATCTAACATGCCCTTCCCATTAACACCCCCAATTTCTTGTCTGAATAAAGGGTCCTCTAGCTCAAACTGGTAGAAAACAGATTGGCACTTTTTAGCTGCCTGTAACATCAAGTATGTTGAGTTCCACCATGTCTGTACATCCAAACACATTCCTGTCTCAACTGCTATTTTTTCTTTCTCAACACAGCTCTTCCATTTTGCCCACCGTGACGGTGATTGCTGCACATACTTTATAGCACTTCGAACCCTTGAAATGGGTTCAATATTTACATGTAGACCATCCTGCACAACAAAATTCATAATGTGTGCAACACACCGTACGTGAAGAAATTCACCCCCTAAAAAAATACCATGCTTACCATTCCAATTTACAATTTTCCTCTTCAAGTATTGAATCATTTTGTCATTGGAGCTAGCATTATCAACAGTAATTGTCAACACTCGCTCAATTCCCTACTCATGTAAACACGCCTCTAGAGTGGTTCTAAGAACTTCACCTCGATGGCTTGTAATAGGACAAAAATTGATAATTCTCTTGTGAAGATTCCAGTCATTTGCAATCCAATGCACGGTAATACACATGTAATTATTCTTTTGAACAGAAATCCATGTGTCAGTGGTGAGGCAAACATAGTGGTATGTCTCTGATAGATATTTTTTTAATGCAATCTTCTCGTCTAGGCAGAGTTGATAGATGTCTCTTCCTATCATTCACCTAGATGGGATCGTGAATCTGGGACATGCAATGGCCATAAAAAGTCTAAAGCCAATACCTTCCACAAACTTGAAGGGCAATTCATCTAAAATTATCATTTTAGATAATACCACTCTGATAGCCTTCTCATCATATTTCCAGGTAGTCACAGTTCCAACCCTACTATCCTCTCTACTTGGTTGGAGACTTAACTGTACTTGGCGTGTTTCTTTATTGTGGGGATTTTCTTTACAATTGTTAGCATGATTTCTAAGGGACGACGTGCCATTTTTCTTGTTATTGCAGCTATAGACTTTTCTACAATACTTGCATCGGCATTCGTCCTCATCAAGAGGCACATCTCTTTCTTCTCGCATATCATCAGTTTATTGATCCCACTTAATAAAATGATCCCATACATTAGACCTGGAAAATATTGCCTTCCTTTTTTTGTTCCAAGTGCTCCAGTTCCAACAGGATTGCTAGTATTTGTTTGTGTAGGAGTTGGATTTGTTGGTGGAGCATCACTTGTTTGATTTGTAACAGCTTCATTTACATTAACAATTTCATGTGGGTTTGTCTGACCAACACGACTTTCAGCCATCTAAAAAATAATAAAAGAAATATAGTGTGAATGCAAAAATTGAATCTTAAAACAAGTTTTGGTGATATTGTCAATACAATGTAAGCACTGCTCATTCTGCAAAGCATTTTGTGATGATAATAGAGTGTGAATGCAAAGACAGATAGCATTATTAATGGACAGTATCAGTGTGAAATATTTTTCTAGCCCACTACTTATATCCATATGAGGTTAGAAAATCTTAAAAGAAATTGCTAATCTGAACAAAGAAAAGCATATAAGGATGGTAATTTGAACACTGATACTGAACATATAATTGCTAAAGAAGAGCATATAAAGAAGAGCATATAATTGCTAATATGAACACCGTCTACATTTAAATAAAAATATAGCATCTACCAAAGAAAAAAAACAAATAAAGAAAATTCCATATAAGGATGGTAATCTCTCGCTCGACTGGAGCGAGTCGAGTGAGAGATTCGTACCTTCGGAGCTGCAGAGAGCCTGAGGCGGAAGCGAAGGTGGAGCCGGAGGATTCGGGCGACGGAGAGAGTGGCGATCGCCGATCGGGCTCCGGGGATTCGGACGAGGGACAGAGGGGCGAGGGCTAGGGCTAGGGATTTGGGATTTGGGTTCTCTCGGGCGACGCCGCGACGGAGAGAGTGGCGATCGCCGATCGAGCTCCAGGGATTCGGGTGAGGGGCAGTCGGGCAGAGCCGCAGAGGGGCGGGCAAGGGCTAGGGCTTGGGATTTGGGATTTGGGATTTGGGCTAGGGCAGTCTCGGGCGAGTGGGAGGGATCGACTAAAGTCTCCTAATTTAGATAGGGGGGTAGTTATTTGGGTATTGAGTTAATGGGTTAACGGGTACGTTGGGATAGGGAGTTCGGTTATTTCGGTCGGTTTCGGTTGGTGATTTCGCCACCGAAACTCGACCCGATAACCATTGAAAAGTTCGGTTTTGGGAACCGACCCGACCCGATAACCGAAGTAACCGACCCGATCGGTTCGGGTCGGATCGGTTTGTCGGGTTTTTAGGTTTTGTGGGTAAAATGCTCACCCCTAGCTGTGCGTAAACAGAATTTACCGATTACTACTTGCACCATAAATTTTTTAATGATTAAATTTTCCTCTACAAGGATGTGTCTGTTATGGCTAGGGAAAGAATGGATCGGTCCAAGAGCTAATTCTTGGCCACCCTATTCAACTTTTTGAATTAAAATGGTTAAATTTTTATTTTTAATTAAATAATTTGATAGGACAAGTAAAAAATTGACCCTTGAACTCGTCCACTCTC
This sequence comes from Dracaena cambodiana, assembly GCA_036321105.1. Classification (NCBI taxonomy): domain Eukaryota; kingdom Viridiplantae; phylum Streptophyta; class Magnoliopsida; order Asparagales; family Asparagaceae; genus Dracaena; species Dracaena cambodiana. The sequence continues at coordinate 10,300,691 of JAYEPQ010000005.1, forward strand.
ATCTCTAGCCTACGTCAGTTAAGGGGAAGTCACAAGCAGATTGCAGTTTAGATTGTGAGAGCAACTTAGAATGTGCTCTCACTAGGGTTGCAAGTTGCAACCCACTTATTGAAAGAATGACTGGTTTCTAAAAACCAATCAATTATCTATTCATGTTGTACGCACATCTTTATCTTTACAGATACAAAGTATGGAACGTATTGAATATATATATATATATATGAGAGAGAGAGAGACTGAGCTAACCTCAAACCGCGGCCATTTGGATGCAATAAATTGAGCTAACATCAGGTGTGACACCAATCCATGCTTAAATATGGTTCGTCAGTACCAGAAGTGATTTCTTCGTCCTGGGTTTTCCCATCATTCACCTAGGCATACCAAACGGTTAGAAATCCTCAAGGAGTGTATATACATCCAAGTTCTAGTCTGCAGGCAGGCACAGGTGAATTTCCTCTTATTAATCTGCATCGTAGCAAATTGAAAATTGCTACTGTTCGATTTCATGACCAAGCTTTTAACGTTAAACGGGACGTTGTAAATTATTTGTCTATCCTAATTGTTCCGATAGTCTTGTTTGTCTCAATGTCTGGTGGTGGTTATTATTTTCTGACCCGTTTATGTTCGGTAGCATTTTGTCATAGATGCCATCTTGGGTTTGCTGGTTGGGGTATTTTAGGAATACCTCCTCATTGCATAAGAGGACGAATCAGTCAAATGTCAAGGCGTACTTGGCCGACTGCAAACATACGGGTCGCACGAAACATTCCTCCAAACGTGTTATTCTACGAGGGAAAGACTGTAGACTACTTTGTAAATCGACAGACGAGGACAAGGGGTTTTCCTCTTGTTTCTTGACTGAAACTTGTGCTACATAGATGTGCTGCAAATGGTTTTATTAGAAGGTCGAGTTGTAACTTGTAAGCTACATCATTTTTGGTGAGTGATTCGAGAAGAAAAGCCAAAGTTGTACTCGTCAATATCTAAAAACAAGGGATCTTCTACCGGTTCCCATCCTACACTGAAGCCCCCAATACTTGCGACTGTTTTGTCATTTTCTCTTGCCCACCCTAAATTTTCTGTTGAGCAAGTCATGGGGCGTTAAGAGAGTGCTTTTGGCATGGGAAATAGTTCAATGGGGTTGATATTAACTGTTCATGACAACCAAAGTTTGAAACTGTCTGTCCCTAACAGCCTCGGATCACAACTCAAGAACTCATGCCGATAGGTATTCAGATCAATTTTCAGCCTTGTCGGATTTAGTGTTTAATCTCTTCAGAATGGATCTACTGATAGCATTTGTATCTTTGCTGTTGAAGAAAACTACAGGAAACCTGTGAATATAAGAGAACAGTACATGAACAAACAGTATTAACATGCTAATTGGGATTATTACAAAGAAACTAAAATTTAGAATATGAAATAAACAAGAGCGCGATAAAATCCCATTTCTCACATCCAAAATGTAACCCCTGACAGCGGATAAAAAGTATGTATGACTGAAGGCAGCAGAGCAAAACATAACAGAGGACCCAACTCTAGTTAGTCCAAAAATAACCACGATAAGCCATTAAAACAGGTACAAGCCTCTCTAAGGAAACAACAATTTATAAAGAATTCTTCACTAGCAGCAGCAGCAGCAGCAGCACTACTTCTTAATCTCACATCTTAGGCGACGGCAGGCATGTCCTTGAGCCAAGCATCGAGAGGCTTCCCAATGGAGTACACGATGAATCCAATCTCCCTCACCTTCTCCACATCAACCACATTGCGCCCATCGAAGATGAATGCGGGCTTCTGCATGTTGTCGTAGATCCTCTTGTAGTCCAGGGTCTTGAACTCATCCCACTCGGTCAGGATGCACACCCCATGAGCCCCCTTGGTTGCCTCATAAGCGTCCCATGTCACGCTCACTTGCTTTACTGCAGTAGGGCTCATTGGCTGGAGATGGATCGGGTGGTCCCAGTCGAACTTGTTCATCGCCAGATCCCTCTGGATCTGGTCCTCAGTCACCTGAGGGTCATAGATGCTGATAGTCGCCTTGTCACCCAACAATCCCTTGCACACATCGATAGCTGGGGTTTCCCTGGTGTCACCGGTATCCTTCTTGAATGCAAACCCAAGGATGGCAATCTTCTTGCTGGAGACGGTGTTGAACATGGACGACACGACACGGTTCACGAACCTGCTCTTCTGGTAGTCGTTGATCTTGATCACCTGTTTCCAGTAGTTTGCAACCTCAGGCAGGCCATTGCACTCGCATATATACACCAAGTTGAGAATATCCTTCTGGAAGCAAGATCCACCAAATCCAACACTAGCGTTCAAGAACTTGGGTCCAATCCTGCTGTCCTTGCCGACAGCATAGGCAACCTCAGCAACATCTGCACCGGTGGCCTCACAGAGAGCGGATATGGCGTTGACGGATGAAATCCTCTGCGCCAAGAAGGCGTTGGCAGCGAGCTTGGACAGCTCGGCCGACCACAAGTTGGTGGTCAGGATGCGGTCTTCAGGGACCCAGTTTGCATACACCTCCTTAAGAGCCTGAACTGCCTTCTGGCCCTCGGGGGTCTGCCGCCCGCCGATCAGAACACGGTCAGGATTGAACAGGTCAGAAATCGCGGTACCCTCAGCAAGGAACTCAGGGTTGGAGAGGATCTGATAGTTGATCCCCTTGCTGTTGTGGGTCAAGATCTTCTCAATGGCCTCGGCGGTCTTAACAGGGACGGTGGACTTCTCCACCACAATCTTGTCGGACTGTGCGACGTCGGCAATCATTCGGGCAGCGGACTCCCAGTAGGTGAGATCTGCAGCCTTGCCGGCACCGAGACCGCGGGTCTTGGTGGGGGTGTTGACGGACACGAAGATGATGTCGGCATCGCGGACGTGCTTCTCGACGTCAGCGCTGAAGAAGAGGTTCCTGCCACGGCACTGCTTGACGACATCGTCCAGGCCCGGCTCGTAGATGGGGAGGGTGTCGCTGTTCCAGGCAGTGATACGGGTGACGGAGATGTCGACGACGACCACCTCGATGGCCGGGCATTTCAGGGCGATGACCGCCATGGTCGGGCCACCGACATAGCCAGCACCAATGCAGCAGATCTTCACCATTTTCACTGATCTTACAACAACAAACAAACTTGAAATCAATTCAATGAGATCTATGGCTCGTGAGAAATTAAAACTGGAAATAAACTCAAGATCTAATGAGAAATTAACATACAGATCTAATGTATGTAAAGAGAATCCATTCATTTAGATCAAATAAGAAGTTCAAGTTGCAGATCTAAGATTAAAATACCCAGATCTAAGAACATCAAAGATCTAAGCTAACTATAACAGATCTAAACAGAATCATGTGAAATTGGGATCCTTACAAGAACCCATCCAGACAAATTCAGATCCAAGGAAACAAAACCAACAGATCTAACAACAGAAACGAAGAGATTGATCACAAAACAACACCAGACAAAAAAAAAACACAAATTTTGTTGCTTGATATGTCCTATAATTTATGGGCACCTCTAAATACACACGCACCGTCAGAAATTAGAGAAACCAAAGCTTTGTGAAGATCAAAATGAACCAATCGAATCAATTAATCAATGAAATAAAAGTTACCGCTTCAAGTGCTTCTCTCACTAAAGAAGCAGTGATTGAATGAACAAATCAAATTAGGGGAGGGAGGGAGGGAGGGAGAGAGAGAGAGAGAGAGAGAGAGAGGATTCGTTTGAGGGAAAACTTCCTACAGAGAGGAGAAGGGTTTCGAGGTCTATAAATACCCAGAGCCAATCTGAGATCTAGTTCTCTCCTCCTTTCACAACCTAACCATGAAAAAAAGTCAGATGCACTCAGCTGAGCTGGACCATTGCACACGTTTTCTTTCAGAACAATACAATGAGCTCTCTCTCTCTCTCTCTCTCCGCCAACCTTGTTTCTTTAATAACTTAACCCCATTTTCCAGCAATACTCAACTTTAGAATAAAGATTGGATCTTTTTTAAAGGAAGTTACTGTGTTACTCTCCAGCGTCCCATTCCAGCCAAGGCCCAGCTAAAGAACAAATCTTTATTGATGGGCAAAGTTTTTCTGATCCCAACAGAATCTGTGTTTTCTTTTACAGTATACGGACATGGGTCTCATGTAGAAGAACAAGTATTACAAAAAAAAAAAAGACTCAGTAGAAAGGGGAATTTCTAGATGGGCACAATTTTTTTCCCAGTGAGCCCACTTTTCCTAGTGCGCACATCACTGTTTTTAAAAATTTCTATTTGTTCCTAGTGAGCACACGTATATACCCTAAATACCCTCACCATCTCCTTCTTTTTCCCTCCCATCGTTCCCCAAATCCAAACCGTCGCCTTCTCTCTCTCTCTCTCTCGAGCGCGAGCCGATCTCTCTCTCTCGAGCGGCGAGTGGTCTTATTCTCTCTCTCTCGAGCGCGAGCCCGGTGGTCTCTCTCTCTCGAGCCTCTCTCTCTAGGGTTCTCTCTCTCTCGAGCTCGCGCGACCTTGCCACTGTCTCTCTCTCTCTCGGGTGGCTCGAGTGGAGTCCGTCGGCGACTTCTCGGCTTCCCCCTGTCTCTCGCCGACAACCTTGGACGTCGATCAGTCGTCTGCGCCGCGAGTCACCGATCCTGGACGTGGTCTCCCCTGACGCAGTCTTGCCGACTCTAGCTCTCGATTTAGGAGTGCAGGAGGTAAGAAATTTGCTATTTAAATGAAATAAATTTTTTAAATGGATTATGATTTTAGATAGATAGAGTTGTTGCTTTATTTTTAGTGGGCAGCATATGTCCTATACTTTGATTGAAAAATTTTGAACTATATGTCCTATACTTTGATGGATACTAAGCAAGCATGATAATGCCATGTCTTCTATATCAAAATCATAGTTTGCAGGTTTTTTTTTTTCCTGAGAATAATCAATAGGTTTACATAATAGCCTAATAAAGGGAAAAAAAAAATTCACCAACGTAAGCAACAAAAAAACCCTTAGCTAGAAGAAAGAAATTATTTTTTCCTATGATAATCTGCACAATGAATTACCATAAAATTGTATCCAGTCATCTTACGTAATTTTTGTCTATTAGTAGTTTATCTTTATAAACTACTAATAAGGCCTTTTCACTTTGGTAAAATTTTTATAAACTACTAATGAGCAAGATTTTAACTAATTTTTATAATTGCATGTTTTATAGAGAATGAGAGATGAAATTTTGTTCACAATTATATGCATAAAATTGCTTATCTTAGGTAGATTTATGATATCATATCTACAATACTGGATGAATCAATAAATATCAGCAATGTTGGCACTATTCCGATGCCAACATTATAAAGTTTATATCATATTTGATACCTCAAAAGCCAATACAATGTTCGTGCTACGTATTGGTTTCGGCTGAAATTTAAAACATTGGATAAAAATAAACTTAATTTAAAAATTAAAAAAAAAAGTTTTATTAAGAGGCAACTGTATGTAAACAGATATGAGCATGACCCCTAAGTTTTAAAAGCAACTTCAATGTCTTGATAGAATTTTGTTGAATCCGTGTTAATAACCTACCGCGTGAAATTGTTGCCACTGGATACAATTTTGAACCGTTATTACAAGCTCTATGAAATTTTGTGCTTTGTGTTTATCCTATTTAATTTAATAGATTTAGATGTAGGCAAATATAATTAGCATATGGTGATATTTGATGTTTGATTAATGCTAATTTTAATTTGTCAATAAAATCGTTGGTGATTTACAGATGGATCCGGTGCAACTATATCGGATTCGGCCAACAGTCTCGAATAGGAGGAAAAAAACAGGGATTCGTCCAGCCGTCGATCTTTACATCCCTGAAATTCATGACGAACCGGATTCACAGGTTGATGCTGCCACAGAGAGTCTTGCGTTACACATTCCCCGAGGTGTATCGCAAGAAAGTTATAGCATCGATGAGTCAGACGAGGAAGAAGAGGAAGTGTCGCCAATAAATGGAGGACCAAATGATTTATTTCTGTTGAAGAGTTTCAGAACACATGTTGTTTTCTTTATATCTAAGAATGAGGTAAGATATATTAACTTTGAATTAAAGATAATCGTAGTTGTTGTGTATTAAAAAAAATTTTCTTCGTTATCATTTCAGGAACGAGATCCATTACGGTGCATAAATCACATGAAAAAAATCAACACTTGGCCTCTAGAATCTGAAGAGCCAAATACTCGTTTTGTGCAGTATATCCGTAATTCCTCTTTATATCCGCTCACATTATGTTCTTATCAGTACATTAGTAGCGTTGAACTAACAGCATTTGTCGAGCGTTGGCATACAGAGACGAATACTTTTCACTTGTCTTTTGGAGAAATGACGATCACTCTTGATGATGTCGCATGTCTCCTTAGTTTGCCAGTTATAGGAAAGTCCGTAAGTCTTTCAGACAGAAGAGATGGACTGATTGCAGTTGAGCAACTTACTGAGTTATTGGGTGTCGGGTATAATGAAGCTTTTCAGGAGTTGAATACGAAAGGTGGAGCTTCAGTTCGCCTTGACTGGTTAAGGGAACGTTTTAGCGGTGTCACAGACGCGGATACTGAACGGAAAATATTATGTGCTGTCAGAGCATACCTACTTTATCTCCTTGGGTGCACACTTTTTGGAGACAAGAGCGGCACAAGGGTCCCTATTGACTATCTAGCACTTTTACATGATGTCGAGAATGTGCATACATATGCGTGGGGTGCTGGAGCCCTAGCGTATTTGTACAGACAGCTCGGTCTCTCCTCTCGAGCCCATGCGGTTCAGATGTCTGGATATTTAACACTGCTACAGGAGTGGATCTTCGCTCACTTTTCATCTTTAATGTCGGTCTTAAATGATGGATATAGACTTGACCAGCCACAAGCATGCAGGTGGTTGAGCAAACGGGACAACAAAGTATCTCTAGAGCATGTCAGAGCTGTTAGGGATAGGCTAGACACACTGACGGTCAACGAGGTTAGGCAAACTGTCATTCTATTTGGTATTTTATTTCCAATTGATCATAATTCCAAATTTCCATATATATTTTCAAATAATCATAATATTGCAGGTGACATGGGACCCATATCGTTCCTTTAGAGAAACTCATCTATTTCATGAAGTATGCTTCTATATGGGTACATTGAAAGTGAAGGATATTGTCGAGCCTTATCACCCTGTACGGGTGTTACGACAGTTTGGGCGTCGTCAGTATATACCGCCTCCACCGTTCAGACCTATTCGAGAAAAACGTGGACTTACGAGCAAAAGCTACTCGGTGACATATGCACATGCTGAGCAAATGTGGCTTAGTTGGTTGGATCATGTACTTGCACAGGAGCATCGAGGCGTAGAGGCAAGTACCCCGGGCGAGTGCACGCATGATTATATGGCGTGGTATGAAAAGGTAACTCGTCTCTTTATAGGTCCGTCCATCCATGCCTCGAATCGAGAGGGAGCAGCGCAAGATGTCCCGCAGACAAGTAGAGAAGATGTCCCGGAGACTAATAATGATGAGGTAATATTTGGTTTTTTTATTCTTTGTAAATTAATCAGGTTTAATCAAACTTATATATGTTTTTACCCTGATATATGCAGAGAATTCAAGAAGCTTTAGCAATTATTGATCCCTTCTTAGAGGTAGGCGAGACCAGAAGCAAGAAGAGTTCGCTTTATAATGCCCTCGTAAAGATCAAATCAGTTCTAACTGGGTGCAAACAAACTGATATTCACACAGTATCACAGCCCGTTGCGCAATCCCCCTCCGATCCAGCGAGCTCTTCAAGACGTCGTTACCCCGCAAGGAAGCAAGCCGCTCAGAAGTCTAGAAGAATATAGAATATGTTTTTATTTTGTAACATCAGTCGCTAATCCAAAAAAAAGATGTTAGCTTAGAAGTAATCTTCCTTTTAGTTTGTTGTTCTTCTTAATTGAAGTTGTACTCAACGATTCACGTTATATATATTACTACCCTACCATATGATCTTGAAAGTTTTATGATTTTAGCTAAGTTTCTTGGTTGTTAATATTGTGATTTATTTGGGATTTATATCCCAAGAGGTTATAATTGAAGGAAAAAATGTTATTGATGCAGAGTGAAGTGATCTTTAGAAACAAAAGTTATGCACAGTTACGTTTCATGTTACTAACCTATTTAACTATTTGTAACATCTGATGTTCATTTATCTTTTTGTGCATTTAGTTTTAATATATGGTACTTGGTCAAAATATGTAGTGTTTTCTGAAATTTTGGTTAAATTTTGCTGTTGGAGGATCCGGCGCAATCATTTCAAGCATGCACAATGAAGTGATCACAATAGAGTTTTTGACTTATTTTTTTTTATTTCACCGTCATTGCAACCATTGTAACTGAGTTGTTAAACTGATAATACAATAACCTATTCAGGGGTTTGTGACTGTGTAACTTACAGTTTATCATATTAATTTACTAAGCAAATGCAACCATCAAATTTGTAGGTACAATGAAAGATTCAAGATCAAATTTGGAATTTTTGGTCATCCATCCGGGGTTGACACACCGGACAGATATTACCAGTCCGGGTTTACAGTCCCGGACAGTAGCTCTCTGTCCGGGCTGTATACCCCGGACAGTCAGATCCTGTCCGGCACTGTAACCCTGGACGATGGTTTTTTAAATAGGAAACATGTCCACCAACTACGGTCTATTATATCATTATCTTCATATCAAAACATATCAACAAAATAGGCAATACAGATTAGATATAAACATTAGCCATTGATAGCTTCAACTTATAGGTTAAAATTAAACTTAATTATTAAAAATTATTAACCTCAGGCTAGCCACCAAGACATTTAAGATTAATTCATAAATTTACACCTCAAACGACATATCCTCTATTGTGAAATTTATTTGTTCATAATAATTATAGAGCTAATACTGAACTCAAATAACGCATCCATCCGGTGTAGACACACCGGATGGATATTATTTGTCCGGGTTTACAGTCCCGGACTAGTTTAATGATTCCGGATTTACAGTCCCGGACAGAAGTGCTCTGTCCGGGCTGTATAACCCGGACGGTTAGGTTATGTCCGGCACTGTAAGCCCGGACGATGGTATTTTAAATTGGTTTCGACCAACTACAGTCTATTATATCATTATTCCACTGTATGGATTGGTGATTTTGAGAAATAATTTTTTTTTTTTCTTCCCTCGTTTTCTCCTCACCGCGTCTCTCCCTCTCTGGAGAACGCGGGAAAAACAGGGTGGGGGGATGAAGAAGAGTGGGAAGGGCAGTTTTGACCTAAAAAATTAATGGCAAAACTGTAAATAAACAAATCTTTTAAAGTGGGCTCACTAGGAGATTTGCTGTGCCCATCTAGAAACTCCCCTAGAAAGGTCTTTTATTTATTATTATTGTTACTGTGAGATACCAACTTTATTACACTTACCTAGTACTGTCAAGTGGGCCGTGCCTGGCCCGTGCCTGGCACGGCTCGGCCCGCCGGCACGGCACGCCGGGCACGTGTCGTGCCCGTATCGTCCCGTGGCTCGTTTTATTTAAAAAAATAATTATTAAGTAAGTTTAGGAGTTTATTTAGTTTTATTTAATTGGATTTAAAAAAAAAATAACAACAGTAAAAAAAATTTATTATATTTAATCTCATTACATTGATATAATTACTCTATAAATCTTTTTAAAAGTTATACAAAGCCTGAAGAGAGTGGAGATGACCCTACCCGTCACCCTCAATTTATTTTTAATATTTTTTCTAAGAGATTTAAGAGTTAAAAATTACAAAAAAAATTTATAAAATACATGAAAATCCCAACAAAATGTAGATTTTTTTAATCATGATTCATCTTCTTCTGGTGAGCTCTCTACTATTATTTCATTAGTCAATCCTTATTCCCTTTCTTCTGCGTCGTACTAATTTTTCAAGCAGACACACATCTCCCATGTGTTCGGCACTATTGAGCTTCTCAACTCCGTGAGCACTCTACCACATACGCTAAAAGCAGACTCTGATACTACAGTAGACACCGGAGGAGTTAGTAAATCACGGGCCATGTTGGAAAGCACGAGATATATTTTTTCCTGTGATTTCCACCAGGCCAAAATATCAAAGGCTTCATAATTTTCATGGGATGTGTCATCTTCATAGTTAGCTCTTTCTAAATAATAGTGTAATTCATTAAAACATGTACTAGTTTGCCTTGCCTTTTTTTGGTGAAATATAGATGATATTATTGGATTACGGATTTTCCTAGTAGATGGTTCTTTTGTAGATTGTGTTGGCACACCATACATATCTTCATATGTTTTATACATAATATCTAAACAAATTTTAATATCATTAACTAAATCCCTTACATTATCTTCATAAGACATATTTTTATAAAATAAATCTATTAAAATTTCAAGTCCATCTAAGTTATAACGGGGATCCACAACAGTTGCAAAATATAATAAGTATGGAAAATCTTTAAAATATTTATTAAATTCAATTTCCATAGGTTGAACAATATTTTCAAGTATTGAGTGATTTCTACATTCATTAAAAACCGAACTAATTTCGGTTAGATAATATAGTACAATATGTGTAGTTGGGTAATAAGTGTCTGACAGTGTTGTAGTTGCAATTTTAAATTTGCTTAAAAACTTAAAATTGCAATTCAAATAGTATCATTCATTATTATCTAAACTATACATTGGTAACTCTATTTCATTAAAAGTATTTATTACATTTTTATACTAAATAGTTATGTTTAATATTTTATATGTAGAATTCCATCTTGTTCTAATTTCTATAGATACAATTTTAGGTGATATTTTCAGATTCTTATATATTTGTTTAAATGATTGTTTTCTTGGCCCACTATTTTTAATAAATAGTAATGTATACTTAAGTTTCATTAGTGAATCACTTACTATTTTTAATCCATTTTGAATACATAAATTAAGTATGTGACAAATACACCTAACGTGGAATAATTTTCCATCTAAAATTGGTTTTGTAATATTTTTAAGAATTTCTATTGCGACCGTATTTCAGAAACATTGTCGAAAGAAATGGTAAATATTTTTCTTTCTATTCCAAATGCTGAAAAAACACTTAGTAGAGATTTTGATAAATTATGTGTATTGTGAGGAAATTCAAATTCTAAACACTATTATTCCTTTTATATACACCAATCTTGATTTATATAATGAGGCGTAACGCATAAATAATTACACATATTAAGAGCTTCCCAACAATCTGCAGTTATAGCAACCCTAAAAATTAAAGAAATAAAAATAGCTATTAAATGTCCCTATCCTCTTTATATAGTATTAACATGTCGGATTTAGATGTAGAATGTGGAACTTTTTTAAATTCGTCAGTAAATATAATTTTACAAAATCTTTCAAATTTTCAATTCTCTGAAAAAATAAAAGGTTGTTCGTCATGTATTATAAATCTTGCTAAATTTTCTCTTGTTTTGATAGGATCATATTTACGAATACCTAACGATCCACCATATGTGCTTATTTGTGTTTGATGTGATTCATTTGGTTGGTGAGTTTTGTCTAGGTATCTATTAAGATGACCCGTTCTGCTAACTAAAGGAAACGAATAAATTTTTTGACAATATTTACACTTAACTTTTCTAACACCATTTTCTATTATTTTCTCAAAATATTTCCATATGTCAGATCTAGTAGTCCTAGCAGAGGTGGTTGTTTATGTTTCGGATATGTTTGTTTCGGTTGGTTCTTCTTCAGATAAAAAAAAAAATGGTACTTGAGGAGATTGTTCTAAGGGTTGGTATAAATTTTGATATTCTTCATCAGTTAAAAAGAGAGAAAAAGAACCCGTAGCTTGATAGCAAGAAGCGCCGGACGAGTGTGGATCCATTTAAAAAAAATCCCAAAAAAACAAATAAAAATTCTCAAAAAAACCAAATAAAAAACTTCAAATTATAAATACTTGTTGACTGGTGAACTATTTGAGAGATAGAGTAGAAATATCTAACTAGATAGAGGAAGCTGGAAGCCGAAAAAGCGAAAAAAAATCTTGCTTCAGAGAGAAAAGTTGCTTGAATCTTGATTGGGAGACTTACTTGCTTGAGCTTCTTTATCACTTGATTGAAACTTGCTAGAAAAAGTTGAGAATTTGAGACTTGAGAAGAGTTTTGAGAGAATAAATTTTATTGTATAAGTATGAAAAATAAAAATAGAGAAGATAATGAGATATTTATAAAGAAAGAAACATTTTAATTTGCAAAAAAAAATTGTAAAAATCCCCTCCAATGGCTAGTTTGACCGTTGGAGGGAAAAATCTGCTAAATAAAATTGCAAGAAACCCCCCAACGGCTATAAAAATAGCCGTTGGGGACTCTTTGTAAAAAAAATATTGCAAATACCCCCGCAAGGGCCCCAACGGCTCTTTTCCAAAAAAAAAATTAAACGTGCCGAGTCGTGCCTGGTACGTGCACGTGCCAGGCACGACCATGCACGGCCGAGCCGCGCCGCGCCGACGGCACGACCAACCTCGGCTCGGGCCGTGGTACCAGGCCGTGCCTGGTACGGCTCGGCTCACCCGAGCATACCCAACGGGGTCGCCCGGCCCATTTACCAGGTCTACACTTACCCGTAATGCTCTACTATCTGAAATATCAGATAGCTGAGTGGTTTAGCAACGTATTCCTGAAAATATGTTATGGCTCAACAAAATATCAATCATTTAAAACAATTAAATATATCACAAGAAAACCTTGAAAAATTATAGAACTTTTGTTCAATGAACAAAATTGGATTACAATAATAATGACAGTAATAAAGATAAAGATAGAGAAATAATTAAAAATAAAAGATAATATTTCAAAATTAGAGTTAGCAATCCAAAATATAAATACACGACAAAAAGGGGAAAAAAGGGCTTCTACTAGCTTAAGCTACTTTCTTAGTGCTTTCGATACAAGTCGGTTTCGATAGTTCAATTTCCAGGTATGGACATGCACACCCAAGATCATCAGTAAAACCATCGATAATATAATACTAATATAATCGAAAAATCCATAAAATATAAATAAAAAGACTTACGAATCGTTCAATAATATAATATAAGCAATTCCACGAATTTCAATGGCATATCCAATTCTTAATTCCATAATCCTAAAATCATAGTCATAGAATGGTATGTCATAACTCTAAAAAAGTGGACGTAAAGGATTTTTTATAACTCCGGAAAGTCGGTAGGGATTACATTTGAAATACAGTTCATTTCCATATCATCTAGCACCTAAAAGAATTTTCTAAGAGCACCCATCGCTATTTCAGTAAAAAATAATAATAATAATTGACAACCGTCACTCTTTTAGTTTTCTTCTCAGAAAATCATTTTAGAGTAAATTCACTTTTCCTAACTAATCTAAGTGTCATCTTTTCCTGCCTCCTCCGTTCATCTCTCTTTCAAAGGTTTTGATTTCCAATCTAAAATTGGGTTTTGAAGGATTATGAAGAGAGATTGAGAAAATTTTGAAAACAATATCTAAGATAACTAAGGAAAACATCTCAAGGGAGGACTCAATCGAAAATGTGAGTGATCTTTTCAATAATTTTTAAATATTTAGTTGTTTTTTCCTTGTAAAGTTTCCCACTAAAATCCTACTGGATTTGAGAGTTTCGTACTCCAAGTTTAACCCATAGTAGCCGAACAAATTGAATATCATTTGGCTACTTCGAGCCGAACGGTACTAAAGTTTTTGAGTCGTCGTAGCCTAACAATATTCAACTAGTTTGGCTCATCAGAGCTTTTTAATTGAAGGCGTGGAGCCAAGAGGTCAGTGCAAGAGGGCGCGGAGCATGAGGGGTGGCAGGAGAAGGAGTGAGAGAATGCGGGAGCCATATGGACGGGGCACAGAAGGCATTGGAGCTGGGGAGGCATGGGGATGAGCAGATTGTGCGACTGTCGAAGAGGAAGAGAGAGATATAGAGTTACGGTGAAATGAAGGATAGTTTTGTAAAGCCAAATGGGTGCACTTAGAAAATGGTGAGGTTTTTAGATCTTTAAATTAAAAAAGATTGCCTTAGAAGTGGGATATTCTTAGAAAATTGATAGGCGCCTTTAGAAGCACTCGAGTCATATGTGCATAGGGGTGTAGGTTTCTAAGTCTAGAATCAATTAACATAACTTAAACCCAATAAAAATTATAAAAAGATTATTTTCTATTTCTTGACACATAAAAGAGAGCTCAAAAAGAGAAGGATAAGATATATTGATGAAGAACGACTCTGATAAAGCAGTGTAAGACGGTAAAAGCCAAACGGTATTTAACTAGTTCGGCTCATCAGCACTTTTAAATTGAAGGCGTGGAGCCGAGAGGTCATTGGGGGTGCAAGAGGGCGCAAAGCATGGGGGGTGAGATAATACGGGAGTCATGTAGGCAGGGCACATGAGGCATTGGAGCAGGAGGAGGCACGAGATGAGTGGAATGTGCAACTATCAAAGAAGAAGAGAGATATAGAGAGTTACGGTTGAGCGGAGAGGATAGTTTTGTAAAACAAAATGGGTGCACTTAGAAAAAGATGAGGGTTTTAGATTTTAAAGTTTAAATGAGGTGCCCTTTCACTTGGAATGCTCTTAGAAAATTGGCAAGTGCCTTTAGAAGCATTCAAGTCATATGGACAATGGGTTGTGAATTTCTAAGTCTAAAATCAGTTAACATAATTTAAACCCAATAAAAAATATGAAGAAGTCATTCTCTGTTTCTTGACACCTAAAAGAGAACCTAAAAATATCAGAAAAAGGAGAAGACGTATTGACGAAATGACAAAGGACAAATCCAGTAAGATTGTGCAAGGTGGCAGGTTGCACGACGGTATGACGTGAGGGGGGAAGAGAAGAGAATATAAGCAGATTTAGAGAGGAGAATTAGGTTTTTGATTTGTTTCAAATTGAAATAAGGTTTGTCTTGAAGCAAGATTGGGCTTAAATAGATTTAGATCTTGAATTTGATTTAGAATTTCAACTTGATTTTGTTTTGAATTCTACTTTCAATTAGATAGGAAATTTGAATTTAAGTTAAATTAAAGTAATTAGACAAGACAATAAAACAAGTTTAAAATATTAAATTTTTATTATAATTACAACTTAACTAATTAGCCAAGTGGTTTAGGGTTAGGATACATTATAAATGTCAAGAGTTTAAATCATGATGAAAGCTATTTTAATTAAAAACATATTGTTTTTTCTAAATTTTTTCCTAAAACAAAGAAAAATGAATCTTAGAAAAAAGAAGTTACCATTTGTCTTAAAAATACTTTTCAACATTTACCAACAAAGACTCAGTAAAGAGTAAAATTTGGTAATCATGAAAGATCAAAAGGCACAATTCTCAAAGCAAATGATATTGATGGCTTCAAAGTTCCAACAATTGACATTGACAAATAAGGAAAGGGCCACGAAAGTTCAAATCTTTGAGCAAAAAAATCAAGAGTAGACACACGGATCAAATCATATCGTATAAATTCAAAACCTATTTACAGAAATTATATAGAACCATATAAAAATATCAATCCACACAGGAAAAAAAAAAAAATCCCACATCTTCCATTAAAAAAAATTCAAATTTTAACAAGTCATAACCGTATAAATTAGATGATTTTTTATAAAGTAATTTGATTGAGAAAGCGATTGAAAGCTTAACAACATAGAAATGAAATGAAAGCGAATGATCAAAGAACAAAAGAAGAGTCTTTAAGTAAATTGGAAGCAACCCAACTCAACAAAACCCTAAATAATAATATTCCAATCAAAATCAAATTAGCGTGGGGTCAAGGCACTGGAAATGCTACCAAAATCAGGGCCCCAAAACAAAAAGTAGCAGGGTTTTAATTGAAACGTCAAGATTACTTCACTGGAGGGGGAAAAAAGCAAAAAAAAAATATATAGAAGAAACTGTTAGAGAAACGAGAAGGTACGTTTTCTTTACAAAAAAATTTTGATGGATTTTTTTTTTTGTAGGGCTAGGGTTTGGCCTTTTGAGTGAAGAGTAAGGATAACACAATTTTTCCGTTATTTATTAGGGGTATTTATAGATATGTCCCTTACATCTTTATAAATTATAATTTAATCCCTCAAATATTTATATGGGGTATTTACTGGTTTGTCCCTCAAATCTTTATATATTATGATTTTGTCCCTCAAATCTCATAAGTTACAACAATTTAGTCCCTCTCTCTAACTTTCCCTAACACAGTTAAATATTTGACCATTTTACCCCTCTTTTCCTCTTCTATTTTTCTCCTCTCTTATTTTTCTCTCTTCCTCCTCTCTTCTCCTTTTCTTCATTATTCCTCCTATCTTCCTCATCTCTTCTCCTTCTCTTTTCCTCCTCTCTTCTCCTCATACTATTTTGGAGTTAATTCACATTTTAAATTCATATAGGAAGATAGGAGAAGAAAAGGAGAAAAGATGAGGAAGAGAGAAGGAGAAGAGAGGAGAAAAATAGGAGAAATAATGAAGAAAATGAGAAGAAAAGAGGAAGAGAGAAGAAGAAGAGAGGAGAAAAATAGAAAAGGAAAAGAGGGGTAAAATGGTCAAATATTTAACTGTGTTAGGGAAAGTTAGAGAAGGGGACTAAATTGTTATAACTTATGAGATTTGGGGAACAAAATACTAAATATGAAGATTTGGAGGACAAAATCATAATATATAAAGATTTGAGGGACAAACCAGTAAATACCCCTATTTATATTTAGGATTTAGTCCTTCAAATTCTTTAAATTATTATAATTTAGTTGAGAATAATATATTTGATTTCAATATAGAGAGGGAGAACCAATAAATAAATAGAGAGAAGAGAAAAATAAGGGGGGAACCCAATAAGAACTAAGAAGAGAGGGAGAAGAGGGAAGGAGAATTAAGTGAAGAAAATTATGGGTAAAACGAAAAAATTAGGGCAAAATATAAACCGGGGGACTAAACTGGGGACTAAATTGTACTAATTTAAAGAGTTTGGGAAATTAAATTTCAAATATGAAGATTTAAGAGACTAAATTATAATTTATAAAGATTAAGGAACAGATCTGTAAATACCCTATATTATTGTTTGATGATAGTTTTGGGCCTTAAAAATAGAAACGCTGTAATACTTTTCTAGTGGGCCCACCAGTTTAATTGAGGGTGGGATTGAGGGTGCGAAATTGTTTTGTTTTTACCCGATAAAATGGGCAAGTGTGACAAGCGACTGAGTTCTCTTTTTCTATAAGAAGGAAAAGTGGTGTAAGAGCAGATTTTAGGTGCACCGAAACTTGCACCCTTGCCGACAACAGGGCATTCAGACAATGGGAACGCGTGCTTCGTATACCTGTGCAAACACCGTATTGGAGAATACAGTATATTACATCCCTTGTGAATGTGTAATGGAAAATAGTAGGTGAACTAAAGTCTAAACTCTAAGTGACCGCAGTGCGACTCGGGATAGTAATGGATGTATCCACGAACCAAATTTTGGTCCATTTTATACAAAATTTTGAATTAACAATGAAATTTTTATTTTTCTAATTTAAAATTTTGTATAGAGAGAACCAAATTTTAGCCCGTAAACGCGTCTATTACCATCCCTAAGTGCGACTATTAGATTTAGGATCAAGATATTCTAATTTAGTAGCATATAACATAACGGATAGTTTAATGGTTGACCAATCAATGTCTTTCCACCTATTATAAATTGATGTAGTATTGTCAAGTACTCGATTTGAGTCCAACATTAAAAGAAATTAGCTTCAATTAGTTCATAAATTAACTGGTTCACGACTATAGGAAGAAAGTCCATCTAGTAAGAATCTACTAAGCCTGTGAAGCCCACAAAATTAAAGATTTCTTTATCAATCTGAATTCTTCTTAGACAAGAAAACTGAGTTCAACTGTAATGAAGAATTTCCTCCTACAAGGCAACAAAATCTATCCCTTATCGCAAAGCTACATGAGTTTAAATCTGACTATAAAGTCTATCATTAAACAACTATAAATACATCCCTCAAATGAGAGCGGATCTCTTGAAATATGATTATCTCTCTTCTTATTTTACGCATATGCTTCGGGCATTCATAAGAGAAAAGAGAGATTGAGATATTGTAACCATGATTTTACAATAAAGCATAGCCAATAATCATCTTCTACCGAGGACGTAGGCCCGAGATTCACCTCAAGCGAATCTCATTATATTGCTTTGAACATATCTTTCTTGTGTGTTTTTCCTTTATCATCTAACAATCTCCTTGCAGGTTTTCAAGTCAAAAGTTCTCTCTCTTAAATCTAACTTAGCTCAGAGTTTGATCTGTGCCAAATTTTTATGTGGTGTTTAATTTCTCTTAATGATCATATTGGACCTAAATTGGTATCAATAATTAGCAATGTTTATAGGAAATAACACACTATCGATGATGAATACAAGTTCCAAAGGCCTGCAAAATAAAAACTCTCCCAAAGCCGGAGTGAGTAGCGAACACTGCACGGGTGCCTAATCCAGATGGCTCGATTACTCAGGTACAACTCCAATTCCTGACACACCAGATGAAGAACTTGCCCAGAAAATCTATGGAGCTCGTTCTATCCATGTGGACCCATCTCATTGTGGAGATCTCAAGAAGACACAAGGAGAAGGATAAGGTTAACCTCTCGCTCTCGCTTTCAAATCTCATAAGATCAGGCAGAAATATGATCATAATGACGAAGCCTCATCTTTTTATTATAAGAGTGCCAAACTTCCTCATAATAACAAACTCACTAGGTACCATGAACATCTCTGCGGGGTAATTCTCCAAAAGGAATTTAAGTTCAAGCTCCTTAATTTGAATAGAAGATGTGATGACTCCACTGATTACTTTCATCACATTGCAAACTATTAAGCTGCCATACATATGCAAGGAATAAGAGATAAAGTCATGTGTCATGGTTTTATCATGACCCACAATCTTTCCCTTAATTTAATCAAGAAGTTTAATCAGCTCTGGCAAATATTCACTCAAAAGTTCAGCAAGAAAGAATACTAGGAGGACTATTGTATCTCTTCTCAAAACTAAATAAAAACATGTGAGTCCCACCAAGAATCTAGGAGGGATTCATCGAAGTAAGACTTTAGAGAGAGAACTGTTTGCTCGGCATATTGTTAATAACACTAATCAATGGTGCTTACCACATTTACCTATAGCTTTCTATATGCAAGCACAAGTCAGCCTCTTTAGACGAACTCCTTGAGTGCATTAATATGTATATCACTCAAAAGGAGTCCCAGATGACTTTCAAAGATCAAGACTCCAGAAGAGCCAGAGGATTCTCTAATAAAAAAGTGAAGGGGCAGAGAAGAAGATGGAAACCACTAAAGAGGCACTAGGTTGACAACCATCAAATGCACGAGTTCAATCCCCTCAACTCTTTTCAAACACATATTCTCAACTGGATCTAGAAAGAGGGCTATCTTTCATAAGCTTCTTGTCTTCTCAAGACACTCATCTTAAGAAAAGACTCGCAACGGTTCTTTGAATACTACAGAGAAATCTGTGTCATAACCGATGAATGTATTTAATTACAAAGGGGCATCAAATATCTCACCCAACACGGGCAATTAAAGAAATTTGTCCAAAAGGATGTTGGGGCCTACGCAGATCATTTCGATGAGCGCTAGGATGGAGATGATGCTCCTATTAGTGATCAAACATTTATGGTCCAATAATCTATCTTGAGTGACCAGATTCATGGTCTGCTATTTTCTACTTGCAATTACGATAAGTCCAACTTGGATACAGCTCTACTATAAACTTCATGTAATAAGTTCATTTCTCAAAAGTTGTATAACATTTGGCAATTTCGCAACCAGATATATTTGCTCTCAGCGTTATACCACACTAGTGCTTGGCAATATGCCTTAGGCCTACAAACTATCTTGTCGTCCAGGGACGAACTCGCCAATATCTCAAGAGTACTCACCAGACTTCGGGTTAATCTTGCAGCACAAACTAACCACTTCTCTAGACAATTCACTAAAAGATGATGAAACTTACCTCTAGATGCAGAGGTAGGAACTACAAAAAAACTTACCTTTGGACGTAGAGATAGGAGATTCAAAATTCTATTCACCATGAAGGTCAATTATGTCACGAAAATGTACTCGATCAATCGACAAATCTGACTTAACTCCAGTAAACAACTTGTTCAACCTTGAGATAGGGGACATCCTCTAGGTAGTACTTGGAAATTTTTGCCATAATGGTACTCGCTTTAGTAATCCTCTACCACTTGCTAGTACTTGGTAGTCTTTACCCTAATGGTACTGACCTCCACAATCTTTCACCACCTAACAGTACTCAGTAGTCTTTGCCCTAATAGTACTCACTAGGCAACATAAGATCTTATACCATTCGGTACTACACGATGATGGGAGTTTTGTGATCCATCAGGTGATCACAACTGGACATAGTGATCACCCTCGTTATCTGCATGCGACACCTATTGTTAAGACAATTGTACCACGAAACCTTCCAAAGTAATTAGCACTTATCCCGACAATATTTCAAGTCCCATAAAGACAAGGCCATTACCGGGCTCCACTATAGAATGCAAAAACAGTACCACTATAGCAAGACAAGTTGCTTCTAGCTGGCTAGTCCACTCACTTTTAGTGGGTCAATATTGAATATCCTTAGAGTCAAGGAACTAAAGACGCCACCATAAGGTGGATTATAGGTGTGCATAGACAGTCCACCGCAGCGAATTTAATACATATCAAGCGGGTTAGAACTGAGCCCCAAGGCGATTAGCTACAAAGACGACCAGATAGGTCCAAAAATAACTTTCTGGAAATCAACACTACTCACTCGATCGAATTCAATTGTTTGATTTTGTGCACTTGTCTTTGTCACAAACAAGGCCTTACTTTTCCTATGCTTAGTAGTTTTAAACTAAATTCTAAAATGAAGCTGACAAGATTCGTAAGAGTTAGGAGGATAGAGCAAAGATAATACTCGACTTTATGCCCATGAAAGAAATTAGCAATTCTAAATACAAGACTGCTATCAAACTACTTATCAACTTAGTGGAAGGAGAAACTGATCAAGTAAAAGCTAACTTTTTATCTCCTTAATGATTATTACAAGCTAATTATATAATATAAAGATGTATGATCACTCAGCAATGCTAAACTATACTAACTGGACGAAGACTATATCTCTCCTCCAGACACTCATCCAGCTGAAGTGGATTGACCCTGAAGGCTAAAGCTCTAAATTCTATAGTCGTTTCATTCCATATCACAAATATTTAGGTTCAGCACTAGAACACTTTTACACTCCAGAAGTCTCCTTGGTGGGAGTTGATACTTATGGAACAATGCTGCTCAAAAAATGAAAAACCTTAAGGCCATTGTTATGACATCTTTCGTCTTGTGGAGCCAAATCTCAAGGTGTTTTCCATTCTCTTCTGAGAAATGAGAATCAAGTGAACTCCAATCTTCAAGAAATCCAACAAAAAATTCATCGAATGATCATTTTTAAAACGAGAGTTGATATCCACTCTTCAGCATTGCCATTTCTTTCGAAGGTAAACAACAATGGCTCTTAATACTTTCTAGCCCAAGCCATAATCTCTTCTCTGTGGCTAAAAATACCAACCTTCCTACATCAACTTAAAGTTCCTATGGGGGCACAGAACCTGCAAAGAGCAGCAAAATGGATTTGACGATTTGTCTTCCTAGCAATCAAATAAGGTGAATTCAAATCTAAATTGATAGAAGATCTTGACCATGTAATCAAAATTCATGGACCCAGGATTGAAACACGAGGCAATATTAGCTCATTGGTTATCATGTTTTCCACAATCTCCTTAATGACCTTCCCGCATTTATCTGGCAGTAATTAATAAGGCTATACAATAACTTCAAGCAAACCACCCCTAGGTGCAACTTATCTCTGATATGACCAAGTAAGCAGAACAACTTGGAAGAAGTAAGATATACTCCAAGAGCTTATTGGAATGAGCACAGAACTAGGGGCTATTATTAATTCATAAATTAATTGGCTCAAACCCACAGGAAGAAAGCCCACTGAGAAAGGACCTAGTAAGCCCGTAAAACCCACAAGACTCATGAATCCTTTGTCAACTTGGATCCTTCCGGGACAAAGAGACCGAGTTCGATGATAATAAGGAAACTCCACATGTAAGGCAACATAATCCATCTTGTATTAGAAATTGCATGAATTCTAATCTAACTATAACTCTATCACTAAACAACTATATGTATACCTCTCCTTTGCAACGAGAGGGAAGGACCTCTTGACATCTGACTATCTCTCTTCTTCTCCACATAAACTTCTTGTGATCATGAGAGCAAAAAGAGAGAATGTAGATAATGAAACTTTGATTCTACAATAGATCATATGCCAAATAGTCACCTTCCACCGAGAATATAGGCTTTAGATTCACCTTGGCAAATCTTGTTATATTACTGTATAAAAATATTTTTTTGAGTGTGTGTTTTTTCCTTTACCATATAACAATCTTCCTATAGATTATTTGAAGTTAGAAGTCATCTTTTGGGCCTAACATAGCTTAGAACCTGATTAAGAATCTACTTTCTGTGTGTTGCTTAACTTGGCTCGGTGATCTTAATTGACTGAAATTGACACCAACAACTTTCCAAGTACTTGTCCCCTTTATCTACTCATTAGGGTGGACCACGATTAAAGATTTTTCAAAATCATAATTAAAGGCTTAGTGGACTTTTCATATTAAAGAAAAAATTATATATTTGATTTGTTAGAACGTGGTCAAGGTCTTTTCTAAAATTCTTTAGCAAAATACTTACTAATGTTTTCTCCTTCGACATAATGTGGTAAATTACACTTACAATCAGCAAATAAAAACTATTGCAGCTGACGAGGTCCCCTTCAGCCTTTCACCCCTCTAATCTGCATCCTTATTTTTTTTAAGCCTGTAAATATCATATTTATTTTAATTTCCTGAAGCAGAATTTTATGTACAACTAGAAAATATCTGAGGTCGTGATCTTTCCATGTTAAAATGGTGCTATGTACCAGTCCTGATGAAATAAGTATATTTTTAGTTTTTTTTTAACTCATGAAAGCATGAGTTTTTTTTATTTATTTATTTTTGCTAGTTAATCTCACACATATTTTTTTTTAGCATTATCCAAATTAACTCTATCAAAAATTAAAACTCGAAACCTCTTAAAAATTAGAGATAGATGATACCACTAAACACTAAGGTTAATTGCATGAAAGCATGAGTTGGTTATCATACTTCTAATCATATCCAATGGTCAAATATAGCAAATGATAAATACAATGGCTATTGTCTTATATAATAATAAATAATTATCTAGGGGCTCTTAGTGACGAGTTTTAAAACTACGTGTTGATATATGAGTGCATGCATTTCAGGCCCACAGTCAAAGCCCTAGCAGAAGCCCACTGGCATGTGGCCATGAGTACGAGATCCATCCTAAGAAAACTAAATCTTCGATAGGTTCAAACACTGAACATGTTTCCCACAATAACTGCGATATGATCTCCTTATTCGTTCACATGGATAATGAGGAAGTTTAGGATCCATTAGAACTTTTTTATCACCTCTTGAAAAATACACACCTATCTCCATCGGAAAAAGGGTTTTCAAAGCAATTATAGAGAGAATCATCTCGACTTATTGTAATATATTTTTCATCAACATAATACTCATTAAATACTCTTTTTTCCCCAAGGACATAGGTCAAGATCTCTCTCGAGTGAACCTCGTTAGCTTTTTGTATTTTCTATATTGATCCTTGTTTCTTCTTTATTACTAAGTTTGTGAGTTTTGTCCAAGCAAACTAGTAAGAAAAATTTCATCGCAAATATTTGGTGTCGTCTGTGAGAAATGATTAAGCTTTTCTGATCAACTATGCCGGATACACAGTCAAAAAGCTACAGAAGTCATTAAAATCCTTCCCAGGATGATGCATATGACCGCAAATCCATTGCATGGAGATGAGGATCTGAACATACCCGTTACCCATTGAGACTCCTGTGATCTCGCCTAGCGTCTTAACGCCCTCACCCAAGTCTTGATGAATGCACCGACAACTAGTAGGGATGGTGAAACCATCCCCCTCCGCCCCTCCCCACACGATGGGGTGTCGACGAACTATCCTAGGGCCAGGATAACCAAGGCAATTTCCCAACATCAAAGTGGAACAACTTGTATTCTGAGAAGTCCAAATAAGCCCGAGATAATGGGTATGGGGAGATGACCTCAAATATCCACAAAAGGCTTATGAAGATTCATACTCCGAGTTCGATGACCCTGAACCCTGGGAAAACTATACTCCATAATGGCTTTTAGGTTTAAGCTCCCCAAATTGATCTATGAGTACGACCGTATATCGAACCCATCCGACCATATCGCTGACTACCGTGCATTTTGTATAGGGCCTTCTCCAAAAGTTTATAGAAGGCAGTAAGGAGTTGGGACAATAATCTCTCCTTTGGGTACATTCATTCTTGTTGCCATCTGCGTAATGAGTTTGTCCAGGAGTTCGTTAAGGAGCAAGACTACAAAGAAGAGTGTTGCACCCTCCTTAGAGTCGAACAGGCTCATTCAATAAGAATAAACTCTAGATTGAAGAGTGCTCTTTCAATATAGTCCTTGCTGCTCTAATCAGCTAGGTGAGGCATATTGGGCTCCACAATTCTATTAGAAAGTGTAAGCCCACGCATTGCTCGAGCTCTTATAACGATTCGATAGATACATCAGGCTGGAAGAATCCAATCATATTTTCAAGAGTCGAGATTCCAAGTGGGCAAAGGAACTAATTAATAAAAAGACCAATGATTGCAAGTGGAGCAATCAAAATGCTATGACAATCCACATTGAGAAAATGCCTAAGTTGATAATATACGCACCTTGTGCTCAAATGCTGAATCAGATTCGAAAAGAAATGTTCCTCACTCGACCACCACTGCCATTTAGAGTGCATGTGGATAAGAGGGTTTCCCCATAGTTTTGCAAGTATCACCGATGTCGGGCGTGGCATCGAAAACTATCACCAGCTCTAAATGGATATTGAGAATCTCATCTAACAAGATCACCTTAAAAACTTCGTCGATAAAGAGAGAATGAAGGAGCAATCAGTTAGCCTTCTTCAAAAGTCTCTAATCGATGGTGTGCTTAGGTTGATCCAGCAAAGCTTGAAGGTCATATTGTAACATATGACCTCCCTAAAAAGGAAGATCGGTAGACCATCTGGCAACATGCCTAAATAAAGTGCTCGGCCTTATCTCCTGTATGTATACTAAGTTAAGCCCACTTGGTACTTTGGCTCTATGCCCAATAGGTATTCAGTCATTTAAATAAGGGTTTCCAATGTTCTCTTATTTAATGAAATAAATGATGCCATTTGTATAATACCTTTATGTGATAACTTCCTCGACTAAGGCCCACTTACTCAGAAAAATTTCACTTACTCGACAAAAATACACTTACTTGGTAATAGTTCACTTACTTTGTGAAATCCCACTTATTAGACAAAAACCGACTTACTCAGCAAAAGCTTACTTACTCTGCAAAAGCCTACTTATGCAGCAAAAGTCCCTTAACTGGCAAAAGCCCACTTCTTCGGCGGAAACCTATTATTAGGCGAAAGCCTACTTATTTGGCAAAAGTCTACTTACTCAGCGAATGCCCACTACTTGGAGACGGTTCACTTACTTGGCGAAAGCCTACTTACTTGGGCGAAAGCCCATTTACTCAATAAAAATCTACTTACTTGGCAAAATCCCATCTATTAAATGAGAATCCCACCTAATCGTCCTTTCAGTAAAAGCCTTTGATGCAAGCTCGCTGGTCTTGGGTACAAATCAAACAGGGCTTGGGTATTCGAGGCTCGCTGATGGGCCTCCAACTCGTACGAGATCGGAGTCTAGGCCCCGCCACTCTCTATTCTCAATCAAATTGCAAGATGGATAAAAAGCCCAAGGTGGAAAGTCTATCAGGCAAAAAACTCGGCTTAGTGTCTTAGCCTTGGCTCTTCATTCATGTATTCGACTAATGCCTAACTTAGGTTAGCATCCTACCTGCCTTCCTAACCCGTTATTCAAGTATCTAGCGAATGGCCAGCTGGGCTCACTGCCATACTTATTCTCCTCACTACTAATGAATACATGATTTCGCTCTATACTTCTGAATTAAATATATCGGTCCTATTTGTACTAAAAGCGACCGCGAGTTGCTAACTGAAATGCAGTACAATTTTGAAAGCAAAAGCTTAAAAAGCTACACAAATGCTTAGGCAAAAAAAATTATTTTATTAAGTGAAGGTGGACAACAACCCATTCCGATATTACAACTCAAAGATGAGCACAGTTGCTCCTACTTGAAAAAGACTTGAAAAAGAAGACCCGACTAAATCCACCGAAATATGTTCTCCGTTCAAGTTTGCTTTTCCGTCTGAAGTGACTAACCCCCATGTGAAGGATGGGGCTTTCCGAGAAGGAGTCGTTTCACTCTATGTCACCAGTGCGCAAGCAAAGCACTTGAAGATCTCAATCCCTCAAAGTATTCGAGGCAAGAATTAATATCCACAGGGTGAAAAGGCTTGTGATGTCACTTTTATCCCTAGTTTTGAGAACAGTTGAACATCATGCGACTTACTTGATCCTCTTGAGAATCCGACAAAGAATTTATCGGACAACCTGTTCCAAGATGAAAGTTGAAATCCAGTCAATGGTATCTACATCTCTTAACAACAAATGCAAAGATCATCACTAACACTTCGGGCACTTGTATCAGTCTCATCTCCTTTATCCATGATGGATTGAGTAAGGATCCTTCAGTTATTTATAAAACTCCCATGGGGTCTAAGGCCTGGAGGGTCACAAGATAAGACAGAATGTGATGTTCTGTCGCTTCAAGGTTGCATCAGACTCACAGTTGGCAGAACCTGAATGGACGACAAATCTTGACCATATGTTCTGACATGCATATCCAGGAATGATGCCTGAGACATTCTCCATGCACTCAAAGCAATCTTCATGCATCAGTTACTAATTTTTCCTAATTAGTCATAATGACTCCTCCATGGTAATTGAGATAATAATTAAAGAGGCTATTAATACTTGAACATTAAAGGATTTCAATCGTCCATCTTCTTCAAAAAATTGACACTAAATCACCATCTATAATGCAACAAGTCGTCTCCAACATGACCAAACAGCAAGTAATCTCCGAGATAGATCAAGTTGGTAGAGGTAGAGTCTACTCCAAAAACTTGGTGGACTGAACTCTGGAGTGGTGGGGCTATATTGACATATAAATTCATGTACTTCAGGCCCATGGTAAAGGCCTATGGTAGAAACCCACTGGCGAAAGGCCCACGGGTACAAAATCCATCCAGAAAAAGACTAAATTTTAGATAGGGTCAAACACATGTCATGTTTTATGTGATAACCACGATATGTTCTCTTTTATCTGCTTACATGAAAAATGAGGATGTTTAGGATACATTATAACTTCATTATCATTTCCTATAAGTACCCCCTTTATCTTCATCATAGTGGGGGAGGATTTGAGAGCAATGAGAGAGGCATTGCAATATTTTGTCCATCAATATAATACTCGCCGAACATGTATTTCCTCCAAGAATATAGGTCGAGATCTCTCTCGGCTAAAACTCATTATTTTTTTTGTATTATCTCTGTTAAACCCTATTTCTTCTCTGTTACTAATTTTGCATTGAAACCCGCCTGGACATTTCTAGTCAGATGAATTTTAGTGCGAACGCCACACATGCAACAGCTTTCTATATAAAACATGAGCTGCAGGGTAACTTATATATTTTTCTTTATTGGTAATGTATGATCCGTGCAAATAATCAAACAAACAACAAACAGAAACCTTTAATATTCCTGGTAAGTCAACTAGAGGCTATACCAAACTAATCAAATCAAATTAATTGGCCAGTGGCAGAGGAGACGCCCGAATGTTGAGCTACAAAAAATTGATTATGAAATCTTAACCAACTGCCATGTGCATGGTAACGTTTAGTTATCATGCCAACTAACCTAAAAATGTTGCACGCCAAGTAATGTAATATAGTGTAATTATTGGTGAACATTTTATTAATCAATAAATTTTTTATTGGCATTGCATGATTTCGAAGCTAAATAATTTTAAGTCACATGCCCTCTTCTGTTGTGGAGAAGTAGTGATTTTAGAATTCAACGGACAGAGACAATTAGTGTGTTGATTATATAATCATTAATGTGTCTTAGTGGAGTGTTACCTAATTTCTTTCTAAATTATATTAGCTAGCTAACTGATTCCTATAGTCTTGCATTGGCTGGTCATTGAAGCAATATTTAATTTTGCCAATTTTGCCCTAGCTGAAATTTTGGACGGGCACTGGGAATAAGAATGGGCAGATGCAACGGTTAGCCTTTCGTATTCAAAATTTTCATTAAGATTAATAAATTTATTATTTTAATTTAAAATTTTAAACATAACTAATTAAGAACTGATCTTTAGATCCGTTCATTCTCATTCCTAACAAATACCCACAATACATTTGTGTTAGTTTCTACATTAAAAAACCAAATTAAAGACATATACATGGTTTAGTGTAGTATTACTTGATATCATGAGACATTCTATGTGCTAATTTATAGACATTCTATGTGCTAATTTATAGGGGAAAAGGTGTAGTTAGGAATGTTAATGGACGCGTCCACGTATTAATTTTTAGCCTTTTCTATATAAAATTTTGAATTGAAAAATTAAAAAATATTTTTAATTCAATTTTTTTTTCTAATTTAAAATTTTATTTAGAATGGACTAAAAATTAGCCTACGGACGCGTCCACTCCTACTCCTAGGTGCAGGTTTGAGTCCAAAGAATTGGCCAAATTTGACAATGCTGTGCCAAAATATAATTTGAATATTTGACCACATTCAAGTTCTTTTCTCAAAAGTTTAAAACAAAGAAAATCTCTCTATGTATATATGTAAATCTAAGGGTGGAAAATAGTGAACCCCATACATTTATTTGTAAATTACTCAAATTTTTTAAGAAGAGAAATAAATTTTACAACTTAGGAAATACAAACTTAACATGCTAAAACGTTATTTAAAGGATGGGCTAGCAAAATTATAAAAAAAAAAAAAAAAATGTTGTGCATACTAGGACCTAATGCACACAGGTAGCTACCCTTTTCCTTGTTTTATATGGGTGATTTCACTTTAGCATGAAGTTGACACGCAATAAGCGAATTATTAGTGAAGGCAGTTGCCACCTGGCAGCACCCCTGTCTGTAATAACATAAAATTTCAGAGAGGTTTGTGTGTTTGTACCCGCAAGTATGAAGATATATTTGAAGATAATCTAGTCAAAGTACGATTTCAAGTATCATATGATATATGTAAAATTATTATTTAAAAATTCACTCAAACTTTATCTCATTATATCTGTGCGTATTTTCTCTCATCTCTTAATTATTTACGAATAGTTCCGTTACAAGTTGTGATTATCCTTATATTTGTATCTTGATTCGAGTTTTGCTCAAGTCTAAACTCCTATTTGGTTTTAAAGTTGATTGGCTAATTATTCGATAATTTTTTGAATTAATAATTGGTGTCATATGTGGGAAATGTTACCGAAGCATGGCTACTACACCTTTAAAAATTCAGGTGAACTAATGCCAAATACCTCCCCAGGAGACAAGCTTAATACCAATGGGGCAAGCAACCAAGTAGATTTTAACACCCCACGGAACTCATGTTGAACTGTAGGAGCTTACTGCGAACTCACCTGTCAAATCATAGTGCTCTCTCTTTCCCCGGAGAATTGATCAATAGATGCTAATAGACCTCCACCTCGATCATGGGGTTTTGGATGGATGATCTCCATCCATTATCAATCCCATCGGGGAAGTTCAAAAAACCGACTGAAAGACAATGATCACAAGTTCACTTCCACCTTGAGAAGCAAGGAATTTGTAATGACACTATCGTTTAAGTATATCCCTCTTGGATTTTCCCCAAATTCCATCTTTTCTCTAATTTCAAATTCAAATCATGGCAAGATTATTTGACTTGGGTCAACTTATTGCAATGACACTCATACAATTTGCAAGAGAGAGTGCTTGGAAGGGCACACTTTCATCAATCTTTCATG
The DNA here is from genome assembly GCA_036321105.1 of Dracaena cambodiana. NCBI lineage: Eukaryota > Viridiplantae > Streptophyta > Magnoliopsida > Asparagales > Asparagaceae > Dracaena > Dracaena cambodiana. The sequence goes on from JAYEPQ010000005.1 coordinate 10,330,889, forward strand.
ACTCCACGGTCCCCTCTTCATTTCCCTTGTTTGAGTACATGTAGTCTCAACCTCTCATCCTCTTCATCCTCTTCTATCTTCTTCATCATCTTATTCAAGCTTTTAGACCCAAGAGAGAGCTCCTCCAAAGCAAAATTTTCTTCGAGTCTTCTATGGAAGCCTCTTCTTCAAGGCCATGTTTCTTTAGATGATTATCTATCTCATTAGAGTTTTACTTTTTATTCACTAGGGTTTTGACTTCTCTAACTCTATAGCTCATCAAAGCTCCAAGAGAAATCACCTTTTTCGGATAGGTCAAGGTAAGAAGTCACTCACTTTTGTACTCTCTAATAAGTAAGTAACCTTGTTGTCCAGTTGATAGAACTCACTAAAATAGTCATATCTTATAAACCATAAGTCAAGTTCCATTGAATCTTCTATATTTGAAAGATAATTGAAAATTCTAGCACTCTTCTCTATTCTAATCTCAAACTTCAATAATAAACTCCTTAGAAATTGACTTAAATTTGCATCAAAAATCAACCTAAAATTGCAAGTCAAGCAAACACACAAATGTGCTATCACCTAGATACCTTTCTAGTTTTTCGACCATAATTTCTACTCCAAATGAGTGATTCTGGTCTTATTTGAAGGACAATTTAATTTTCTATAACTTTCATATTTTACACTATTACAACTCTTTCAAAATTGGACCCAAAGTTGATAGTTGATACTTGTGCAGAAATGCGAGGCTATCGTGTTAGGGCGTGTTATGCACTAACAAAACGTGAGGCTAGAGTGTTAGGACCACGTCTTGCACGTCAAAATGTGAGAGTAACCATTTGGGTTGCCTAAGAGTTTTAGACTTACATTTCTACAAGTCGTGTTTCGTGCGCCCAAATGCGAGGCTAGCCAGTCTCACGTACCAGTTCACTAAAATTATAACTTTTGATCCTAAATTCTGATTGAGTAGGTCTATTAGAAAGGTAAGTCGATAATCTATAACTTTTCTTTTCTACCTTCTGCTAATTTTTGCTATAATTTTTCTTAGACTTAGGTTGAAGACAAAGATTCTCCACAACAGCCAGACTCATGAGCTGTATCAGTTGATCTTTTGGATTTAAACTCCAATTAAGCCCAACATAGATTTTCTTAAAGGAAAATTCTACACCCTACAACTCTTCTTCACATTCCCTTCCCTACTTCTACTTGTATAAAATTATAAAAATTATTTAAAGTTTCTAAAATAGTATGACAATGAAGAACAACAAGGAGTTTCACTGAAATTCCTTGTGTCTTGTAGGTTCACTTTCAAACCACTAGTACTGCCCAACTATACCAACACTATCCATCTCTGCCAAGTTTGTTATCCTCGTGACTTGAATCACCTCTGCCAACAATCCTTCTCCACTAACTCAACTCTTATTTGCCAACTTTACTCTTCCTCGCAGATATTATCTACCTTGCTTATGCACCTTCTCTCCTGATGTTAATGATATTATGTAGATATTACTATTAACTATTAATCTTTTGTTTAAACACTATAACTTATAATAATTAACTTATTCAAGATAGTAGTTAGTTTATTTGTTTTGTGTTACTGTTATTAGTCTTGAAACCATGATCTTTCTATTTAAATTAAGTGGATATGGCTAACCCTTACTCGATGCATTATTGATCTACAACCAATATTGTAATAGCATACTTACCTTCTAGCTACCAATCTAACTCATATCATGTATATATATCGTATCACGGGTATGCCTCTTGTTTTAGCTTGATATATACTTGGACCTTGACTATTATGCTCTAGCTAACACATCAACTAGTATTTTCCAACTAATGTTGTGACTAGTATTCTCTTGATAATGTCATGACCAGTATTCTCTAACTATTACTGTGACTAATATTCTCTAGCTAATGTTGCAACTAATATTCTCCAGCTATTGTCGCAACTAGTATTCTCCAGCTATTGTCGCGATTAGTGTTCTCTGGCTAATGCCATAACAAGATTTCTTATTAACACAATAACTAAATCTACAGTCCCAAATTTATGGGATACTCTCTTAATGCGTAAATTGTTCATTACTTAATCCCAGTTACATGATAAAAGTACAAGAATTCAATTTTAAACTTGTAGCAATCTTGAGAATTAGCATGTTTGACTTACCTATTTCCTGTAGTATTCTTCCTGAATTTTATTCCTTTAGTCATTATTATTTTACATATATATTTTGAATTGCTTACTTTGATAATTGATACATGGTTTTCACTAGTATTCTTGAGTTTTAAGGATTTTGCTTAATCATGTTGGGCTCTATAGTTGTCATTGATTCATGGATTTGAAAGATTTTCATATATGTTATACTCTATAATATTTTTCTTTTATTATTAAATTTTTCTCATGTTTGGTTCATTTCTTATCGGGTCTGACGCTTGGGTTATCTTCACACATCCAAGTATTAAAAACTTTGAGGAAGATCTGCTACCTAAGGATCCTTGCTCCCAATAGTACGCAAATCCTCACCAAATCGTTGAAGACTTTCTTTCCTGATATAATCGTCTTGTGCATTGTAGCTACTATATCCACCTTAACTTATTAATTCTTTTTATATTAGTTGCCCTAGTTTTGTTTGTACTATAATATATTATGTGCATCACACTCTTGTAATCATGATTATTTGTAATCTTTTCAAGTTGTTTTTTTATTATATAATATAATATGTATAGATTGTAGCAAGATCATATCCTCTCTGTTGTATATTCTTATAATGTGGCACTATATTATGAAAGGCCTCGTATAACCGTTTGGTATACCCACCAATAATGCCTTATCTAGAAATAGAATACATCACCAAAAATTTTAGGATGTAATTTGGGATATTACATAATTGCTCCATCAGCATATTTAGATACCGAATGTGAAAAAAATGACCCTCTCTCAAGTTCAATCCTTGAAAAAGAATTGAAGTTCAAGATCCCAAATCTTGAAAAATATGAGGAACCACAGATCTCTAAACATATTACCAATTACCGATCAACCATGTATCCCAAGAAGTATCTAAAGAGGTCATTTGCCAGGCTTTCCCCATGACCCTTGGAAAGGGGTTAGAAGCTAGTATAACTGTAAAGTCCCACAATCCAGAATATGGATAAATAGAATATTTAGCGATGAGTGATAACTTGACGAGGCTCAAAAAATATTACAGTCATATTACAATGGAAATATGGGGACTAATAACAATAATCAATAATATACCCAGTCTAAATAATAATATGATTTTTGCCCTAAATAAAATCCAATAAAAGTAGATATGATAGTTATCTCTTGAACAATGAAAATATCAGGAAAAAAAAAAAACTAATAATGTATCATATGCAACTATTACATCTTTCTAATAAGAAAATAGTTTACTAATAGGATATAATAAAGTAAAATGTCCATCAATCTTGGAGTGTGCCTGCTCCTAAAAGTATGTTTAGTCATCGTCTATCTCCAGAGGTCAACCTTTAGGTAAGAATCAACATCTAGTTATGTAGAAATAGGATCATCAGTAAAGTAATTCAATAAAACACATCAACAAACATGTGAAAATATAATATCGCAATGACATGAATAATCATATAACTAAATCAGTGAAAAATCTCATGTCTTATAAAATTATGTGCTTAACCTAAATCTTTCAATTAACATCTTTTAACAACAGTATTTTAAAATTTATGATAATATGAATTTGTCTATTTTGAACACATCTCCATCAACTTTCTTGAAAATAGTTTAGTAATTTGATCGGAGTCTATTTTTGATCCTCCCATATTGAAAATAGTAGCAATTTGATCGGTGCCTCTCCCATTCCTCCTAAAAAAGAAAACAGTAACACAATTATGTTTAGCCATCAACAACAGCAACAACTAAGCCTTTTATCCCAATTACCTAGGGTTTGAGTCATCAAATCATATAAATTTCTAATTTTCGTTAAAATTCAATTTGTATCCAAATCAGCATTAGTTGTTCCGTACATTCAATCAATATGAGAATCAGTGATCATTACTAAAGTTTGGTATTCAGTAACAGTAACAGCAATAATAAAGATCAATATAACATAACAATATTTAATGCACTAATCACATGTTGTAATAGCCCGGTACTTAGTCAATATCTTACCATGTCATATTTCAGTGTTTATTGAGTTTCAAATTATGTAATAATAGTTTAATCAATGCTCACAGTGTTTTAGTATTTTCTCATGCATTTATATTAATTTCGATCACTTTTCTCTTTAAAATAACCAATAACAATTATATCATGTCACAGTGATTGCGATCACTATCAACAGAACATGGTCCTATTGACAGCGTCACTTAGTGACCTTTGTCCTATTGTGACAGAGCTGTTGTCGCAGCTATTATCGAAGCAGTTGTAGACAGTGCTCTTTTATGCGTTATCACAGAGCATGGCTATCGAAGGCCTTATGGAAGGGGCTCACGATAGTGCAATGATAAACAATACAGTAAGGCTTTTCTCTGACCTTTTTTGAAAATTTTCTTCAATAGAAATTTAGTTTTGAGACATATACTTTGCATTAAAATTGTAGAATATCAATAGGAATATGATTTCAAACTTTTAAAAGAACGAAAGTCCCATATTTGTATTGATCTATTGAAATATATTCTTTATCAGCGTCATTCTGTCAAAAAAAAAATTGTCATATTTATAAATTAATATGTTATAATGTTAAATCATATAGAAACATTATTTATAGAGCATACACGTATAATTTTTAATATAAACATAGTGGAACAGAACTCTCTTATCAATAAAAATCCTAACTTGATTCATAAATCATGCAATGTACCATTTTTCATGTAGGATGCGACAAGTACGTTTCTGTAAAACTCTTATATGTATTTTAACAATAAAATCAGAGAAAATAAGGATTTTAAACATACAATAGCATGTTCTTGAGTGTGTTGGTCTCATCTTGGATTTAATTTAAGACAGATTTAGGTTTATAGTTTGAAAGGCTGTTGAAATTTCTAAGGTTACCCCAAAACTGTTTGAGTGAACTCTCTTCTCTTCCTTCCTCTATTTCTCCGTTTTTTTCATGTTTTTTTTTTTTCTCTTACTTGCTGTGGTTGGGAAGGGGAGAGTTGGTTGAGTTAATCTTTGTTTTATAGAAGTTGGGTTTCTATTTAAATTTAATATCTAATCGAATTAGAATCCTATTTGTTAAAGGAAATTAAATTAATTTTTATATTAATGGTTGGACATGAATCAATCTAATTTTATTGATCTTATTTATTTTCTAAAAAAGGAGTTGAGTTTCCATTTAGATTTAATATCTAATCAAACTAGATTTCTATTGGTTAAAGGAAACTAAATTAATTCTTATCTTTATGCTTGGGCATGAATCAATCTAATTTTATTAATCTTATTTGTTTTTTTAAATTACAAATTACTTGATTAGCCAAGTAGGTTTAGGTGTGAATTGGATGCTATAGGGTTAAAGGTTCAATTCTTGGTTCTCCACCTGCAATTAAATTGGCTTAGTTTCTTTTATTTTCTCTTTTTTCTTTTAAAATTTATTTTTAAAGCAAAGTACTACTTTAAATAATTAGAAAAACAAAAACCATCACATGATCAAAAAGTGAGTTTTACATTCTCCCCCATTAAGAAAAAATTTCATCCTCGAAATTTCCTGAGACTCAAATATTGAAATGGAAGTTATATCTTTACTCAAATATAAATGAAAATCGCTCCCAAATGTCTTCTTGTAACTACCCAAAGCCTACGTATATAATTTTTAATTATTTATTTATTTATGAAATTTTAGTATGATTATTTTAAATAAACAAATATTGTAGTTATGATTTTAAAATAGATTTATCAAGTTATTATTTTTTCTATTATTATTTTAATAAAATATTTTCCTACATACTATTTTTCCAAAAACAATAATAATACTTAAATTATCTCATAAGAGGCCAAGCTCATTCCCTTCACCCAAGTTTAAAATAATGATGATGATGATGATATAGTAGTAGTACTAATAATAATGTATAAAATTGGACTTTAACCCAAAATTCAATAACATTTATTAGGCTCGCATTCCAACTATTTAGTCAAATTTTATTTTGTAATAATAAAATAATAAACTTCCAGTTTTAATATTCAAATTTACCTTCGTCATTCAATTCATAAAATTAATATTTAGTCAATTCTATTAATGAGCCTTGTTTAATCTATTTGAATTTAAATTTAAAATTTGTCATAAAATCCAAAATTAACTACGATAGTCAATTATATTAATGAGCCCTTTTAACCCATTTAAGTCAAATTTAAAAATTGTCATTAAATCCTGTAGTCAACTACAATTATGAGTATTTTGACCAATATAATTGAGTCATTGGACTTATCCAATATATAAGTCAAATTTTTCTTCAATAACCCTCTTGAATTCTATTAATCTCTCCCTAAATCTCTCATTGCAAATCCTATTTAAATTCCTCTAACCTCCATAAACTTCTTTTGACCTCCTAAAATCCTCCTTACAACACAAACTCACTTCACACCTCTTTGTCAGTCTCTCCACCTTCTCCGACTGTTGAAGCGTCGTCGACTGTCTAATTGTTGCAGGCCATCAGAGAAGCCACCTCATGAACCCTATCTACTATCTGGACTTCCATCACAGTCACCAACAACTATCACTGACAGCAACCATCACTGCAGTAACAATTCATCGATCGCCGCAGTGTCGCCGACCAACAAAGGAATCCACTCTGCTACTCGAACATGCACTATACCGTCAGAGTCATCCTACCGGCAATCATCGTTGTTGGAGCATATCTTGATGTAGCCTATTCGCCAAAGTACCTCCATTTTTTTCCCTTTCTTCTCTGTTAAGGGATTCGATCCATCTCCTTGCCTTAGTTAACTTATTGAATTTAGGTAGATAACTTTGTAATAAGAATTTAATTAAAATCTATATCTTTCATCTTATAAATCAAATAAGATGATTTTTCAATTTGTTTCAATGTTTCAAACTTGCCCGTCTTTGATAACTAAAAATGGACTTCTTACATGCCTTAACAATTCAAAAAAAAATCTTAAAATCACAAAAAAAAACAATATTTAGTTTTATAATAATTTGTTATTGATATTCTATCAGAAACTTGAGTATGAATCTATTTGACGTGCATGTCTTCAAGTTAAGATGAGTTCCTTTTCAAACTCACTTTTCCATGCATCATTCCTATTATAAATTATTTCAGTTTTATACAATTATTTATTTATGTCATGATATAAATTATTGTTTACATCGACAAGAACTGTTTAAATAACGTATATCTTATTTCTAAAAATTGTCTCATGTACTATTTGATTATCTTACAAACTTTATTCAAATGAAGCATATGTTATAAATTAATTAAAAAATAGTAAATTGAAATGCTAATTGATGATGATGATTATTATTATATTGTAAGGCAATGGTATTTAGAAAAGAGTTCTAAATTAAAATGGTTATTTAGTTAAAGAACTTGCTTGCACGGAAAACCTTCCACTTTCTTACTCTTACCTGGCCATGTGTCATCATTATATGAAATCAGAAGATCAGTAAAATTAGTGATTGGAATGCAAATAACATGTTAAAATTAAAAACTTCTTTCTAAATGTTACTTGGCTATAAAAAAGTTGAATTATAACTGAACTCAAACTGAATCAAAATTGAATGTTGACTAAGAATATACTATATAAGACTTGACACAATCTTGATAATTATAAATAATATTGGGTTGGAGGAGATACTAATTGATGTAAATACTATATTTTAGCTGTACTGTTAAGCTTAACAACTAATTTTGGCGCACACTATAGATGCATAGAGATTAGCTCGATCACATCATAATACTATTGTTGTCGTTGTATAGATCCAATTAGCTCCGGACAATCATGTGACCATTTTTCCGAGTTTGTATGGCAAACAATCAAAACATGAATATAGAGTATCAGTTAGATTCTCGAATAATATATAACATTTTAGATTAAAACACTTGACATATAAACTAGAAAATAATTATAACTAAAATAAAATTATGAAGAACTTAGTAAATTAATTCATGAAGTATATCTAAATTTATATATACTATTCATGTTTATTTCAGTTGCTTTTACTTTTTATCTTTTCACTGTTATTATCTTTTATTTGGTCGCAATCTGATGACCCAGGTGTGCATGTCCAGATTTTGAGATAATTACAATTGAGCAAATTGAAAATCTAATGGGGTAGCTGAAACCAGCATGTTGTCATTCTTTTCTTTCAGTCTTGTACTTTTAGGTTACTTCCCTATTCGAATTTATCTTTTTTCCACAGTTATTTCTCTATCCTTATCTTCGTTATTATCCTTTGTAATCCAAATTTGTCCATTCAATAAAAGTTCTATTTTTCTTTAAAATGTTGTTGTTATATGTGACAATGACTGATATTATACTGAGTCATAGCGTATTTTCATGAATACATTATCGAACGACTTAGTTATCCAGCATTCCAGGAAGCAAGCCGTTATAAATAATATCAGAGTCAGACACAAGCCGGAAGTGTGCGGAATTAAGTGTCACATGAAATTAAGTACTACTCGAAATAAAGTGTTATAAAAAAAGTGGGGTCATCTCTTGAATATGTAGGAAGCCACCTCTAAAATTTATGGGGGTTACTTCTACAATCCTACATCACCTAGTGAAGTGTTGAAGTATTACTGAGCCCTTCTGATGAGGGCGTCAAATCCTAAAAGGGAAAGAATATAATACCACTATCTCAATAGTCCCACATCAGATATGTAATAAAAGATAGAGTAGTTTATTATAATTTCTATGAAACCATAAAAGTAATTATAGCTAGCCTTTTTAGGGAGAAGAATTCATAAGTAATTATAAACTTTTTAAATTCATGTTATTCTATCAGAAACTTACCATATTCCTAAGCGAATATGTTGTTGGCATTCCGCTATCCAATTTCCGGATGAGGGGCATTACAATTCATATGACAGCTGGCAACATACATCACTAGATAAACTCAAATCGACTAGGCCAATCCAAGTAAGATGAGTCCATCTCCATATTCAGCGAGGCACTCAACAGGGAACTGGGTTCTATATCATACTTGGTCCCGTGCTATCAAGATACTTCCTATTTTCACTTGCACACTATGGTGACATGCCCAATTGGTACTTGATGACACACCCCATCAAATTTTGTGAAGATGCGCCCTTAATGTATTTTTGCATTATCTTGACAAGTGACAGCCGATATGCTCAACCAGTATTCAGCTATTCATCCTTAAATACTTAACAGCTTTCGGAGTTTACCATCTCTCAGAAACAAGTAGAAATCTCAAATTATTCGATAAAGACAAATAGTAATACAAGTGATCAACGAAAGTAAACTTTTTCTTTTATTCAGTATGAGAAATATTTACAAGGGGTGATGGCGGCTATCCTAATCAAATGAGCGAGATTTTTGCTGTGAACGCACTTCTTCTACCGAAGTGGACTAATCCACACAAGAAGACCTAGACTCTAGGACGGGGTCCATTCACTCCATCACCAGTGTTGAAGCAAAACATTTGAAGACTTCTACGTCCTTAAAGACCCCAAGGTGAGAAATGATGTTAACGAGGCAAGAAAAGTCATGATACCTCTTTGCACCCACCGAGAAAGGAGAATTTGAGTGTTAGGTAGTCCGAGTACCTTACAGATAACTCCTATGGAGCAATGTTGCTTAGAAAAAAAAGAGTCACAAAGCCATTGACCAGATATCCATCGTACTTTGCAGTCGACTTCTATGATGTTTTCCATCCCCTTTAGAAAAATGGAAAATATTTGAGAATCAGCTGACTTGCCCCCAAAGAATTCACCAAAAAATCCATTCCACGGCAAGAGTGGATATCCATCTATTAGAGGTAGCAGCAGCAGCGATGACAACAAACTTAATCCTCCATACAATTAACTTGGATCTAATCCTCTCTCTCTCTCATGTTTGGCTAAGCAAACAATTCATTGTGAATTTGTGAGCTTCTCATAATGGAGGGAGAGTAGTATATATATAGGCTGCTAATTGGAGGGCTGGTACTTTTGGGAAATGGCACTGACAGTTCGCCTCCTCGATTTCACCTCAATCACCTGCTCGATTGATGAGAAATAAATCAACAATCAAATCTCAGCCGTCCAACCAACAATGTGTTCCCTGCATGCAAAACTTAAGGCAATCTTTACACCTCTGTCCCAAAATTCTTTATGCCTCTATCCCAAGACTTTATGTTGTATGCATGCAGGAGGAGTAATGATGGGGTGATCCCGCTCGTCAAAGTAATATCTAATGAGACAGTTAAGGACCTCTTGATGAATCTCCTCCAAGATATGACAAATCACCCCTTCAACGAAGATTGGAAGACCAGATCAATGAAATCAAAATATTCCAAAGCTTGGTGAACTGAACATGGAAGTAGAGAATACTTTTGAGTCCAAATTTGTCCTCCTGGAAGCCCCGACACAAAAAACCCATTGTGCATCTATGGCCCGACACAAAAAACCCATTGTGCATCTATGGCCCATGATCGCCAATGGCCTAACGTCACCTCATCTCATCCAAATAAGAAAATTGGATCTGATCTGATTTCTCTGCTCTTAAAAGATTCACCATATCTTTTATCTAGTCAACCGCTATCAAATCGACATTAATAAGAAAACTACCTTTATCCCTCTACAAGAGAAGTTTTAACTATAGAATATTCGAAAATCTTAATTCATAAGGGATCTTCCATTATAAATACCTCATTTCACCATAAAATGAGGAATGATTTTTTTGATTCTAGACAATTCTCTGCTACGAAATAAAGGACGATTCTTTTGACTCTAGACAATTCTCTATTTCGTAGCAACAATTTAGTCTAATCAGAAAGAGATTTGTACCTTGTAATTTCGAGATACATAATTTCGAGATACATAATGACTGTAATCTTCCCTTAATAATAAAAGCACTCACCAAACGACCTCATTGCACCAAGGATATAAACCCAAGGATATAAACTCGAGGTGGACTCGACCGAACCTTGTTTAAACAGTTGTCTCTCTTACTCACCCTCGAGCAGATTTAAGGTCGAGTCGAATGCTATTAGCTTCTCCAGCAAACGAATATCCCAGATTTTGGGAAGGAAACAATCGGACCAAGTAGGGTTAGGCGTCTAGAATGAGAGCACAGTGAAACGCTTCTTGTATTTTGTTATGCTAGCTTGCACTTGTATCTACTGATATTTCACAAGGAGCCCCCCTGCCCTGACAATAAAAATCATCCAGCCACACTACAATAGCATCGAAGAATTGAAGTCACACACCTCTATTCATACAAGCAAGTAGAAATCATACATCAGCAGATGGTCGAAAGAACAGTTCCATTACTGCAAAGCATGTATGAGACTCATAAAATTTATAAGCCGAACCATGCGAGAATATTTTCACACCTCTCTCAATTATGCAATCTGAGATGGGTGCAGCCAAGATCTAAATATAAGTTCCGATAACAAACGGACCAGCATGAAAACTTGAAATAATGGAATAAATCCCTCATACTCGCACCAAATTTTGGTTCACAACAAACATAATGGAGTTTTGATCAATAATCTAACCATGAAAGTGACCCTAAAAGTCCCAACTGGGAGAAATAAAATAAAATACATATCTAGAGTTCTAAAGCTGAAAATGTTAAAAGTAAAAACATATCTCAAAGCACATATGCCTGAATGACAAAGATAGACATTATCATGTCAAAATTGCACCAGAAAACCTATGGCCAATAAGTTCAACAATTTGACTGAAGACCAAGATGTCCCAAAACACACTCAAGCTGCAATTGTAATTCGGCCAGCAACCTGATCGAGATCACGCCGTCCCTGGGAAGTAATGACCCTTCCTCTGAAAGCAAAGAGAGAAACCATCATCAATGGATCAGAAAAACATATGCTAAGGATGCCCACAGTAAATTTTTTACTGTGGCACAAATCCCACATCCTCCTCTAATATTCACAAACATCAACATGATATAGAATGATAAGGTTCACTAGAGAGACGGAATTAGTGATTATAAATTCTTGTACACCGAAGATTTCGCCTTAACTCTACATCAATAGGAGTTAAAAAGGTCTAAAATGGCTGAAATGCCTTCATTATATTTGCTTTGATCTTTACACTTGCTAAACTTTTCAATCGGGTGACCGCCCCATCTTTTCTGTAACAGGAACATATTGGGAGCTTGGCATAGATCAGTTTAAATAGACACATGCTGCTAGTGAGGGTGGCAACATGGCAAGTTCGTTCCTAGGAGCTACCTGGAGTGGTCCACAAAATGGCCATGATAGCAAGATTTATTGATTCATTAAACAGGAATAATGTTGTAAACTTTTTCTTATAGCAATTGGCTACATATGATTTAGAGATCTAAGATTCTTGAACTGTTATACAAGCATATAGAAATGCAGTTACAACAGGTTATCAAATGTATACTAACCTATTCTAAATTGAACTGCTTGGAAACACAAGGACGCCAGACAATAATGGGCTCTTAGAACCTGTCAGGATAGTTCTTCAACTATAACTACCTTAAAATTTATAATTCTTCACCAACCAGTTACATAAGCATTAGTATTTCTTTAAATTATTTTAAGCTCTGGACAACTTTAACTGCCAAAAAGAACTACACTCAGGCAGTAAAGGATTTTGCCGCTATTGCCCAGGAACTCTGATAATCTGACACTTGTGACTGCCTATCATTTTTAAAGGTAAAACAGAGCATTTATTGTTTTTCAAAAATGGATTCTCTGAATATAGTGAAAAAAGGACTCGAGTACTCACTTATTTAAACAATATTCACAGAGTAACAACAAGACAACTAATAATAATAATAAATCCACAAGCTACTCACCCCTTAGGATCAACATCAATGATATTCATTGCTTGCAATTGTTGGAGGATGTGGCGGGCAACAGCACCGCTGCTCTTGCAGAAATGTGGTGGACGACTTCCATTCCTCTTACGGCCACCATAGATCTTCTGAAAACCACCAACTCCAATGCCCTGCCTCAAGTAAATCTTCCTTGCCATAGAAGCTGCACAAATTAAAAGACAAAATGGCCTGTAAGAAGAAAATGCAAGGAATAAACTAAGTGACTGAACCATTCAACAACATGTTCAAGCATTCTCACCAGCTCTAATGTAGTACCAGTCAGGGTCATAAGGAGCAAGCTCCTTGAACCTTCCAGTCTTAACAATATCAGTCCAGTGAGGAAGTTCTATCTGATCGAGTGACAATAGAAAGGAAAAAAAATAAAGAAGAGAGCATCAAATATTTGCACTAAAAGTTATGGATCAAATAAGATATAAATATTGTATAATGCTATCTTTTACTCTTAACTGTCAATAAAACTGCAAACTGTACATTCATTGTTAAAAACAATCATGAAATCAATGTGACTATATGATCATGAGCAGACCGAAGTAAGGAAGACAGTTATCTTGCTTGCATACAGTAAGGTTTATACAGCAAACAAAAAAATTCCAAGGGCTTTCACAATAAACCAATAGAGAGAATTTCCACCAACTGGTGTCGTCCAAGAGCCAATATGATTGACATTAGCATTTAGGCAAGTGGTGCAGCTTATAGTTGTCAATATCCTACGATATGTGATATGTATCTTACAATACGATACGATTTATAAGAAAATCGATACGTATATTATTTACGATACTATTAGGTTATGTATCTTACGATATAGCAAGCATATCCTACGATATACTATACGTATCTTACGATACGTGATACGTTATAATATGCTAACTTGGTTCATAAATGGATTACAAACTGATTCAAATGAAGCTTTTGAGTTAAACATGGAAATAAAAAATAAATATCAAAGTTTAAGATACTTATTTTAGTTGATAAAAATATTTAAACAAATCATCAAAAGAGGTAAAAGACGTATATTAGTAATTTACATAATATAAATTATTTAATTATTAATTTTTAATTCAATTATCTAAAAAGCTTATTAATTATACATTAAAATCTCGATAAAAGGAAAATTTTGTATAGATTTGACAAAATGAGAATAAAAAAATTAAAATAAAAAATCTTAGGCATGATGGTAATAGAACCAATGTTGAAAATTACGCGTTATGAAACTCGTTATATTGCGTTACGTAACCTAACGGAACTCTAGCGCTACATAACAACTGAAAATAACTAAGTGCACCGTAACAGTACGTTTTTTATGTTATTTTAAATTATATTAAATAACATTGCGTTATGTTACATTATTTACTATTATTTTTTTAATAATATCTATATTTTTGTTGCTTATTATTTTGATTATTAGCGAATTACTGAAATTTTGTTACTCGATTTGGCTTGTTTGATTGCTTATGGAATTACTAACTTACTAATTAGCGATTGTTTCCTTATTCGCTTGTTGTAGTTTCTATACGGTTGCTGAAATATTATATTTATTGATTCTATTGAATTTTTAACTGAATTGAAATCAATAATTACAAATAAAATAAATTGAACATTTGAAAATATAAATTACAATAATGGTAAAGAATTATAATGTTGTTTTTTTTATTTAGGTGATGAACGAAATTACGATTGCGGACTTAATATAATTTATGAAGATAAATGTGAAAATTATTGTAAAATTTAATAAAAATTTAGAATAGATTATGTATTACAAAATGGTTATATATTCTTTTTAGAATTTTTTTAATTTATTTTTCAATTTATAAAGATTATTTTATATAGTTTTATATTTATTTTTATTAAATAAATAGTAAATTGCGTAACCTTCGTTATGCGTTACGCTGTATGTGACATAACCTAACAAAAACAAAACGTTATGTTACCGTTATTGCTATTTTAAACATTGGATAGAACTATAAGGGATGATTAACTGATATTATATTTACTTGTTTTGTACTTTTTCGTAGAGATAACAAACTTTTGTTCAATATTTTGGTTTTTGTTAATAACATTAAGAACAATAAAGGAAAGAGATTGGAGAAATATATAACCTGATTTGATTGTTGGATATAAAATTCGATTATGAATGGATTAATGAGAAATAAAAACTTTACATAATGAAATGTGTATATTGAATGGATTTCAATGTGTGTTTTAAGTTGAAAAATGAATAATAGTTCTACTAAAATGAAAAGAAAGAAAAAGTAATTATAAAATTTTATTAATTCGTTATTTATTTATAATATTTAGTCTCTGATACATCTCTTAACTTAAATGCAGTTGAAAATAATAAATGAGGAAAAAGAAAGGATGCACTAAAGGAGCTTTTATAAACAAGCGAGACGAAAATGAGAAAAATGAATGTTATGCTTAACTTTAAGCGATTTTAACAATGTATTTGCTAATGTAGTATAATTTTGATTGATAATCTTATAGTCATAATACTTTGAATATTAGTTACATATATAGTTATTGACTTATATTTAACATATTACTATTTTAGTATTTGTTTTAGGTTATTTGTTTACTTATCCTACGATACGATATGTGATATGATACATAGGGATAACGATACACTACACGTATCCCGATTTGACAACTTTGGTGTAACCTATATGCACCAGCACCATAGTACTAACAATGAGCATATACGGCAATCAACTTTTTTTTTGGCCAGTGGTTGTAGCAGCTTCAGAGCCAAGACAGGATTATGTAATAAAACTTCAGTTTTTTCCTTTCTTTTTTATAATAGAGCATCAGTTAGTTAGGCAGGAAATTAAGAAAAATAAGTGCCCCACCCCCCAACCAGCACTTTCTAATTATCTTTTGCTCACAAGCTGACTTCAAACAACACTTTAGAACCACTCACTTTCAAATCTCATCACCCAATTACATTATTATCCCATACACATCTTGAAGATCCAACTTTTTCCATTATTAAGCAACTCATCTTTTGTCACGATAAACTACTCATTATAATCAGCCCTAACAAGCTTAACACCACAATTTGTAGACGGTTAGAAGCAAAATCACTTTTATTGCATAAAAAATTATATGCAAATAACACCTTATATATCTCATATCCCTGTCCTCTCCCCAGAATACAATCAGGAAATACTCCAACAACCAATTGCCTTCTATCAACCTAATTATCAACATAGTAATTTCTCAAGGAAAAAAAAAACCTGAGATTTAATGAAACTATCGCTATCGACCAAATTAATTTTTCTAATTAAGCTTCGTTCTTCAAGATTTAATGACTCTTAAATCTTCATATTACTTTTTCTAATTGACCTTCGTTCTCCAAGATTTAAGGACTCTTCAAGATTTAAGGACTCCCATACACATCTTGAACATCCAACTTTTTCCATTATCAATCAACTGATCTTTGTCACGCTAAAAGTACCCATTATAAGCAGCCCTGATATGCTTAATGCCAAGTATCATGTTTGCTAGATTCACCCACACAATCATTGCTGTGGACAATTAAAAGCAAATTACTTTTCTTCCCATAAAAAATGATATGCAAATGAAACTTAATATATCCATATCGCTGCTCTCCTCAGAATACAATCATGAAACACTCCCACAACCAATTGCCTTCTACCAACTTAATTATCAACTTACTAATTTCTCAAAGAGAAAATCCTTAAATTTGATGAAACTATCACCATTGACCAAATTAATTTTTCTAATTGACCTTCTTTCTTCAAGATTTAATCACACTTAATGCAAATTGCATGAAAAGGGCATATCTTCCAAAGTTCCTATTTTTTAAGGTTTTTAGCATTCATTGCAATTTTCTGTCCTTATTCTGCAATTTAGTCTAATTAGTGTAAGTTTTATAAGCACATCTTTACAACCATGCTTGCATGTCAATATTGTTAAAATTAATGATTGAACCAATTTAATAAAGAGAATTATGCATCCATCGTTGATTTTAAGTTTTTTTTTTAAATTAACCAGTAAAAAAGCAATCAAAGACACAATCCATGAAAATAGGCAAAAAAGAAACCTTAGGAACCCATGGCCTGGTGAAGATGACGGCACAACTATGGCTTTTAAAAATGAATGATTTTTTACAAATTTATGAGCCCTAACACACATTTCAAGGGAAGGATCAAATTTCCAAAACTCCTAGCATTTTAGGGCTCATCAAGATAGCAATTGCTACATTCTTAATTGCCTTTTCAATCATGTTATTCTCATTACAATCAACTCTAGCAGTTATGCAACAAGCAACATAATCTTTTAATGAACATTTTGAGCATATGGTATTTTAATTTTCCCAAAAATTCCATCATGATATAAATTACTCTATGCATCAATTTTACTAAATTTGATGAAGCTATCACAGTCGACCAAATTAAATTTCTAATTGACCTTATCTCCTCCAGATTTAAGGGTTCTTAACACAAAAAGTATGAGAAGAGTCATTTGTTTCCCAAGCTCCTCAATTGGTATTGTTTACCAAGATATGTAGTTCACTATTTGCTCCCCTTCTTGTGCATTTTGCACTAATTAGTTACAAGCATTATATGTTTTTATACACGGCCCCTTATTGTTAAAGTTAGTGATTGAACCTTGTCTAATCCAGAGAATTCTGCATCCATCATTGATTTAAAGTTTTTAACAAAAAATAAGCAGGTAAAATAGTTATCAGAGACAAAATATGTTCAGACAAACTCCACCCAAATAGGCAGAAAAGCAATCCTACGAACCCATTGCCTTGTTGAAGATGACAAAAGGGTACAAATTGCAGTTTTAAAATAAATGATTTTCTATCAAATTGAAGAGTTCTAGTGCAAATTTCACTGGACAGGTCAAATTACAAAGCTCCTAGCTTTCAGGGGGGGTCATCAAGGGCAGCATTCTTTGCAATTTACTTACCTTTTCAAGCATTTTATTCTCGCTATAATCAACTCTTACAGGCAATTTAAATTTTTAATCAAACAATTTAAGCACTTTTTGTGTAATTTCTCCCAAAAACTCCATCAAGATGTAACTTATTCTAGCAGTCAAATCTCAATTATAAAACAAATCAAGCAAATCGGGGGAAAAAAAAGACATAATTTTATAGATCAAAAGAGGATCTACAGAGAAGAGATCAACTATCTCGATAGAGATGGATCAAAACCTTGCCGGATCTCTTGAGATGAGCGGAGTACGCTTTCACGAACTCGAGAGGCGAGACGTCCTTCACAGTCCTGGCCACCGTCTCCATGGTTGATGATCCCGCCGCCGCTGCTCGCTAAGGCTTTGAGAATTTTAGAGAACGACAGCTAGGGTTAGGGTTTCCGACGCGCAGGGGCGAGAGCAATTTATATGGGACGAGTTTTGATGTTGAATTACTCTACTGCCCTCGCTTGTTTTCATATGGGCTGGGCCGCAGACTTGTCTGGTTGGTTGGGTCCGCATGCTAAATGGCACAGGCTTCCCCACAAATACAAATGGCTATCGCGGCCTGCCACGGCCTCTAAAGTTTATTTTTCCAGTATCTCATTATTTTGTAACATAATTGACAATGACGACCCCAAATTTAATTTTAATTTCTTTATTTTTTATTTTTATTTTTTTATTTTATTATGAAAAAGAATTTAGCGATCACTCGAAAAACAGAGCGAGATGGGTACTGAGGCCGTTGGGCACGAGAATTATAGCCTGAACTAGTGATGAACAAGAACATTCACTCCGGCTCCTCATTTTGGCTCCAATTGGATTCAGTTGGAGTACGAGGAGTTGCACGGTCAGATTCATGCACATGAATCTAGAATTGACTGGAGTCAGTCGGAATGCCACCGTAGTAGGGATTTCTATGGGTTCCTAGTAAGATTTTTGTCCTTCTCTCTCTCACCCCCGCTTCCCTCCACCCGCTCCCCTGCTCCTCTCTTTGTACCCCCTCCATGCCCCGCCACCTGCTCCCTCTCCCTCTCTCTCTCTCTCTCCCTCTCCTCTTCCTCCCTCTCTCTCTCTCTAAGAAGAACTCTCTTTTTACTGATGAAAATCTGATCGCCTCTATCGGATTTCAACCGTTGACCAATTCAAAGTCAGTCGGCTTCCGATGAACGGAATGGTCGGAGTCTCACCTCCTCTCTATGGTCGGAAACAGTTGAAATCTTCTGATCTCCGCCGACTCTAACCATTTGTTTACCCCCAACTTGAATTATGGATGCAATTATTCTATTGAAAGCTCATAGATATAGATATTTTATTAAAGTATTGAATTTATGAAATACATATTTTTGTACGAAGAAACCTTCTAATTGCTTATAAGATCTTGTTTGGCTAATCGTTATTGTATTTATGAATTGTGTTTACAAATGATAAAAGGAGAGAACTTTTGAATTTTTGTGCAAAATATTTACAAATATAACCAGTCACCCACTAACTTGCATATAGATTAGAAATTTTTATCAAAAATTAATTAAATCATTTTTATTTGCAAATATAAATCACGTAATTACCACCAGCCAGACACAATCTAGTGGTAAAATCTCATGCAGAGTTTCAAAACTAATTTAAATATATCCACTAATTTGTATGTAAATATAGAGAGGGAGAGAAAACGGAAATTCACCGGCGGTCGGTGTTCCTTCACTAGCACTTAGTAACCCAATAAAATAATTACACGTGGTGCTACTCAAGATAACATATAAAAAAACTCTTTTAACATTTTTTTTGAGTGGCTCTACATGCAATTATTTTATTGGACTACCTACGAAAGAATTATTTTTACCGTCGGTGAATTTTCATACATACATATATATATATATATATATATATATATATATATATATATATATATATATACATACATACATACATACATACATACATACATACATACATACATACATACATACATACATACATACATATATATATATATATATATATATATATTTCTTCATTTGTAAATGCAAATTATGTAATTATTGGGCCAACCAAACACAGTGTAGACATTAAATGGTAAATCTGGGCAAACCCGGTTTAGGGGACTTTAGCTTGGGGGCGGGCTGGCTCGGCGCAGGCAATGATCGGGAAAAAGAGGGCCAGGCCCAGTTGGGGTGAACACGAACGCCGATTCTGGTAGTTTTGCATGACTCTAACCGAAATGAGTTTGGTCGGAAAAATTTTCCGGTGATGGTCAGAATCTTCTATTCTTGGATATGATCGAAAAACTCCGATTTCCAACCGATTGACCAACTGAACGTCCAAAGACGAACTCCACCGTCGACTCTAGCGACTTTGCCTGACTCCGACCGAAATCGGTCGGAGTTGTATCGGAAGAATTTTCCAGCGACGATCGGAATCTTCTATCCTCAAATCCGATTGGAAAACTCTGATTTTTAACCGATCGATATCCCTAAGGCCTAGGCCTAGTCTGTCCGACTTGGATTTAGCGAGAAGCATTTCCAACGGCTAGTTGGGGTTTTAAGGGTATTTTCACCAAAATACCCTCTCCAACAGCCATAAAATAAATAATTTTGGAAAAATTTTAGTCTTTTAAAATCTGGACTGCCTCTAGAAGTATAACGGCCTATTTTTCAATTTTACACTCACAAAAACTCTCTCTTACTCTCTTTTTTCAAAGAAAAATATAGTATGAGTCTCAAATATCTTTCTACTCATTCTTTAAAATCGCATCTATTTTAATTTTAATTTAAATTATTTTGGTATACAATGGCTTCCCCTTCTTATTTTAGTGATACTGAAAAAGAAGAAATTGCACACACCACCCTAGCTTCCTCCAAGTTGCATTTAGTTCTCCAAAGGATGAACTAGTCAATCCGCCTTCAAATAGGGAAATTCTAAGTGTGCACCACATTTTAATAGTGAGCACCACGTATTTACAAGGGGAAAGTGATGGTCACTAGTAAAATATGGTGCGCATTTCAAATAAGAGGCCTCTGATGCGGAGCTTCATTGCACAGGATGAAATCAAAGACAACGCAGGCTACATCACTAGAATCAAGTTGAAGTGTTCTATATGTACCAATTCCTAAATGCACATCACTCATAAATGAACAATTTGATGAAACTAAGAACTGATAGAGAGAACGAAGAATAACATTATATTCTGATGTGTATATAAAACGCTACAATGGTCATTTTTTTTATAGATAAAGGAGACAAATATAAAAGGTAAAGACAAAAGAATATATAATTTGATTCTAATTGCATATAATCCTAAATCAATATAATGAGTCTAATTATAAATAATTAACAAATATACTAATTTAAGAAGATATCCTTAGATATGCTAATAAATTAGAGTATTTGTCAAATATACTAATTTAGGAAGATATCCTAAATCAGTAAGATATTCTAATATCCCCACAAACTCAAAAATAACACACTAGATTTCGGCGACAGAGAAGCAAATAGAATCTTTGGCACAGGAGGCGGTGACGAAGTAACAGACAGAGTCATCGAAAGAGGAGACAGATGACAAAGGCTGCACCTTTAAACATGGCGATGACGATGGAGCAGGAACCCACACTAGATTTTGGCGACAGAGCAATAGACAAGATCTTTATCACAGGAGGCGATAACGAAGTAACAAACAGAGTCACCAGAAAAGGAGACAGAGATAATAAAAGCTGCACTTTTGAATATGGTAGTGACGACGGAGTAGGAACCAAAAACAACACACTAGAATTCGACGATGGAGCAGTAGATGGAGTCACCAAAGCACGAGACGGAGATGGCGAAGGTGACGCTTGAAGATAGCGATGACGGCGGAGCAGGATCCACTATAGACCTACGAGTTGCAGCCGGCAATAGCGAGGCGGTAAAGTTGGCACTCAGGGGGCAGAGTAAGGGCTATGCCCATGGCAGAGGTAACGTCAGCACAAGCGATCAATACAAGCGCCATAACATTTCAACCTGGCTCTCATACCATGATAAAACTATGAACTGAGAGAGAATACAAGAATAACTTTATATTCTAATGTGTATATAAAACGTTACAATGGTCATTGTTTTATAGATAAAGGAGACGAAAATAAAAGGTAGAGACAAGAGGATATATAATTTGATCATAATTGCATATAATTCTAAATTAATATAATCAGTCTAATTAGAAATATTTGACAAATATACTAATTTAAAAAGATATCCTTAGATATGCTAATAAATTAGAGTATTTGTCAAATATACTAATTTAGGAAGATAACAACTTATCATGGCTCTGGCATTATGATGAAACTAAGAACTGACTGAGAGAACGAAAAATAGCTTTGTATTCTAATATATTTATAAAACGTTACAATGACCATTTTTTTATAAATTAAGGAGGCGAATATAAAAGATAAAAATAAGAGAATATATAATTTGATTCTAATTGCATATAATTCTAAATCAACATAATCAGTATAATTAGAGATATTTGACAAATATACTAATTTAGGAAGATATTTTGAAATATACTAATAAATTAGAGGATTTGTCAAATATACTAATTTAGGAAGATATCCTAAATTAGTAAGATATTCTAATACACCCTTACAAACTCAAGATGGTTTGGAAGACGTCAACTTGAGTTTGAAAATGAGATCATGATGATGACCAGGTAGATGAGCAGCAGATATGATCTCTGACACAGGAGACGGCGACGGAGTTACCGAAGGAGGAGATAGGGATAGGAAAAGCTGCATCATTGAACATGACAGTGGCGACAGAGCAGAAGCCAAAAAAACACACTAGATTTCGGTGACAGAGCAGCAAACAAAATTTCTGGCACAGGAGGCGGCGACGAAGTAACACACAGAGTCACCAAGAGAGGGGACAGAGATGACAAAAGTTGCACCTTTGAACATGGCAATAACGATGGAGTAGAAACCCACACTAGATTTTGGCAACAGAGCAGCTAATAAATTAGAGTATTTATCAAATATACTAATTTAGGAAGATATCCTAAATTAGTGAGAAATTCTAATACAATCCACTCGATCCTGTATGAGAAGGCTCATAGCAAAGGTCAATGGAGCTAACGCGATATTCAACAATCTATACAATCAATCTTTACATCTTACGGTCTTTCAAACTTTTCTTTCGGTTCTTCCGCTATCTTGTTTAATATTGGTGGGTTCTTTTTTTTTTTTTTTTTTTCATGTTGAGTGTGTGTGATGTTATAAATTTGATTGTACAACCAATTTTTAATAATATTAGAGTAACTATTTTTAAAATTAGAAATGTTTATATTTTTATTGAAAGTTAGTTAGTAAAATTCAGCTTTAAAAATAAACTTACAAAAAGTTTAATGTAAAGCCGAAAAGAATACCACAAAATATTAAACATAAATGGAATTCTACATATTTATTGTTGCATACTACTAGTTCTTATTGAACATTTTTTTATGCATATATTGCTCACTTAATCTAATAATCCATTAGAAAAAAAAGTGAAAAATATGGATGGTGTTATAGCTTTACAATAACTTAAAGTTATTATAATGCAAATATATTTTTGTATAGCAACCTTTATCTTACTATTACTCAAGTAGCCGTACAAGTTCATTTAGTTCCATTATGTTTCAGTAAGCTCTCGAAAGAAATTCATTTGGACCCATTGTAGCCAAAATAAAATTACATGTTGATATTATTTGTCAGTGTATGTTTTTTTTGTTTTGGTGTACTTGTTAACCCTTGCATGAAAGAAACATATTTTAATAATTTGTTTGTTCGTTTATATCATGAACCATATTAAGAACTCGTACAATGTAAGACTAATAATAAGTAATATTTAAACAACTATTTGATTAGTATAATTCTATGTTTGGGACTGGAGAACCCCAATCTCAACTAATAACTATAAGTATAATTTAACGTCGAGAATAACCTGATTAATTCTATTATTGATAGCGGTCGTAATCCGATATTATCATCATTTATTAGTGAAGTTTCTGAACTTGATAAATGCTTAAATGTTCTATTAGTAGATTTGGTATGATTTATGGTGCTACTTTGAAATTTTACAATAGTCGAAGCAAATTGGATCCACATTATATCCAATTGCTTCCATCACAACTCGCGATTTACTAACAGTGTAAATCCTACTGTAGTTTCTGAGTGCATTCAATTTAGGAGAACAATTGATCTACAACCACAAGACAAATCTGGATATAGGCACGGCGCAAGTATTTATATATCTAAGCAATTAATGGTCGACAGAGAAGCGACAATAAGACTTGGATGTTATTGATATTGCACAAGCATTATAAAACTTAAAAATAGAAATAACAAAATAACACTCTTTTTTCTTTAGAAAATATTTGCACATGATAGAATAGATGAGTAGGTGATGATCTAGTTGGAATATTCTCATACTATTGTGATGTCATAATTTCCTAATATTTTTTGGAACCGAATAACATATATTATGTAATCTATAATGTTATCAATTTAATGGTAAATAAAGCTTTATTAAAAAAAAACAGGTGTGTTTAAATTTTTAGCTAATTTTCCAACTTTCGATTTTTGTGTTTCATAAATTTTTTTAATTTTTTAGGTCTAGGTCTACCCCCTTGGGTCTAGGTCTAGGTAAAGGTCAACGGTAAATTTCAGCCCCGCCCAGGTACCTATGCGAGGCCCACCTTCGGACCTGTCTATTAAATGGTAAACTCTTAATTTTCATATAAATTTTAATAGGTTTAAACTTTAAATATAACAACCACCTTACTTGAAAATCTATGAAACTTCATATCAAAACTCAAATTTTGATCTCTTTTTTCTCTTTGTAAATGCAAATCTTAAATATAATTACCATAAAAGAATTTAGATGTAAAATAACATGCTTCAAAAACTCCCTCAAAAACTTTAATATTTTAACTTAAAAACTTTAATATTTTAAAAGAAAATGTCAAATCCATTACATTAAGTCACTGCTCCTAAAAATATTATTGCATTGCTCATTAACAGTAATTTACTTTCTTCAAATTTCAATTTGTTTTCAATTTATAGTAATCTTTTTTTCCATTTTTCTTTCACTGGCAAGAAGGAATAAAAGCCTAGTATTTTAAAAATTTCCTCTCATTTAATTTCTATAAAATAAATGAGTTCCAAAATGATTTAGATTAGTGCCACCGTTAACAAGGCCTTTTCCCCTCTCGGACTTACTCCACCTCCAGGATGCTTCCACATCTTGAACTTTCAATACAACAATTTCATGAAGTAGACTTTCTGAACTTGAATCTTTTTATAGTAACCATAGCACAACTCAATTTTGGTACGAATGAATACAAAATAAAGAATATTAGATTACAAAGAAAAAGAATGCAAATCACGACAGTACTTACATTCAGTCCAATCAAGCCCACATCATCACAGCAAAACAATCGTTTGTTTATGCAGCGAATCATTGATGAACTCAAAAATCTTGATGACCCTCCAGAAAACTAAGAACCTGGACGATCCAGTGTACAAGCAACGACTAGCAAGCTAAAAAAAAGCTAAACACACAAGCTACAAGGAAACAAAATGGCGACATGACAATGAGTTGGCGCTAAATAAGCACACATGCAAAATATTATATTCAAGCCAAATTAATGTTTTGTATGCATTGCCAATCAAAATGCCTACATCCAGTGGCTATACTCTATAATCCTAACTCTTAGGGTTTCTCATAGAATGGTGACCTGAAAGAGAAACTATATCCAAATAAAAGAAACTATCTAGAATAAGAGAGTTCATTTCTGGCCCCCAGCTTCATTTGACTCCACCACTTCAGCTTCAAGTGTCTCTGCAGTCTGGGATTGCACAGGCTCATGATGCATCTCAGCGGGTGGCGCTGCCCATTTGCCCGACAGTGCAGTGCTCATCATCTCATACAATTTCCGGCCCAACTCTGCTGGGTTATCCGGCTGCAAATTCAAAGGAAAGAGGAATATCAGCATAAGGTGCACCAACATAATCAAAATTCAACAAGATATTTTTTGAATTATATACAATAGACATAACAAACAAATTGTTCATCCTTCAAAAGATACCGGAAATTCAAACTGTAGCAAACATTTTAAAAGAACATGAAAGGCACAAAAATAACACTTTTTTTTTAATTTAAAAAAAGGCAAAAAAAAAAAAAAAGATTCATTCCCAGAAAGTAACGAGCCACTAATCTGGCACTCCAAATAAATCAATCCCCCTGTAGAACTCAAGCCGCAGCTCTGTGTCTCAATATTATGAAATTTATAGTCTAAAGCTAACTGGCTAAGCCCCCTCAAATAATTATAATGCCTCGTCATAAAGGCA
Source organism: Dracaena cambodiana (assembly GCA_036321105.1). Classification (NCBI taxonomy): domain Eukaryota; kingdom Viridiplantae; phylum Streptophyta; class Magnoliopsida; order Asparagales; family Asparagaceae; genus Dracaena; species Dracaena cambodiana. The sequence continues at coordinate 10,357,178 of JAYEPQ010000005.1, forward strand.
CAATTACGTGATTCATGGATGTTCAAATCACATCATGAGCAATTTACATTCCAAACGAAAGAAATTTGCTAATAAATAGTGAAAGTATACTCACAGTGAAGCCACTGGAAACCAAAGCTGTATCGTACAGAAGATCAACAGCCTTCAGAGCCTCAGGATCGTCGGGATTTGCCCTGCATGCAACCTGCAATATGATTGAACACAATATATCAATTCATCTGGCAGTCTCCTCGTGCTGCATCCAAAAACATATTGATGCTAAAGCAAATGAAATAAATATTTAATGCTACTTGATTTGTAGATGGAAATGTCTCCAATGAATGCCAGCATTCCATAAGCAACATATGAAGGACTCCAAGAAGAATCAATGCATGTAAATCTCGACCTCCAGTATTTCTATAATTGCTTGTTATTTAATGGTATAATCAGACTATTCATATAAAAATAATGCCATCACATAGAGAAAAGGCATGAATAAATGAGATATGAATTTGTTATAAATGTTAAAAGGCACGAATAAATGAGAGGCTTGGAGAGTAGATTGATTTTAGCATGAGAACTCTCGTCTCAACTTGATTTAATTTTGACATGTAGGTTGTTTAAGAAATCCTTTTCTTCCAGCATTTAATTGTTTTGTTCAATTTTCTTTCTTTCTTCATTCTTTCGTTTTCCAATATTTTACCCATGGGTAAAGCAAAAGTTAAACCCATAAGCCCAAAGGTTGGGTAATCATAATTTTCTATTACCACCATAGAGTTGCCACCCCAACTCAAAAATAAAGTCAGGCAACTTCCCAAAACATAAGTGAAACTCTTCATGCAATTTCTACAATCATCCAGGCATTTTCACCTACATGAGTGCAAATTGCTTGGCATAGGAAAAAGAAGAAACTATCCAACATACATTCACATATTTCAAAATTACAGAAAAAGTAACAACTCTTACATTTAAGTCTCTAATAATAGGATGCTCTGGGTTAATTTCGAACACTCTCCTCCCACGCATAAATTCCAAGCTGCTTGGTTCTCCAAGTGTTTGGGCCTTCATTAACCTGCAGAAGTCCAATAGAGCAAATCATAAGACAATGAGATGTATTAATGGGAGAGAGATGCCTAAATGACTTAGATCTCACCTTTCCATATTAGCCGACCATCCAAACTTGCCAGATACAAGGACACACGGTGAAGAACTAAGACGGTTAGAGATCTGAACACTAGCAACCTTATCGCCCAATCTTTTCTTTATCCAGTCACATGTCTGACCAAATTCTTGCTTAATCTCTCTTTCCTTCTCCTCATTCTTATCACCTGCCAAGTAAAAGATTGACAAAATATATTACATTTTACTATTTTCAAATTAGAACATTATCCCAAAATTGCAAATATTCTAAAACTCCAGTAACAAATTCTAAGATAGAAATAAAAGAAATTCCAATATGACTAGTATTAATTCTAGAAAATAGAGATAACGCTAATTGAGACCCTCATTACCCAGTAGCATCTACCTACAACCTCTTCAAACAGCCCTGAATATGTCTTGTAGACAAAAAATAAGTCGCGGAACTAACCTAAATCCAAGTCTTCCTTGCTGATATCTACGAAGTCCTTCTCCTTGTAGTTCTTCAAGTTAGTGATGGCAACTTCATCCATTGGATCAACCAAAAATAACACCTGCAGAAACAAACAGAAGAAAGTGATTTCATTGATCCCGGGATTCATCTACAGACAACTCAACAATGTGTCAGCCCTATCTGGAGAACATACTTCATACTCCTTCTGATTAAGTCTCTCTAGGAAAGGTGCATTTTTTGCACTCGTCACGCTGTCTGCCGCAATGTAATAGATGGCCTTCTGTTCTGGCTTCATGTTTTCCACGTATTCATCTAAGCTAATGAACTCATCCTCACTCTGAGAAGAGAAAAACCGAAGCAGTGGTGCAATGCGTTTATGGTTTGAGTGATCTTCAATGCAGCCTAATTTCAAGAATTTTCCAAAGTTCTCCCAGAACCTATCATAATCCTGAAATGAAGTGAAAACAAACATACACAAGATTAGTAAAACATTACAGCTCATTTTGACAAACAAAAAAACAAAATTTGATTAGTAAGCACAACTAATGCAACCCTTAGAATACCAAATTTGCATAATCACTTTACTGCAGCAAGCAATGACTATGAGGTTAGCTGGAACTCACATCTCTGTTCTCACTGAGAGAAATGCCTAATATCATATCAAATGCCTTGCGGACTAATCTTTTTCTCATTATACGTACCTACATGAGTACACAAAATGGCACAACAGTTTGAAATTAATACATAGAGAAACATTTAGAAACAAAGAGGAAATATTCTCATGAAAGATTTTCAAATGTACTTACAATACGACTTTCTTGAAGGATCTCTCTTGAAACATTAAGAGGAAGGTCATTTGAATCCACAACACCCTTCACAAAGCTCAGATATCTTGGGAACTAGTACACGGAACGGTATCCAGCTATATTAGAGGTGACAAGATTCACAGAACCACCAATTTGTTCCTAAATGTAAATGATAGTTGAATAGTTAACATTACCAGTTCCCCATCAAAGTCATCAGAGATGAATACACGCTTCACATAGAGCCTAATGTTTTTCGTTTTTTGGCTGGTTATATCATCCTTCCTGGTTGCAGGTACAAAAAGGATGGATCTGAATTCAACCTCACCCTGCAACATCATATGCAAAGGGTAAGATGGACACAAATATATAAGCAAGGCCACATTACTGAAAAACACAGAGGACGCACACAAGATACCAACCTCAGCCATCAAGCAAATTCAACAGTTTTACTAAACAGAAAAACAAAATGCACCTTTAAACACGGAATGCACATTCAGCATTTAAAAATTCTTTTTAACTCTAAGCCACAAATACCCATTAGTTTAGCGCATTGCCTTTTTAACTTTATAAATATCTACATTTTTGTGCATGCATACTTATGATAAAACTACATAGTGCATGCCCTGCTAGCCCGCCTAAAACACACTTAACTGGAAAATATTGTAATAATCTGATATAAGCACATGCAATGACTAATGCACAAAAGGTAACAAATTTGACAATCTAACATTCAACTTCACATGATATCACTTCCTGCCTACAATTGAGCCACCTAAAACACATTTAGCTCGCAAACCAGGATCCACCCCACCTACAGAAGCAGCCAACAAACAATATGTATTATCACAATACTTTGAGGGAAATCACACAATGTTACTGACATGGTATCAGAAAGACGGAAATGGAAATGGCAGTTCAGGAAAGGAAAGACAAAACTTGAGCTAATAGTCTTGACATCTACCAAAGGGCATACACCTTAAAAGGTCAAAATAAAGGTCCATTAGAAATGTGAAGGGCCGTGCATATGAATGCAGTAAGGCGCAGAGGTGTTGATAATATATAATCAGGCAAGAAAATAACCCATGAACTATAACTTCATAAGCTGTTATCAAAGTATATACACCTTGAAAGGTCAAATTAAGAAGTCCGAAACATATATATGCATGCATGGATTAAGGTGCTGGTAACATATAATCAAGAAAGAAAACACGTGAAATAAAACTGGATAAGCTGTAGCACCTCACTTGAGGTAATAACCTTAACCTGGATCCCAGTGTTGCTCTAAGCAGTAAGTGTTGTGCAGGGGATGAATGAAGGGGATTACGGGATCAGTTAAAGGAGTTTAAAAGCCTTTTTCCATTGTTAGTTAATTGTATTTCTACTAATGCTTTTTCATAAGCAGGTTAACATGGTATTTCAGCCTAGCAAAATGGAATCCCATTTACAGAAGAATATAATAATAATACATCTGAATAACGAAAATAAATCTGAAACAAAAAAGGCTAGTAAATGCAGTACCTCAGTAGTGAAGTGGGAAGATGCCAATGGATCCAAATATTCATTAAAAGTCTTCTTGTAGAACTCATTATATTCCTCTGTAGTGACTTCTTTTGGATTGCGAAGCTGCAATAATAATAGTCAAAAACTAGATTATTTAAGTAAAAGTAGACAATATAATATCTAAGCAAATAATTTACAAAATATAAGTACATTAAGGAATAAGCCTCACCCAAATAGGTTGTGTCTCGTTAGTAAGCTCCCAGTCCCAATATTTTTCAATTACTTTCTTCGTCTTCTTCTTTTTCTGCAATTGCAAAACAAAGTGTTAGTGATAAAATCACCGAAGACTGCTTACAAGCCCAAGTAATATAACAAACAATATCAGCAAATGAAAAATAAGATGCATGTAACACCAATAGTAGTACCTCAACACTGGCATCCTCTCCTTCCTTCACTTCAGATGAATCATCATCAACCTCAACCTAACAACAAAGTTCATTCATCAACAAAAACGGCATACTATTATCTTGATGACAACTTGCCAAATCAAGATCACCAAAAAATCCGTTGGAGAACTAATAAAGTTAGGCATTGCAAACATTTACCTCTTTGGTAAAACCTTTCTCTTGCCATGTATAAATTGGGAAGGACACAAACTGTGAGTAATTCTTCACGAGGTTTTGGATCCTTTCAGGATTAGCATAACCCTTATCATCATGCTGCACACATACATTGCACATGAGATTTTAAGTACATAAATTCAAACAGACTCATGGAATTTCTATCACAGACCTTCAGATACAATGTAAGGCGGGTTCCTCTGGGAATAAGCTTATCAGGATCTGTCTCCTCCCGAATGGTGTAAGAGCTAGCATTTGCCTCAGCCTCCCATACGTACTGCTTATCAGATTTCGGGCTCTTTGTCGAGACAACAACCTATATATGCCAAGAAGACTTAACTGAAATATCCGTGTATCAATGTTTAAAATAGCGATAACGGTAACGTAACGTTTTGCCTTTGTTAGGTTATGTCGCAAATAGCGTAACGCATAACGTAGGTTATGCAATTTTCTATTTATTTAATAAAAATAAATATAAAACCATATAAAATAATTTTAATAAATTGAAAAATAAATTTAAAATATCTCAAAAAATATAAAATTATTTTGTAATACATAATCTATTCAAATGTTATATTAAGTTTTACAATAATTTTCATATATCTTCATAAATTATATTAAGTATGCAACCGTAATTCCAATCATCATTTAAATAAAAAAGCAAGATTCCAATTTTTTATTTCGATTCCAATTATTATCATTGTTGTAATTTATATTTTGTAATGTTTAATTTATCTTATTTATGATTGTTGATTTCAGTTCAATTAAAAATTCAATAAAATCAACAAGTAAAATATTTTAGCAACCGGACAAGAAATACAACAAGTGGATGAAGAAACAAACTTAAATTATCAAGTTAGAAATTCCAAAAGCAATCAAACAAGCCAACAATTAATTAAGAAAATTACAGCAATTCGCTAATAATCAAAATAATAATCAACAACAATATATACATTACTAAAAAAAATAATTGTAAATAACGTAGCATAACGTAATTTAACGTAACGTTATGTAATATAACGTAAAATAACGTAAAAAACGTACTGTTACGGTGCACTGAGTTATTTCCAGTTGTTACGTAGCGTTGGGATTCCGTTAGGTTACGTAACGCAAATAACGGGTTTCATAACGCGTTATTTTCAACAATGCCGTGTATTATATCTATGCTAAAGTTGAAAGTAAAATCAATTCCATCAAAAAGGAAAAAAAAAATGTCAGTTCACAATGTCAAAACTAGTAAATTCTCAATCTTATCCTACTACATAATTTACATAAGAAACAAAAAAGAAGGTTAGAAGGATATACCTTGTCGGAGACGAGGAATGACGAGTAGAAACCAACACCAAATTGTCCAATTAAATTATTGTCAGCACCAGCTTCCTTGCTCTCCTGTAAATAGAACACAAAACCATAAGAACTCTTATCCAGGAACCAAGCATAACTACCCTGGCAAATAAAGAAAAGAATAAAAAAACTGCACCTTTACAGCCTTCAAGAACTTCGCAGTTCCACTCTCTGCAATGGTTCCAAGGCAATTGACAAGCTCATCTCTCGTCATACCAATACCCGTATCTCTAAAGGTGGGCATATTGCAGCAGAATTCATTAATTTCAATCTATTCGCAATTTGCAATAACTTCTACAAACAGGTTATTAAGAAAAAGGAGAAAAAGTCTGCAGCCAAGGAATACTTACGTAATAGTAACTATCCCATTATCCTTATCGGTCTGAATACGAATGTCAAGTTCTACAGCATCTTTCAATAGCTCAGGTTCAGTAACACTCAGGAACCGAAGTTTGTCTAGTGCATCACTTGCATTACTGACAATACAATAACAATATAATAACAATTATGAAAAAAAGTTAATTTCTACATCTATATACACAAACTGGAGTTGGCTAATACATTGAACTTGTAAAAAAAAATCATAAATTTATAAACAAAATAGAGTTCCGACAGTCATTTTGCAGTAAGATTAGCGCCAAGATCATAGGAAACTATAATAAGAAAAGTTAAAGAGTGTTACACACCTAACCAATTCACGAAGAAACACCTCTTTGTTGCTATAAAGACTGTGAACTATGAGATCCATTAGACGACTAACCTGCACAAATTTATAAAAAAAAAAAAAAAAAAATTGTAAAAAAATTTAAAAAAAACATTTTGATATAAATCATAGAAATTGTTTATTTATGGCATTCATACCTCAGCTTGGTATTCATATTTCTCAACCGGCGGACCCGACGAATCGGCGGCCGCAGCAGTAGAATGAAGCCTGTTACCAATAAAAATACTGCTTCTAATCTTCGAATTCGTCGGGCGGTTCGTACTGGGAGCAGTCAACAGGGAGAACCATCGCGCAGAAAACTTGGGAGACTGATTGGGCTCAGAGCCATTAATCTATAATAATTCAGGCAGCAAAATCAATAAACAACGAAAATCGAAAGAGAGAAAAAAGGGAAAAGGAGAGATCTTTAGGGTTTTCCTCGTACCGAGTTAGAATTGGGTATTGATTGTGCGAGGGAAGGAGCCAGGAAACGAGTCGATCGAGCGACAGAGGTGAGAGAGCGCCTCGAAGCTCCGATCATTTTTGCTGTTTTTCCTCTGTTGTTTCTAAAAGAATTTGTATCGCTAGGGTTTTAGCAAGACTGAGGGCCGGGGAGAGCGATTGGGGTTTAAGAATAAGAATGGGATTTAAAGAGAATGCTGGAAGCTTCTGGAGTCTGGAAACTGAAAAACTAGAGGTGTAGATCGCTCGCTCCGAGGCCCAAAATGAGAATGGCCAGTACTGTCGGCCCAACTTGCATATTGGGAAAGGTAAATTATAGAGGCACACTCAGCTCTAAAACTATTTAAAGTTTGAAAATCTCTATCTTTTCTAAGTACACACTTCTAGTTTTTAAAAATACCCATTCACCGAAAGCTCTCTTATCCTTCTCCTTTTCCACCTCCCTCCCTCCTCCATCCCCACCCTCGTCCTCCTTCTCCTTTGCCATCTCCGACCGTCCTCCTTCACCCCCTCTCAACCCCCCCCCCTCCTAAAAAACAACACACACAAGCTACCTCCGCATCCCCTCTATGGTGAATTGTGATTGATGTTGGAGAAGAGAACATGATTAGAAGATTGAAATAGAGGAGTCCCAGGAATTTCATAGCCATCGACCATAAAGCAACCGTCAGATAGCAGTCAAGAGTACTACTCAGTCTGATCATGACCTTTAGTCATGAACCTGATCCAGAGAACTTGACTCAAGATTTAAAGTATTTTAAGTTAGTTAGTTTTTTTAGACCTTATTATAAAGGTTATTAAATGAGAATAACGTATGAATGAACTAATTTTAATATCTAGCTTAGTTTGATCATTTTGATCATCTTGAACCAATAAAAATAATAAAATTCCAGCAAGAGGATAATGAAGGCTATAGTACTTCATAAGTCAATCCCTATAATGGACCTACTAGAGCTTAAGTTATTAGAAATCACTTAGGATTTATTAAAATATATAATCTAGCTTATCAGACCAGTCAGTATAATATATCAGTATATCCACAGTGAGACATAGTGAACTAGCAACGATAGGGATCATATGGATGTATAGGGTACAGATAATACTCGCATGATAACTGAATGATTGGCTAAAGAATGTATGATTTGGTTTACCACGTATTTGATGTAACCATCCTTATTTCCATATGATACTTATGGGTCCAAGGCCGATGATATGCTCATCTTGTTTATGGGCCTGAGGTCGAAGATAGGCTCAGTTTGTTTATGAGCCCGAGGACTAGCCCTGATTTTATTACATGATGTCATGAATATTTAATTATAACATGCTTGTTTAAGACCAATTATTAGAGAAACTTATTAGGAGAGTTCATCCATTATTAACCGATGTGTGGTAAATGGCGAATGTCATATATTACACTGATTATATGTTGCATGACATGTTTAGTAATGACATCAGACATGATGGACGTTATATAGGGGACATGGTGACATAGTATGGATAAAAAAAATTTCATAGTTATATGTAACATGTACATGGTCCATACTTGACATGAAAAGTTATTCTTAGTTCTTGGTCCATAGAAATAGACATGTGCATGTATGAGACATAAATATGCCATAAAGTTCAAGAAATCATGTATTTAGATACAGAGAAGGTAGAAAGTATTAGATGGAAAAGGAAAATATAATACACTGATAAACTTGACTGATAAATTAGGGGCCAAGAACCAATACTGCAACGACACCCACATCGAATACCTACGGAGAGTATTTCATTATTCTCAGGTGATACATCCAGAACTGATATACAATTCAAGGTTTATCATTTAGTGCCTAGCGATACACCGTAACTTATAGTTATGGGTTATGGCCATATTCGAGATATGCACATACACATGTATAATAATGGATCCAGTATGTTTCTTATCTTACTCATAGTTTCAGACTGATATAGGACATGAAAGAGATATATGCACATAATATCACTATTGACTCACCATTACCAATACTTTCTTGCATGTTACATTGGTTATTGTTCATGTTTGTTTATATCTGTATTTGATTTGACTATCATGGGTCACACCGACATGTCAAGATCTTACCTTATTTCTCTTATATTGTGATAGTACACTACCTTTCCTTTATATATTCTATTATTTAATCCACTAGGTCCCAAACCTAGGTTGTTGCATCTATGGAGCCATATGTATCTAGTGTTGGTTTCGGTTGATGCCTAATTTCCATACGCTAGGACTTATGCAGATGGAGAGACCACCTTCTGGAGTTTTATCCATTACACCATGGTAAGTCTGATAGATTTTCATTGGACGTGCTTGATTTGGTGATAGCAGTTAGGGGCAGCGTCTAGTCGGGCTCTTAACATAGCTTTCATGGATTATGGAGCTTAGAGGACAATAACGTGTCATTGTTACCCCTCTCATACATGTTATACATTGCGAGGAGTGTGCTAGAAGGGTCACAAGGCTGAACAATACAAGTTGCATGAGGAGGACCAACATATATGGACATGTGTTGCATCCTAATGATAGTTACAGACATGGTGATTCAACATTCGACCAGATCCAGTCTGCCTTTACCTTGGAATGGATATTAGAGGGCCCAACACTATGTTATTAGCGGTGCTAGATTTGAGATAGAGCAGTGGAGGTTCTAACAGTGACTGGTGACGGTAGATGCATGAAACTCTATTATGGCCATCTTAACTTAGCCTTCTTCAGTTATTTGTTTTACTTGACTTTTTTTTTATGTATTTCTTGTACTTGTTTCACCGGTTATAACTTGATTCCAATAATGGACCAGCGTATGTATTTGACTCATATATATATATATATATATATATATATATATATATATATATATATATATATATATATATATATATATATATATATATATATATATATATATATATATATATATATATATATATATATATATATATATATATATATATATATATATATATATATGTTTCCCATGCATGGATAATGTGGTTTTTTATTGTATTCATGTGATTAATAGATGTATTTTACTATTACTTTTGATTACAAACTCGACTCGGTTTGTATTGTAATAGAAATTTTAGCCCTCTTGCATGCTAAAAATTTTAGAACCTGCCTACCGGGAGTGCACTCTATTTTTCTAAACAGTAGAAAAGTGGTGCATTATAATTAGCCCCAACGAAATAAGCTTCGCCACCTGAATGGCCTTAGCCAGACTAAACAATAAGAGACATAATTAAACCAAAATATTAGCTTTCTCACCCTTACTATAAATCATTTTTTCATTGGAAGAAGATATGATAATAGGATACCCCTTCCGAGTAAGTGAGAGTAGAAATGACAACAAGCCGTTTGATGTATCACCACCATAAACTGTGATACAAATCTCCTTCGTGTGACCATCAATTACCAGAAAGGTCATTTATAAAGCAAAACTGATGAGTATCATATATTGTATTTTTCCTCCCATACTTTATCTATTTTTTGTATATAAATAAATGTCACTCGGGTATTTTTAGTGTCTTTTTCAGGTAATTCGATGCATACAAGGAGATGGCATGAAATCAGAGTTGGAGTAGGAAATCAAAGTCCGAAAAGTTACTAAAGTGGGCTAGACTATGAGACTACGATGCAGCTGAGATTCAAAGTCGAATACAGTCAGGAAACCTAAACTTACAAGACAAGACGTTCACGTGGACAAAAACTCAAAAACTTTCCACACCAATTAACCGCTATTTAGCGGTTTTCACCGCTATTTAGCAGCCATATATGGGCCCCAGTCTATGGGTTTTCTCTCGTGGCTTCGTTGTAATCTAATGGTCTTGTAGTTCTATTAGAATTAGGTTTTGATTTCCGAAACCTATATATTGGCCATATCCTTGTATTCTAAAGGATCCTAAAATTTTGTACTCGTTTTTAATTTAATAAAATTAGGGTTTTGCTGAAAGAGTAGCGGCCACAATACCGTGCTCCAGAGGTAAGCCATTGCTTTCTAATATTTATTTGCTTTATAGATAGAGTTAATTGCTTTCTAGTATAGGTTTTATTTCTTTCTAAATTAGATTTATTTGCTTTCATAAATAAAAATAGATTTAATTGCTTACGAGAAATATGAGTAGCTAATTTTCTTTAACCCTAGAATGTAGATGAAGTTAGTTTAATAGACCTAACATGGATTTATCTCATCTTCTTCCTAGAAAGAAATAAAGTTATGATTTTTCTATAAATAAATAAAAGATAGAGTTTACAAATCATAATTCTTTGATAGATTATGCTTAATTAATATTTTGATAATCTATACTTAGATGAAGTTTGAAATTTTTACTCTTTGTTTACTTTTAGAATTATCAATAGAGATTTTCCTATAAATAAATTGAATTGAGTAAACTTGTAAATCTAAATTCTTTGATAGGTTATACTTAAGTTCGGTCTTTTGATAGCCTATGCTTAGATTAGGATTTGAAGTTTATTTCTTTTATCTTGTTTATGAGATTTTCTACTTGATATGAATTTTTAAGAAAAGTGTTATTTTTGATGGTCCATACTTGCACATCACTTGATAGGTCATACTTAGAGGCACTTGATTAAAATCAAATTAAAAAATCACCTTTTTAATATGTTACTTAACCGTGCATAATTAAAAAGATAGGAAGAAAGAGATAATTCGCTGTTAGGCTATTATTTTAATGGAATCGAAATCCTAGGCTAATCTTTAAGACTTAAAACTAATCTTCTCTTGATCTAGAAACTTATAGTTAATCTGTTAGACTAAAGAAAAAGTAAGGAACGCAAAAACACTTTAGATCCCTGTGGGACGACCTGTACAGCGCTACAATGATACTGTGTGCTTGCAGTAAATATATCACATCAAGTTTTTGGCGCCGTTGCCGGGGATCGACTGTGTTTTTCTTGCTTTTTCTAACTTTTTACGGGTTAACAGTGTGTGTTGAGTGTGCAGGGACCATCAAGTGCAGATACAGAAGACAAAAAGGATCGGAGAAGCCTAATATCTGCGTTGCAGAAACCAGAGAGTCAGACTCTCTGGTTTGGCCGCTATTTAGCGGGAAAAACTGCTATTTAGCGGCCAAGGAGGTACAATCCAGTCCCAAATTTTCTCTGATTCTGTAGTTTTGTTCCTTGGTTCTGTAAAAAAAAATTTTAAAAAAATTTAGGAACAGTAAAAATCACATTTTTATTTGATCATATCTATTCCACCGCTTTATCTCTCCACCATACCCCACTTCTTGCATTAGTTTAGGAAATTTACACATATATTCACGATCGCTGGTTCATGCCACATTGGACCCGTGATCAATTTCGTCGACTTGTGAGATCAGATTTGCTCATGAGAGCCAAGATGGACCAATCGATTCCGATCCTTCAGGATCGATGTTACCCGTTGCGTAAATCATTGCCATCATGCATCAAACTTCCACACGCAGCAGATAATCACTATGAGTTGAAGTCGCAGTACATTAGTATGCTTCCTAAATTCATTGGTTCTGATTCAGAAGATACATGTCTCTTTATCAGTGAATTTCAGGAAGTATGCATAATGATAAAACTACAGAACTTATCGGAGGATGCAATTAAGCTCTGTTTCATCCCCTTTGCACTTAAGGATAATGCCAAGAAGTGGTTGTACAGTATGCTTACTGATTCAATCACTACTTGGGATGAATTCGTTATGGTGTTTCTTAAGAAGTATTATCTCACGCATAAGACGGTAAGGATACGAAATCAAATCAATCAATTCTGTCAAGTGGCAGGAGAACTCTTCTGGAAATACTTGGAACAGTTTAAAAACCTTTTAGCTAAGTGCCCCCACCATGCGATAGAAAAGAGGCAGTTGTGTCAAATCTTGTACGAAGAACTCGATTACACATCCAAAACTCTTCTTGAATCCATATGTCAGGGGGAGTTTATGAGGAAAAACGAGGATGAAGCATGGGACTTTCTTGAGGACCTATCGTGGAAGACTATGCAGTGGGAGAGTCCCGCTGAGAAGTCCAGTGCATCAACTTCTGCACATAAGGGTGGGATTCATAGCATCGACAGCTCTATAGTTGCGGAAGCTAAGATGGCAGCCCTTGTGAGAAGAATTGAGGCACTGGAGACTCCTACTGCTCCACCAGTGGGTCAAGTAAATCAAATTCAAGTTCGCACATGCTTTAATTGCGGAACTCCGAATCATGTTATGGAAGAGTGTCCATTATTAATGAATCTCATGGGTCCCACACTTGAGCAGGCTAACGCCTTATATTAACAACCCATGAACAATCCTTACGCTCCTACATACAATCCAAGCTGGAGGAATCATTCAAATCTATCATAGGGTCAAGGGCAATATCAGGGGGCCCCTAACCCTAACATGCAACATCCAGCCAATGGTCAGTTTTCAAGACTAAATGTGGGTGCTTATCAACACCTAAACACTTCAAATCATGGGAACAAGCAGAATAGACCACCTGTGCAAAACCACTCATATTCACAACAGGGGTCTAATAATGAATAAGAAAAGCGACTTCAGTCACTTGAGAAGCACGTTGAAAATCTTCTCAAGTCTCATTCCAAATTTGACACGCATATGTCCAACCTTAACACACACATGGAAAATCTTATAAAAGTGTCAGCTGATTTTATTCAAAATACAGGTCAGCAACTGCTCGTGAACTCTCAATCTATTAAGAATGTAGAGCAGCAGGTTGGACAATTAGCAAGTCAAATGAGTGAATGTGGCCATGGTACATTTCCAAGTCAACCCATAACGAACCCCAATGCCAGTTCCTCAAACTCCAATCAGTCGCAAGTCCACCAATGCAATGCCATTCACATGCTTAGGTCTGGCAAGCAAGTGGACAATAATGTAGCCATACCCCCTGGTCCCACTCCTACTATCTCGCAGGCTACACCATCTCTTCCACCCCTTTCTCCACAACCATCTCCATCACTTCTATCATCGTCACATACTCATTTGGAAGAACCTGTTCCTAAGCCGAAAGCACCATATCCCAATCAGCTTAGGAAGGCTTCACCACAAGTAGAAAAGATTTTTGAAATATTTCAGCAGGTGAAGATTAATATTCCACTCCTTAATATTATACAACATGTTCTCACTTATGCTAAGTTCCTCAAGGATTTGTGTACTAAGAAACGAGCAAGAAACATTCCTGAAAAAGTTTTTCTTGCTGCAAATATATCACATATCCTCTCTAACTCCTTGTCTATCAAGTACAAAGATCCAGGTTCCCCTACAATCTCATGCACCATTGGGAACACTACATTTGATAGGGCGTTGCTTGATTTAGGGGTAAGTGTCAACTTGCTTCCTTACACTGTTTATCAGCAACTGGGGTTAGGAAAACTTCAACCTATCAAGGTCACATTACAGCTAGCTGATCGTTCGATCAAGAGACCACTTGGTATGGTTGAAGATGTGCTCATTAAGGTCGGCGAGTTTATCTTTCCTGTAGACTTCATTGTCTTAGAAACTGAGCTGATCTCCAATCCACGGAATCAAATTCCCGTTATTTTGGGTTGACCATTCCTTGCAACATCAAATGCATTAATTGATTGTAGGAGTGGCTTCATGAAGTTATCGTTTGGGAATATGACTGTGGCATTGAATATATTTAATATGGATGAGCACGCAACAAGCTCTTTCATTGAGATCAACATGATTCAAAATTTGCTCTCTTATTCGACCTCTTATACTGATGATGAACCCTCACTTGAGCAATTATTCAAAGATGAGCTCATATTATTAGATGAATTGGCATACACAGATTCTATGTATGATGATACTTATGCAAGTGTGCCATTGAATTATGAGCAAACTTTTGAGGATTTGTTTGCAGAGAAGCTCGCATTACTTCGTGAGTTAGAAGAGCTACCACCACATTCACTTGATCATATTACACTCTTCTCACCTCATGATATTTCTACATGTATACTTGTTACTAATGATGATTGGTAGGTTTATAATAAAGAATTCTTTAACCCAATTGTTAATGCTTACATGTGGACAAAGAAAAAGCGAGGACGGCATAAGAAGCAGACAGGTAATCTCGTGACTTGTAGGAGATTGATGAGATATAATAATGCACCCACTTCACGTTTAAAACGCACATATTATGAAAGTGGGAGCGATCGAGAGGTCGTAACCGCTTTCCATGCATTAATAGGGTGATGATATTGAGATCATAACTTTTACGACTCTCATTATTTGCATAGTATTTGTATAATAGTTTTCATATTTATTTTACCACACTTGGTTTGTATATGAGGGTATACACAAGTTTAGGTGTGGGGGAGTAGTTTTTAGGAGATTTTTATTTTTTTAGGATTTTTAGGATTTTATTTTTATTTGTAGGATTTTTTTTAGATTTTTTAGGTTTCTTTATTTTACACTTTGTGTAGTTTTTAGGGTAACTAACTGAAAAAAAATTTAAAAAAATAAAAAAACTGAAAAAAATTAATTAAAAAATAAATTTAATAACAAATTTATGTATTTTTATCAATATATCAACCTAATTATAGATAAATGAACAAATTTAGATTTGAAATTGGATAGGAGAGTAGATTGGATGATACAATTTGAATTTTATGAAAAAAATTAAAATCTGAAAAATAAATACTGCCAACAGTAGTTTTGAGGCAAGTATACATCTATTTTTCACTTCACAATAGTTTATTAGGTTAAGGACAAAAATGATAACGATTGAGTAAGTTTTCTTTCTCTAAACAAAAAAAAAGAAAAAAAAAGAGTTATAAAATAATGGGGTGCGCCTAGTATTAAGGCAATAGTCTCAAGAGTGAAAAAAGAGTATGATCCAAGTAATCGGGTATTTTGCGCCTAAGTAAGCGTGAATATTCGCATGAAAGGTGAAATATTCTAAAAAGAAGAAAAAAAAAAGAAAAGAGTATGAACCGAGTAATCGGGTATGTTGCGCCTAAGCAAACATGAATATTCGCATGAAAGGTGAAATATTCATAAAAAAAAGAAAAAAAAACTGTTATGAGAGAGGAGATGAATCATGAGTTAGAGTTCGAGTCTAAACCCAAAGTAGACTATCACACGTGCATGTAGATGTATAGGAGCTAATGGATTATCTGTTAGTGGATATTGAAAGATAGGATTTAAATTTTTTATTAAAATAATAAGTGTATTTGATATGACACTCTATTTTAAAATTGATAATCTAAATGCGCTCTTGAATTTGTGTATTAGTGAGATTAATTGATAAAAATATCATTAAAAAAAGATTTTCCTTTTTTTGTATAAAACTTTTATTTTTCTTGATTTTTGGTTATCCTTATTTTTCTTTTCTTTATTCCTTAATCTATTTTCTTCTTGAGTCCTCCACCTCGTCAAAACACCAGACTACCTGAGCATTTATAATCTTTTCTCTATCATGCATCAGATAAAAGTGATCGTTATACCGTACTCTATCTTGATCCATAAAATCATGACCATCTTTAGAGAAAAGTATAGATTATACATTACCAAGTGCTACTTCATGTCCCGAAGCAACCGTATCCATCACTATGAAGCATTACACTATACCTCATCATCGTAAAATCAACCAATTATCGACCATCCATGATCCTGCTAAGTGCAATCGCGATTCCTGCGAAAGTGAGTTAGGATTTTTTTTTTCTTTTTAGGTTTAGATTTTGCTCGAGAACTAGTAAAGAATAGGTGTGGGGGTGTAATGAGTATCATATATTGTATTTTTCCTCCCATATTTTATCTATTTTTTGTATATAAATAATGCCACTCGGGTATTTTTAGTATCTTTTTCAGGTAATTCGATTCGTACAAGGAGATGTCATGAAATCAGAGTTTGAGTAGAAAATCAAAGTCCAAAAAGTTATTAAAGTGGGCTAGACTATTGAGACTATGAGACTATGATGAAGTTTGGAATTCTTACTCTTTGTTTATTTTTAGAATTATCAATAGAGTTTTTCCTATAAATAAATTGAATTGAGTAAACTTGTAAATCTAAATTCTTTGATAGGCTATACTTAAGTTCGGTCTTTTTATAGCCTACGCTTAGATTAGGGTTTGAAGTTTATTTCTTTTCTCTTGTTTATAAGATTTTCTACTTGATATGATTTATTTTTAAGAAAAGTGTTATTTTTGATGGTTTATACTTGCACATCACTTGATAGGTCATACTTAGAGGCACTTGATTAAAATCAAATTAAAAAGATCACCTTTTTAATATGTTACTTAGCCGTGCATAATTAAAAAGATAGGAAGAAAGAGATAATTCACTGTTAGGCTATTATTCTAATGGAATCGAAATCCTAGGCTAATCTTTAAGACTTAAAACTAATCTTCTCTCGATCTAGAAACTTATAGTTAATCTGTTAGACTAAAGAAAAAGTAAGGAACGCAAAAACACCTTACATCTCTGTGGGACGACATGTAAAACGCTACAACGATATTGTGCGCTTACAGTTAATATATCACATCAAAAACCAATATGGTATACCCTCAATTTGATCATTTGTGCAACCCACTTTCTCTAATCTTTTGATATTTGAAAACTCTTTCCCCTGTTAAGTAATAATTCAATAACTTGGGGACTTTCTTTCACCAAAAAGCATATTTCTTTGTTTGTCTCTCCTTAAGAATGGGCTAGTGCTTTCTTTCTTTATCTGCTTCATCTCCCATCACTAGAGACAATTGCCCCCTAGTAGAAGAGTTATTTGATGCCAACATCTTACCTCTTTATTTTTTTTGGCAAAGTCATTTATACCATACATAGGTAAGGGCCTTTAACTAATAATAAAATCCATCAATGGAGATAATTCAAGCTAAATCTATAGCTATTGTCTTTTTATCCTTGCTGCCTAAAAATTGAAATTTTAAACCAACATCACAATCAAGAAAAAGTTAGGATACATGCATGGGATGTACTCAATATATATGAGTCTATCTCACAGATTTATTGAAAATGATCTGAAACTCAAACTACATGAAGGTAGTATTTTTTTCGAAGGAAGGCCTACTAGAAAATGGAGAGAGAGAGAGAGAGAGAGAGAGAGAGAGAGAGAGAGAGACCAACTGAAAAATCTCTTCTCGATATATATGACTTTTATTGTATAGTCAGGATGCATACTTATAACCATATAGCAACAGATTTCCTTTTCATTGGTTGGGGAAGAATCATCACGTGTCTTGCATATTTTTAATGTTCAGATAAGAAGTCAAATACTTTTTTTCAAGATGACTATCTAAGTCAACAACTATACATGCTTGAGGATTCCCTTAGGGAAAATAACAGAGTGAAGCTATATAGCCAAGGATTGGATGGTCACATCACTTTGGTAAGGAAAAGATGATGCATTGGTTGAAGAAAGTCTTTTTGTCCCTATTAAGAAGAGATATTAAAAGTTATGTATCAGAATACATGGTAAGCCAAGTATCAAACTGAAGGACTAAGGACATTGGATTATACCTCCCTTTACCTCCTACAGTAGCGTCTTGTGACTGATAAGACATAACTTTATTCAAGTCCTGATCATCATTATTTTTTTACCAATGCCTCTTGGATAAAATCCATGTAAGCCCTATTTAAACAAACAAAAAGTAGAGTATGTTAAGGAGTAAGGGGATTTTGTATCCCTCCCTATTCAAGTCGTGAAACCCACATAAATTAATGAGTGCCTATAAGCTGCTATCCCTCAAGTCGGTAGTTATTCCTGTTTTCAAGCAAGATATCTATTATGGAAACTCTCAAATAAGAGAAGGGGTAAAAAGGTCTTTCATTTTATAATTGCATAGGTGGTTACCTACTTTATAAAGAAAGAGAGAACTACATTCTTTTTCTCAAGGAGGAAAATATTTTTTTTACATGGAAAAGTAGGTCAATAAACCAAAGGAACTCAGTTCGAAGACCCAGAGTAGGATGGGTATATTTGATGATCAATAGAGTTATCATGTTCTCTTTCTACAACCCTCTTTGTATGATAGGCATGACCCTCTTTTTCTTATCCCTTATGTTTACAAACAAGATCTGTCCAAAAAAGATTTGTGGTGGTATGAAAGGCACGAACTTCACAAGCGTTCAATATCCATATATAAAAAAAACTCCTCAACCACCATAAGAAAAAAAAGTATGACTCTATTTTGACTCTATTTGTCATAATTCTTTACCGTTATAGTTGGTGCTCTTTCGTGCCCGTGCGAACCACCACAAAAGGGAATTAATAAATGGATGCCTCTCGGGTCAAGGAGAGTCATCATGAGCTAGTCTTTGATAGGTTTTGCTCATTTTCTATACTCTAACTAAAATATTATGATAGCCCTTGTCTTAGGAGTTAAAAACCTACCCATCTAGGGAATATTTTTTGAATACTGTTGAAAATATTTTTGAACTTGAACTACGAAATAGAAAAGGACACTTATGTGAAAGTCAGAATTTCAAACAACAAAAGCTCAAACAAAGGAAAATCTTATGGGAGCCGGGTACTAACCATGCTAATCATGGAAGAGCACAAATATGGGCCCCAGCAGTGTACACAGTATACCTTAAGCAGCATGAGCACGTAATGCTAAGGCAATAAGTCTAGAAAATAAAAGTAGCTAGACAGCTCTAAAATTCTAAATAACCATCTTAGAAGAAATTGTGACTTGGTAGACTGAACTTAGGAGTGAGAAAATATAATTATTAATATAATTTGGGCACTCTAGATGTCAATTAGAAGGCCCAGTTTGAAGGAAGCCTTCCTCATGCCCATGTAAGATTAACCTAACTAGAGGTCCAAGGTTAATGGATTTTGGTAAGATAATCAAGTCCACATAATCATCTCAACTAGGACTCTACTTAGATAAAAAAATAAATCTTTTGAAGAGAACTGAATTTCTTTTATAATGAGGAAACCAATAAATCCAAGAATGAACTTGACTCATGCTCAACCACAGATTATTAATTATAAATATTCATTTCTTCATTAGAAAGGATCCTGAGGGTAATTCTCGAGAGTATATAGCTTGTAACTTAGAGAGAGACGTATCGAGAGATTGTATTCTATGTTTCTTATATAACTTGTAACTTTGGGTACTTATTTATTCTCTCTGGCAATTTCTTTACACGTTATCTGTGCAATCATCTATTTGATATCTATTTTTTCATGACTCATCTAGTTACTTGAATTTTGGTTTCCAAAGTCTGCAATAACTGGAACAAAAAGAATAAACCTTTTTCCATCACCTATGTAAATGAACTCATTCATGGCTTTGTTTAAACAAGAACTAGAACACAATAACTAAAGAGAAATGGTAAAAAAGTTGTCCAATGAAAGTTTCTTTAGAGTTTTTCTTATATCTTGGATTACTCTTATGTTTATTTAAGTCATGAATTTGTTATTTTACGTGCACTTATATAACTTATTTCATTTTCCCATGAGAAATTCAACAATGAAGTCACTGTAAACTTATCCTAGCTCCCATGTCAAGAAAGTCTGAAAGAACAATCTGAAAATATATTTCATGTATATAATATCATGGTGATATAAACTACAGAACTTTCTTTTAAAATTTTGTTTGTTGGTGTACCATCATTGATTGCACATATCATATATGTTAATAAAGGAAAAATAAAAACTTGTGTGACACTCCAAATCACACCGATGGACCCAAGTGTGTGTCCTGATAATTGGTAGGGTATCATCGGTGGGTACTCTTAATATCGGAGTGCATAGGACCATTACATCATATAATCATAGGTAAGAGATATGAAAATGTACAAATATGATATATATATATATATATATATATATATATATATATATATATATATATATATATATATATATATATATATATATATATATATCACATGTCTGGATGTATCTGCCACACCATTATATGCATTAATATAGCAATATGCAAAAACAAATATAAAGAAATGATAAGCAGTATGTACATCAAAATATTGCTAATGTGGAGTTAAGTACAGTATCCTTAACAGAGCAAAATAAATATTGAATATAAACAAGAATATCCGGATACCACGGATAGAACAAAGATGCAGGATATATATACACGTACAAACTAAAATGATATATACTACAAAAGAGATGAAAGACCCTACGAGAGGCAGGTGACTAGTGCTCGGTCTGCTCATGGAAGTATGGATTCTCGAGGGGCAGGTCCTCCTTCTCAAGCACCATGGGCACAACTGCTGGATTTAGAGTGTGATAATCTCAAAGGTTAGAATCCAAATAAAAATATAAACTCAAATTCGTACAATATTATGAAAATGATATAAAGGGTGGTGTATGGAATGCTAGTAGGAAACAATATAAAAGATGTATGTGCATGGCTCATGAAGTATATGGTAAGTATAATATAATATGAATCATGCAGTATATGATGTATATGATATAATATGGTCATACGTATGAATTATGAAGTACAAAGTATGTAAAACATAATCCGAATAATAGAATATATGATACACATTTTATTTTATTTATTTGGAACTAAATGGTAGAAGTATCCACGTGTTCTAAAAGTGTACCATGCATAGCCAACACCACGGTCCCAAGACTGATCACATGAGTCAGATTCTGCACCATTAGAAGCACAGGATATTTTATACATACTCGAGACACGGTCTCAAGTATCAATTTCCTCTCAAACCGGATGACATTCCGCTAAGGACACAAGAATAAGAAAACCGATAGTACTAGGACTAATTGACATATGAATCTAAACAAGACAAGACTCCCACAATATATATTTTATTCCACTATTTATTTTTCTATACCCACAATATAATAAATGAGTCATATGTAATATTATGCAGGTATCAATAGCATGTGAGTATGAAATGATATACACGTCAATACTGGCAAATACAAAAGTGCTACCAGCAGGTACAAGAGTTATAGAACAAATTAATATGCATGAGATATTATTTCCAAACAAAAATAACATATACAATCAATAACATACATAAATAAATTTGTGTGCATGCGTATCATATCTTAAATCAAATGGTATAAGTACGAACATGACATGTATTCCTAGACATGAGCCATGACAAGTCTAAAATCAATATGTACAGGTAATAATAAGAGTGATTGAATATGTACATGCACGTATCATATCATTAATCAAGCAGTGTATGTATGGACATAATATATATGTTTATGTTGTTGCAACTTAGTTGACATATCAGATTTCTAGGTCTTTTCTGACCAGCACAAATTAGAATTAGGGATTAAGATTTTGTATAGATATAGAAAATTTAATTATTTTTCTAATGAATTTTAAATGAGTTTAATCAGAGTTCTAGAACAAAAGTTATTGTTATTTTACTACGAACATGTTGCACAGACTTGGTACAAATGCAAGAGGACTTCCAGATTTGATTTAACTATAATAAAAGTTAAATAAGAGTCTAAGATTTTGAACAATTATAGATAATTAAATTAACTTCCCAATGAAACTTGAATAAACTCAACTGGAGTTCTAAAAGAAAAGTTATGGCCATTTTACTATCACTCGGTACTGTTGTGCTTACTAATCTGGACAACATCAAGTAATAAACTTTTATGCTATCTTTGGATAGGTGAATAGTTGAATTAAGATCCATTGTAATTGGATGAATTATAATATAGTGAATCATTTTTTTAATGGAGCTGGAATGGGATTAATCGGAGTTAAGATATAAAAATTATGATAGTTCTAATTGAACCTGATTTATAAATTTAAAAAATTTGATAGTGTATTCTTATTTCTAATTGAACCCGAATCGGAAATGAACTGATATGGATGCGATTGCTCCTTACAAGAGAAGAATGTTTTTTAAGAATTACTCTAATAAGGACATGAGTTAGAGAGAGTTTTTCCATATTGATGGTCATGTTTAGAGGTTATTTGAAGAAGGAAAACTCAAGAACAAGTTCATATAGCTATTTTATAGATTTTTTAGCATACTCTCAGACTGAATATTTGTCGATTTATTTGAAGAAAATAGAGAGAGAATTAGTTGGAGGTTTGAAGAGAAAATAAAGAGGATTAACAAGAGGAAGAAGCTTGATTATTTTCAGATTTTTTTGAATTTATTTCGGGGTCAAATAGCTAGTAGAAGATAGTATGCTGCTACATTAAAAATCTTTAAATCTTATCTTAATTACAGGTTTGTCATTATGTCAATTCCTATTCAATTTTGGTCAAGTATGGCTGTTGGACTCCTGGATATAATTTTGAAATTGGTAGGATGATAAAATTAAAATTTTTGATTTAATTTAATTATTTTTATTGGATATTTATCTGAAAATTGGCTGATCTGGAGTAATTCAAGAAAATTATCATAAAAATAAAAAATAATAAGATAGGAGATTCTCCCTCTATGGAGTTTAAAATTGAATATTAAATTGAAAAATATAACTCAATTTACTCACTATCCGCCCGTATCACTATCCGAATTTCCGAGCTGATACAGATAACACGGAATAAATTGACACAAAGAATTAAAGATTATGGTGATTATATTCTACCCATCTAATAAAAAAATTGTGTTCTCAAAATTTAAATCTAGAATGAAAAACAATACTCAGGTAAATGGAGAAGCAAAGATGGAATAATAATAAATTTAAATAGGTACCTGAATATCATTAGAATAAATATAGATATTCCTCCCGAATGTTATCCTCTCACACCCAAGTGGACTCGCCCGGAGAGCAACTATCCTAAGAGACAAGAACAATTGGGATTATGCGGCTCTTGAGCTCCTTAATCCTCCTATCCGCGATAGCTACTAGTCTTTGTTCAAATAATAGATCAGGATCTAACTCAACCTCATGTACATCTGGAATCAATTTATCCTCGCCAACATATTTTCTCAATTGAGAGACATGAAAAACACTGTGAATGCCCACCAACGCTAGAGGAAATGCAAGTCTCCATGCCATAGCCCCCACTCTCTCGATAAAATCGAGGCCCAATATGTCGAGGACTAAGTTTCCCACATTGTCCAAATCTGATAATCTCCTGAGTTGGTGATATTTTCGAACATACATGATCACCATTCTCAAACTCAAGTGGTCTCCGTTACATTTTAGCCCACTTCTTCTTCACTCAAATTTTCTCGACCATTGAGCAACCAGATCTAGCCAATCCAGATCTTTTCTCCAACATTATTCCAATATAGAGGCAATAGACACTTTTGCCATATAGTGCCTCAAATAATGGCATTCCAATGCTAGCTTCATAACTGTTAATATATGCAAACTTTGCTATGTAGAGATGCTCCTCCCATGAGCCCCCAAAATCTAGCACACAGGTTCTCAATATGTCTTCTAAGATCTGAATTGCTAGTTCCTACTGACCATTTATCTGAGGGTAGAATGCTGATGGCATGGCCAACTTCATGCCCAAAGCCTCCTGCAAACTATTCTAATAATACAATGTGAATCGGGTTTCTCGATCTGAAATGATCTCCACTGAAATCCAATGCAACCTAACTACCTTTTGCATATATTTATGTGCTAGAACTTTTGTAAACTGACCAACTCTAAATAGGATAAAATG
This sequence comes from Dracaena cambodiana, assembly GCA_036321105.1. Classification (NCBI taxonomy): domain Eukaryota; kingdom Viridiplantae; phylum Streptophyta; class Magnoliopsida; order Asparagales; family Asparagaceae; genus Dracaena; species Dracaena cambodiana. The sequence goes on from JAYEPQ010000005.1 coordinate 10,381,759, forward strand.
TGCAGACTTTGTAAGCCGATCCACTATCACCCATATGATATTATTATCCTTAGGATTCATAAGAAGTCATGTCACGAAGTCCATAGTCACTTCCTCCCACTTCCACTCATGTATTGGTAGAGGCTGTAGAAATCCAGCTACCCTCTGATACTCTGCTTTGACTTGCTAACAAATCAGACAGCTGGCCATAAACTTTGCTATCCCGTTCTTCATTCCTACCCACCAGAAATGCTGACGCAAATCCATGTACGTCTTTGTGCTGCCTAGATGTATCATGTATCTCAATCTATATGTCTCTTCTAGAACTTTTTCCTTAATGTTATCTTCTGGTACACATAATCTGCCATCAAGTTGAAGAGAACCATCATGGTGAATTAAGATATATGTCCTGTGACCGATCTCTATATTTTTCCGAAACTGTTGCATCCTCAGAGCATCTGTCTAGACCTATCAAATCCTATCCACTAATGGTGGCTAAACCTGTAATGCTATAAGCTGTGTTGTGATTCCTGGCAATGCAACATCCAAATCCAAACTCTCCATATCCTTTAGGATCTCCTTCTGTTGAGTGAGATATATGGCCATAGATATCCGACTTAATGTATCTGGTATGAGGTTCACTTTCCCCGAATGATGTCCATATCATAATCTATTACAAGTTCAAGCCATCTCTTCTACCTCATGTTTAACTCTTTTTGGGTAAAAATATACTACAAACTCTTGTGATCAAGGTAAACCTTTACTTGATCTTCTAGAAAGAAGTACCTCCAGATCTTCAAAATGTGAATCATTGTTGCTAACTCGAGATCAGAAATTGGATAGTTAAGCTCATGTAGTCGAAACTATCTTGAAGTATATGTAATTACTTTGCCACGCTATATCAAAACACATCCCAGTCCCTTACTTGGAGCATCTGTATAAATTGTCATATCTCCTGGCCTATCCGGTATAATTAATACTGGTACTAAGGTCAATTTGAGCTTCAATTCCTTGAAGGCATCACCACATTTCTAGAGTCCACTCATATTACTCTCCCTTTTGGGTCAGTCTAGTCAGTGATGTTGTAATTTTAGTAAAGTTTTGAATGAATTTCTTATAATATCCAACCATCCTGATAAAACTGCAGATCTCTGTCACTATCTTTGGAGTTGTTAGTTTTTAAACTGCCTCTATCATCTTAGAATCAACGAAAATACCTTCCCTAGATACAATATGGTAAAAAAAAAAATGCTTTCTAAGCAGAACTCACATTTACTGAGCTTTCCATATAGTTTCTCCTGCCTCAAGATCTATAAAACTGCCTTCAAGTATTCTGTATGTTCCTCACAGCTCTAGGAATATACCAATATGTCATTAATGAAGACTATAATGAATTTATCCAAGTGAAGGGAAAAAATTTGATTCATCAAACACATGAACACAGCTGGAACATTAGGCACTCCGAATGGTATCACTAAGAACTCCTAATTCCTATATCGGGTGCTAAAAGCAGTCTTCGAAATTTCCTCCACTTTCACCCCACCTGCTGGTATCCCGAATGAAGCTCAATCTTCAAAAATACCTTCGCTCTACCTAACTAATCTAAAAGGTCATCTATCCTCGGTAATGAATACTTACTCTTGACTGTCATCTTGTTCAAATCCCTATAGTCAATGCAGAGTCTCTTGGTGGCATCCTTCCTGTTTGCCGACAACACTAGCACCCCCACAGTGATACGCGGGTCTGATGTATTCTATACTCAACAAGTCGTCCACTTGAGCCTTTATCTTTTCTAACTCTACTAGCTCATACGATAAGGTATTCATAAAACAGGTGCTACCCGGTAATAAAATCAGTAGATAACTCCATACTCTTTTCTGGAAGTAACTCATAGTCCTCAGATAACACACCCTGAAAATCAGATACTATAGAAATTTTTCCCTCCTTCGCACCCAAAGTAGCGAGAGTTTCACCTGTCGGTCTTTATCTAGCTAATACTGGTTTTAGAATTCTACTGCCACAAAAACTCAAATTTTGCTTGACCAGGGACTTGAAATACTACAACCCTCTTATGGAAATCAATCACTGCATGAGAGATACTTAGCTAATCCATGCCTAACATCACATCAAAGCGACAATGATCTAAGACAAATAGGCCGGCATGAAATTCTCTATTATCTACCACTACTGGATAATATCTATATAGTTTACTAAACATAATTATCCCATTTTCAGTGTTAATATTCAATCCCGAGTCTAAGGTAACATATGATATGGTTATAATGTGAAACAATGTGATGCACCAGAGTCAAATAACACACATGCAGGTACAAAACCAACTAAAATAGTATCTGCCACAACTTACTAAGATGTACGGGCCTCTTCAGTTGTTAAGGTGTAAGCGTGACCATGTCTACGCCGTGGAGCTCCCTGTGCCTGAGCTCCTCGGACGGCCTGCTGCTATGGTGACAATGGCCTCCTTAGTGCTGGTCTTTGCTCTTGTTGCTGAGGTGGCCCAACCATTTGTTGATACTAGGTTGGCTGCGGAAGTTTTTGAGTCTTCCCTGCTAGTCTCTGACCTACGGAGAACTTTCTTTGGTGGACATGTTCCTAGTTGGTGGTCTGCAATGCCACAATTCAAACATAACCCATAAGCCCCCCTGCAATTACTCTATGTTCTGGAACTGGCAATATCCACAAACCATTGCTGGTTTAATCGTAGAAGTCATTTGGCGCTTAGCTGGATGAACTCTACTGCTCGATACTCCAGACATCTGGCCTACTGAATGCTTCTGTGTCCCTATCTCTGCTTTCTTCCTCCCAGTGACCTACTCCTGATGTTGTGCTATATCGAGGACTTCTGCATAAGTTCTCATAATTGTCATAGTCATGTCCTCCTGTATCTCCAAATTCAGGCCTTACTGGAACCTATAAGCCATGTCTCTCTTCTCAGCCACTAGGGTATGAGCAAATTTGCTGAGTCTCGAAAACTCAACAACATATGCATCAACTATCCTATTGTCCTATCTCATTTCTATAAAGCTCCGTTCCATATCATCCTGATCTATCAGTGAGAAAAATCTAGCATAAACCCATCCGAGAAAACTTTTCATGTAATTGGCCTTTCTAATATGGCCTCCTCAGACTTCCACAAAGTTATGATAATATCTATTGAGTTGGATCTTCAAAACATCAACATGGCTCTCTAGTGGTATACGAGCCGCCTCCAACAGGGCCTCCATATCATTTAACCACTCCTCTGCCCCAACAAAGTTCCAGTCTAGAAAAAGGTGCTGGATGAAGCCTTCGAAAGTCTGCAATATTACCTGCTCTATCCTATACTAGTGATATAGACATCTTTTCAGCTACTACAGTTGCTGTCTTTTGGGCTGCTGCTGAGTCCTCATGTGCTACCTCAAGTCCTACCATGAGCAATGCATTCTGCTCCATCATGGCATGCATAAGTTCTATCATCTGGTCACACTCCTCCTGAGAAGGCGCCTTATGTTCAGGAGCTGTCTTCTCTTGATGACGGAGAGACATTTCTCTGGAGATAAAAGGATAAGGAAGGAATCATGGTAAAAAATAAAGAATAGGATATAAAACAAGATAGTGAAATAAAAAATATTAATAGATATTGTTTGTATGTATGTGGTAGAATTATATGTTCATGGGTCAAATAATAATAATAATGCTTGCTCTGATACCACTCTCTGATACCACTCTTTGATGCCCCAAATAACATTGGTGGATTCAAGTGTCTGTCCCAATGGTTAGAGTGTCACCGACGGGCAATCTCAATACCGGAGTGTACGAGGCCACTACATCATATAATTACAGGCAAGAGATATGGAGATGCGCAAATATGATATACATACCACAAATCTAAATCAGTTGCCATAACATCACCTACGCTAATATAGCAATATCTAAAAACAGATATAAGAAAATGATAAACAACATGTACATCAAAAGGTTGCTCATGTGGAGTCAAGTACAGTATCATAACAGAGCAACATAAGTACTAAATATATACAAGAGTGTCCGGATACCACGTACAGAACTAGGATATAAATCAAAATGATATATACAACAAAAGAGATGAAAAATCTTATGAGAGGCAAGCTATTGGTGCTCAGCCTGCTCCTGAAAGTATGGATTTTCGAGGGGCAGGTACTCCTCAGGCACCGTGGGCATGGCTGTTGGATATGGAGTGTGATAATTTTAGGGGTCAGAACCCAAATAAAAACACAAACTCAAGCTTGTGTAACGTTATGAAAACCATATAAAAGGGTGGTATATGGAATGCTAGTAAGAAACAATCTAAATATATAAGCGCATGTCTCATGAAATACTTGGTAAGTATAATATAGCATGAATCATGCAATATATAATGTGTATGATATAACATGATTATACATACGAATCGTGAAGTACAAAATATGCTAAACATAATCCGAATAATGGAATATATGATGCACGCTCTATCTTATTCATTTGGAACTAAATAGTTAGAGTATCCACTTATTCTAGAAATGTACCGTATATACCCGGTACCATGGTCCCAAGATCGATCACATATGAATCAGATTCCACACTGCTAGGCGCACTGGATATCCCATGTATACATAGGAACATGGCCTCAAGTATCGGTTTCCTTTCAAACCGGATGACATCCCGTTAAGGACACAAGAATAAGAAAACCGATGGTACTAGTATACAAATTGATAAATGCATCTAAACAAGGCAAGACTCGCACAATCTGTGTTTCATTACACCATTTATTTTTTCCATACCCACAATGTAGTAAATAAGTCATATGTAATATTATGCAGGTACCAATAGCATGTGAGTATGAAATGACACACAGGTCAATACTGGCAAATACAAAAATACTGCTGGCAGATACAAAAGTTATAAAACAAGTTCACGTATATGAAATATCATTTCCAAGTAAGAATAATATATATAAATAATTACATACATAAATAAACTTGTGTGCATGTGTATCATATTTTAAATCAAGTGGTATATGCACGAACTAGCATGTTTACCTAGATATGAGCCATGACATGTTTAAAATTAACATGTATGGTAATAACAATAGTTATTGAACATGTGCATATATGTATCATATCATTAATCAAGTAGTGTATGTATGGACATGATATATGTGCTTATGTTGTTGCAATTCAGTTGATATATCAGATTTCTAGGTCTTGTTTAACTAGCTAAAATAGAATTAGATGTTAAGATTTTGTATAGATATAGAAAATTCAATTATCTTTTTAATGAATTTGAATAAACTTAATCAGAGCTCTAGTACAAAAGTTATAATTATTTTACTACGGATATGTTGCACAAACTTGGTACAATAGCAAGGGGGATTTCAATATTTGATTTAACAAGGACAAAAGTTAAATAAGAGTCTAAGATTTTGAACAATTGTAGATAATTAAATTAACTTTCTAATAAAATTTGAATGAACTCAACTGGAGTTCTAGATATAAAGATATAGTTATTTTACTATCACTAGCTATTGCTGTGCTTGCTAATATGGACAACATCAAGTAATAAATTTTTATGCTAGTTTTGTGTAGGTAAATGACTAAATTAGAATATGTTGTAGTTGGATAAATTGTAGTTAGTGAATTATCTTTCTAATAACACTGAAATGATATTAATCATACTTAAGATGCAAAAGTTATTATAGTTTTAAGATTGATTGTTGTGTATGTATGGAATATAATATGTCTTATGCATGTATAACAAGTACGGTATGATACATATAATAAAACTCAAGATAAATACAAATTTGAATATCAATAATCTTGAAAATTGGTTAATAATGCTTTTGATATTATATGAGATGATTTCATCAAGAAATTACAAATTTAAAAGATTTGAGAGTATACTCTTGCCTTTACTTGAACCCAAATCGGAAATGAATCGATATCAATGCAATCGCTCCTCAAAAGTGAATAATTTTTTCAAGAATTACCTTAAGGGATAAGGATAGGAGCTGGAGAGAGTTGTCCCATGTTGATGGTCAAGTTAAGAGGTGATTTGAAGAAGGAAAACTCAAGAACAAGCTCATGTGGCTATTTTATGGATTTTTTAGCCCCCTCTCAAACTGAATATTTAGCAATTTATTTGAGAAAAATAGAGAGGAAATTAGTATTGGAGGTCTGAAGAGAAAAATAAAGAGGAGAATGAGAGGAAGAAACTTGATTTTTTAAAGATTTTTCTGAATTTATTTTGGGGGTCCAATGGTGAAAAGTGAATATACTGCTATATTAAAAACTCTTAAACTTCATCTTAATTACAAGTTTGTTATTGGGCCAATTCCTATTAAGCTATGGTCAAGGCTGTTGGGCTTCTAAAGATAAATTTGAAATTTGTAGGAGAGTAAAATTGAAATTCTTGATTTAATTTGATTATTTTAATCGAATATTTGCCCGAAAATCGGTCAACCCAGAATAATTTAAGAAAAAAATAAAATTTTTTAAAATAATAAGATAAGAGGTTCTCCCTTTGCGGAATTTAAAATTAAAGATTAGATTGAAAATATAACTCAATTTACTAAGTATCTGCTCGTATTAGTATCCTGACTTCCGAACTAATGCAGAAAATAAGGAATAAATCGATATAAGGGATTAAATATTAGAGTCTTTATGACTTGTCCCTTTGTTAGTAAATGGATTGGACAAACACCGAGCTATTTGCCCTATGAATGAATTATATGCATGTAACCTCTCAGAACAAAAAAAAAGACGATTTTTCCTGAGTTTATAATCCCACACGAGTAAATACTCATCCTTGTCCAAGTTTCTCACTGTAAGCAACATCTGCGGGAACAAACGAAGGAAAAAGGTAAATTTCTTAGTATTAATATTGGTGTCAACTTCGTCAAGACGAAATTCTGCCCACTTCTTTTATGCCCTCTAGCGCATAAACATAATATCTTATTTCTGGTAGTGTATATTAGTATATAGGGGTTTTTACATATCAATCCTTTAATTCTTTAAAAATTAAATACCGATTTTAGTCTTTCAAAACATTTAAGTTATATCGTTTTAGTCTCTCTGTTACTTATTCCGTCAAAATAAACACCGCTTCCTTTTTTTCATTTTTATATATTAGTAAAATTACCTAAATGTCTATGACTTAGTTAGAAGAGTTAAAAGATGACTCTCAAAACTCTCTTTCTACCTCCTCACCACCTTTCCCTCCCTCTCCTCCCTCAAGTTCTCCTACTACCCTAACCCCACTAACTCTAACTGCAATCTAGAAAACCCCAATCTCTTTACCCTTATCCTTACAAGATGAACCCAACCAAAAAGAGAGAGAGGTTGAGGATGGAAAGGAGAATCTAACTAAGAAAAGAGAGGTTGAGAATGAAGAGGAAAATCCGATGTTGAGGATAAAGAGGAAAACCCAACCAAGAAGAGAGAAAGAGAAGATGATAAGAGAAAGAAAGAAAGGAGTAAAATAACTGATTTTTTCTTCTCTTTCCAAGAGTATAATGGATATAAAATACCAAAAAATCAACTTAACTAACGGAAATAATCCAAGAGGACTAAAAGAATATAATTTAAATATTTTGGAAGACTAAAATCAAAATATAAAGTTTTAAAGAATCGATATTTAATTTTTAAAGAATTAAAGTATCGATATATAAAACCCCTACGCGAATTGTTAAAGAATAATTTTCAAATTAAATAAAACTAAATTTGCATGAATTGACAGTTGCACATGCACATTCTCCGAATTAAGCAAGGCCCATTTTTTTCTCCAAATGTTATGCTGTCATTGATTTTGTGATACCTTTTTAGGTTTATAAAATCCCTTCAAATTGAGACAGTAGTTGTTTTTGAAACAATGTAGATCAAACTTGCATGTATTTGCATATTTTCCCCATTCATCTGATCGAGTTCTTGACAAACATTGTGTACTGATAGATGATATTTCTCTAGGACTACGTGGATAAACATAATAATACAATAAAAGAATGGACCAAAAAAAAAAAAAAAAAAAATCCACTATACAAAATGAGTAGTTTTAGTTTTGCCAATGCAACCAAGTTCTCCAATTTCACTGTAAGGCATAATTACAACTGAGTTCCATTCTGTAATCTGTACAGACGAGGTTCATGTGGCCTGGAAGTGAACAGTTTATACTTTCAACTGATGGAGATGCTTAATCTGCTTGTTGCTTGACAGTGACTGCGGCTTTGATCCCTCAATTCTTTTCTCGTACTCTTTCTTCAGCTCCTCCAGCTGGTTTGACACCTAAATGAAGAAATAAATAAGAAAACTTCTAATCAATATGCAATTATCTGAAAGGCATATTTCCTTCACTTTTTGCGAGAGCAGTTGGTCAAATATTGCGAATATGTCTAGAGATAAAACAAAGAAGATGCATCACATTCGCTGAACTCTCAGGGCAAACACAAACAAATGTCAATTAGCACGAGTTGCAAAATAGAAAAGCCTCTAGCTTTAAAGAAATATCTGTGATCACATATCAACTAAAATCTATATATTATGCAAAATGTCAGAATCACAAGGGTGAGGATTGAACAAACTATTCTGCAAGAACTCATGCAAAAAGAAAATTTTAAGAAGAGATCCATGAAGGAAAAGTTAAATTATCAAATACAGTCACTGTTTTAAATATCAGCCGCAATATCGATATTGCAGCCGATACTGCATTTTGGAACACAAAACAAAATGATATAAATAGTTTCATAGCATTTAGCATGTTCAGAAAAATACTGGCACAATATTGGCTTCAACCCGATATTGCAGTCGCTATATTGGATGCAAAATAACGGCTGCTATATCCTTTTCGTTTTTGCTTTGTTTTTTTTTCTTTATGCTATGGATAAAAAGTGAGATGTTTTTTGTGTCAATTACCTTTTTCATATTTATTGCCTGTGATATATGCATGTATATTTACATTTCAATATTGACATATGATATATTAAAAATATCCCCGATATTTCTCCGATAACGATAACCGCTATATAATTTTCCAATTTGATATATTTGTTATACCCGATATTTAAAACCTTGAATACAGTAGTTAAGTGGAATTAGCAAAAAGTACCATGATTACAACCATGTCAAGATTTAAAAACTGGCAAATCTAAAATGCAGACGAGTGGCTCATATGGTTAAGGTCTTTACAGCATAAATTTAAGCAGTAGTTAAAATAAACTAAAGGCAATAGCTCGTCAGTAGAGGAATGATTTGGCATACAGATGGAGATATTGCACTATTTAGGACTCCAATGAACTTTATCCCAAAGTATGGTTTTTTCTCATCCAACTTTGATTTTATGGCGCCATCTGATACCTCTGGTAGAACGGATTTCAATACATATGGTTGTCCCTTTGTTGGTTGCGATGTGGTTGATGTGTCACTAGGTCGGTGGGAAACCCGTAGGAAGGGGGATGACCCGTCGAATTCACATCAGAAAAATGTAACCATAAGATGTCGGAGACAAGCCAATAAAACCAAACTCTACTACTGTAACTGAAAAGCTCCATAGGCACGTTCCAATGCCTCTGGATTTTTGGATTTCCAAAATTACCCCACTTGAAAGATTTCAAAATATGATTGCCATGCATAGCACGTGCTAAGAACCAATATTTTAAACAGAAATGGCCTTGCTAAGCAAAATCACATGCCCAGATCAATGTCCATCTCTGCTTCTAATAAATTAAACTTGCTTTACACGAACTATTAATTAATTCTATATGAATAGGCACTAAGCAATTTGATGGTTCATGGAACATTCTTGGCACTCTCATCTTTCATATCTATTTGGGTTAGGAAGGGGTAGAAATCCTAAACATGGGCTGTAAGATTAAGGTTGAAATCTCAAAGACAATGGACATCAATGCAATTTGGCCTTCTTGATATTGACCTTAGACAGGGAAACAGAAGGGGACTGGAAAAACATTTCGAACCACAAACTTTTGAAACTTGATATATTAAATAACATCACAGCATCATAACACGACATGATTGTGGCATTTTTTGAGTCATCATCAGAGAGTTTTGAAATGAAAAGAAGAAAACCATTTTGCAATGTTTCTTTTAGAAGAAAACCTACTGGGTATACTCTGGTTCTAGACCTTTTTGCCAGCTAAAAGCACTTGTACCATCTAATAACCTGGATAGGGGAGGGATTTCAACTCTACAACTACCAGCATATATGCAGAATCCTTGACAACAGGAACTTAAACCCCATTGAAATTAAATTCCCCTAGTGGCCACTGCATACACCCTTTGGAACTGGTGGAATGTCGGAAAAATTCTCAATGGCACAGCAGAACAGCCAAACACAACTTGGATGAAAGAAAGAGCTAAAATAAAGGAACAACTCAGACTCTTGACTTAGTAAATTTAGCAATAGATGTATCAATAATCTATTAGGTAATTACTGCCATCAATAAAAAACAAAAAGAATATGGTCAGTTCATATTTAAGGTGCTCAACTTCATGGATCAAATCTAAAAATTGCATATTGTTTAGTAGTATAGCTCTCAGATGAGTCCCCGGCTTGTAAACTATAACATGTGGACATGGACGCAGGGGTTGCACCACAACACGAACAGTATTTCAGGTAAGGCAACCCTCCAACATCTATATACAATGACATAGCCATGTTATCTGTGTGTATATTTTAATTATATATATATATATATATATATATATATATATATATATATATATATATATATATATATATATATATATATATATCATTGTTGAAAATAATGCGTTATGAAACCCGTTATATTGCATTACGTAACCTAACAAAACTCCAACGCTACTTAACAATTGAAAATAACTCAGTGCACCGTAACAGTACGTTTTTTATGTTATTTTACGTTACATTACGCAATGTTATGTTAAATTACGTTATATTACGTTATTTATAATTATTTTTTAGTAATTTCTATATTGTTGTTGATTATTATTTTGATTATTAGTGAATTGCTATAATTTTCTTACTTGATTAGTTGTTGTCTTGTATGATTGCTTGTGGAATTGCTAAGTTGTTAATTTGCGATAATTTCCTTATTTACTTATTGTAATTCCTCTCTCGTTGCTGAAATATCTTACTTGTTGATTCTATTGAATTTTTAACTGAACTGAAATCAACAATTACAAATAAGATAAATTGAATATTACAAAATATAAATTTAAACAATGATAATAACTAGAATTGAAATAAAAAAAATTAAAATCTTATTTTCTTATTTAAATGATTAGTGGAATTATGATTGCAGACTTAATATAATTTATGAAGATAAATTTGAAAATTATTGTAAAACTTAATATAAAATTAGAATAGATTATGCATTACAAAATGGTTTTATATTCTTTTTTAGACATTTTAAATTTATTTTTTAATTTATAAAAATTATTTTATTTAGTTTTACATTTATTTTTATTAAATAAATAGGAAATTGCATAACCTACGTTATGAGTTACGCTATATGCGACATAACCTAACAAAGGCAAAACATTATGTTACCGTTATCGCTATTTTAAATATTGACATATATATATATATAATTCATATAAATATTGTTTTAAATATCTCCATACACTGGCATATCAAATAATATCCCCGTTTTTGTCTCTAGCCAATAATGATATATGTGAATTTTTAGATCGTTTATTGTTATAAACCAAAGTTGACTGATATATCAGTTCAAAAGCGAGATATTGGGCAATATTTCGGCCTTGAAATATCGCCCGACAAATATTAATATTAGATCTTTCAATTATATAAAAAGTTAACCCCACTAATCAGCTCATAAACCCGATATCCTATGTAATATCCCAATATTCGTGCTACTTGTATCCTTTTTTTGAGCCTGATCATATCGAATTAGATCACTAGATGTTAAATTGGGCATCGAAAAAACTTTTGGTGCACATAACTTTAAATCTGTAACTCCAAATGATATTCGGTCATTCGCAATTACTGGTTTTCCAATATTTATCAATTTTAGAAATCTTTTTTGGAAACCCAAAAAATATTCCCGAATTTTATAAATTTAAAAAATATTAAATTATTCTTCTAATTACTTCGGAATTTTATTTATCTCATTCCGGCAAACGGATAATTTTCTAGTGTTTCTCTCGTTGAGCACTACGTTTTGTATTAATTTGGTAGTATTTGAAAAATTTTACCAAAGTTGTAAATAATAAATAAATTGAAAATTTCTTTCTACATACCTCTAAAATTAAACTTAATTTCTAAGGGCACCCCTTTTATGTCGGCATTGTGCTATCTCCACCAAGTTTGTGGTGGTAAAGAGGCTATGTGGTGTCAAGAGGGGACTCAAGCTAGTTATTGAGGTTTCATTTAGGTGGAAATTTAAGGAAGAAAAAAAAAAAGAAAAGAAAAGAAAGAAGAAAGAAAGAAGAGAAAGAGAGACAGAAAGAGAGGAAGCCCTCTGCCCTTCCATCTGCGAGAACAGGAAAAAAGGAAGAAAAAGAAAAAAAATAAGAGAAAAAAGAAAAGGAGATTCAAAAAATCGAAGGAGTTGAAAGAATTAGGATGTAAATAACACTGCTATTCTTTGCTCTTTTTATAGAAGATTTGTTTAATTTATATTTTGTGTACGTAATTTATTTTATGAACGTTCTTGGTTTACATTTTGGACTAGCATTTTGTAAATATGTTTGATTCACATTTTGAACTATTAATTGATATTGAGCTCTGAACTGGATTATTGTGTAATTTGATAGCTGAACTCTAAACATGCCTAATAAAATTTGTATTATGTCAATTTCAATATATACATATATTTGTATATGTCGAAATTGAAAAGTTTAAAAAGTGAGAAAGAAAAACCACATACTTCATTATATGTAAAAAGTGCTAGACAAATCAAGATTAAATTCAATGTGCGCAGAGGTTTAATACTCTAATTTACCTTGCAATTCGGCCTCTGGAGTTGGTCTCAAGCGCAGAGGTTTATAGTATTTATCACTATAATTTCATTTCTTTTTAAACTATTTGGTCATATCCAAATAAGTTTATAATGATCATGATGTCTTTCTTTATACAATAAAGAAAAAAGTCTCCATTTAAACTTTTCAAATACTTTATATAATGAATTAAATAAAACAATTTCTTTGTGAATGATATGAGCCTCTTAGTATATGTAAATAATTGCATGAGAGAACATGTCTGCTTTATATGTACTTTACAATTATAGTGAAAAGTGGGAAATATGTGAATTTATTTATAGATATTTTATCACTACTCTTTATTATGAATTGGTTTTATTTAAAATTGAATAAGTTGTTAGGTCAGTAACCTAAATCATTTCATTAAATCTCAATCATGTAACATGACATGCGACACTTATTTATAAAATGATATATTGTACTAATATGAACTGTACATGGTAAACATGATAGTGAGCATAGTGATATAATAAGAGAATGAAATATTGCATATACATGATCCAATAATAAATTGTTAATGATATCATGGATAATAGAAATGGATAATAGAAATGGACATGTATATGTGACTGAATGAAATATGTCGTGATGTCATTATAAGTATTATGTATTATGTATTATGAACTTGCGGATTGGAAAAACTACATAATGGATAAGGATCGTATCGTATGAGAATCAAGTTGGACATTTCTAATTAGGTATTGAAAACTTATATTGCAGCAGTACCATGTAGTACCGAGACATTGTTTGATATGTGAGTCCCCATAAGGGCGACGTCCGTTATTATTTTATAGTACGGGGTTTGTCTAGCAGTATCTAACGGTACATCATGATTCAATACCATGGGTTTGGGTCGGGTCTCGAATATGTACTGGTACTTACATAATACGAGTAACTATGTACATCTTATCTATCAGTACTAGTTTCAACTATCTGACTAATTATTATTCCGTTTAGTTTCTAATATCAGATATAAAACCTAAATGAGAGTTGTTAACTGTCATTGATCTGCACATCTCTGAAAGTTTGAATTAGTTGTGATTTGAAATTTATTTATATTATTTTTTATTTATGCTATCACGAATGATACTAATATAAGGTGTTCACAATCACCTATTCTGAATATTGTGGCAGTATAACTTCTGTCCTTCATTGTGTTGCTTACTAAGTCTAATCTCCTAGGTTCTGAATCCAGATTTAGAAGGCGAAAATATGACACTAGTAAAACATATTAGCAGCAGTGACAAGAAGCTATACTATATGCATTGATTTTATTTCTATATTTCAAAATTTGGGCTTCAATTAATATGGCTTAACGCATTCACGAAGACTCTAGAGTTAAGTTCTTTATTGGCTCAATACAAATTACTAAGTAGGTATCCTTTAAAATCCTAACTTATTTTAACTAAGTTTATATGATTTATGTAGGCATGACATATACATTTATCATCTAAGAAGACGTCCAATATAACATCCAATATTTAGTAAATATCACGATATATTATCCGGTATATGATATTTAGTATAAAAATTTTCTGACTGATATATCTTTGATATCCGGTGTTTAAAACACTGCGTACACACACACACATATATAATTTGGTTATAATTCATATATGAGAAGCTAGAAAAGTAAAAATAAACCATATAATATTTAGTTCTGGTCAAAAGGGTGGCATAACATATTCCATCTTGTAATCGTTTTTATGTAGATGGAGCCTTCAATAGTTATGTATCGGACATGGAGACATGGGTGTCATATCCATCACGGGTGTGGAGATGTCTTTTTTTTGGGATAAGTGTACTACATATCAAAGCTTGTACGGTTCAAAGTTAAACAACGCAGTTTCCAAATAAACATGGAAGAGATAATACCAAGATTACAATGAATGTAACTTGTGATAATCCTGTAACTAAGCAGTCCATAATCATTCTTGTAACGGTAGGTGTGCATTATGTTCTAGAGGATCGTCCACGAAGCTACAATATTACAGACTACTTCTACTGATGTTCAGGGACTCAAAATTTCCAGCAAGGATTCCTAGCTCAAGCCATGAGGCAGCACACAGTATCTGTTATACAAGTGACTTTTGTTTTATCTTACCTCTTTGCCTTGATGTAAAAACTGTGATTAAATAATTTAAGTTCATCCCACCAATGAACAAACTGCACAATGATGTCTCGGAACCTTGTTGGTTGATCAGATCTTGAAAC
This sequence comes from Dracaena cambodiana, assembly GCA_036321105.1. Lineage (NCBI taxonomy): Eukaryota > Viridiplantae > Streptophyta > Magnoliopsida > Asparagales > Asparagaceae > Dracaena > Dracaena cambodiana. The sequence continues at coordinate 10,396,956 of JAYEPQ010000005.1, forward strand.
GAGTTTCACACTTAAAAATCCATGTCAATTAAAAGTTTGCTGCAGTTCAAACTTCATAAATAGAAGAGGCAAATGATTAGACAAAGAGACAGATTAACAGGAGTGATGAAAAATGAACAGAGATTCACAAGGAGAAGCACATAGTAATGTTCCCTACTTGCTTAATGGACAATCTCTAGCACTCAGCAAAGATTTGATTTAAGTTTCCCTTTGATCTCACTGAAGAAAGGTCACAACAGAGTCACCCAAGAAGAATTTTTTTACAACCCTTACCAAAAAAGATTACCCAGTAACACTGATGGCTATGCAAAGGTTTCAGAGTAGGGCCTTACTTGGGCCCATTTTATTCTGAGGTCGCGGTTGTGGCCCTCCTTGGGCCCACCCTGGCCCATTTAAAGGATTGTTGCAGGCCCTAGCCTAAAGCCCTATACCCATCTCTAAATTCAACATGACTTCTTTTCCCGATTGAACTATCTAATCTAGCTAGTTAATTATCCAAACTCCCATGTTTTCAACGTAGTATTCTCTGATTTCCCCCCCTCATTTATATCAATCTGTTCATAAGAATCTATACTTTTCCACTTGATTTTCATCAAACATGATTGTTTAGTTGACTTTTGTCATTTTACCTAGTTCTAAACATTATATAACTTTTGAAAATACCTCCCAAATCAATTAATTAACAATTTAAATTTTGTAAAAAAAAAATCTGAAAAAGAAACCACTCTCCTTCAATAAATAACATGTTTAATCTATGAAATGGACACTTCTCCAAACCAAAAATTAGCATCTCTTCATATTGGACACGATAGCCACATCCCTGTGCTTGACACTTACAAATGTGTTTACTATAATTCACGTCAATAATACTTAAAAGATGAAGCATGTTACATCACCCTTTTTGACAAAAACTAATTTTTTTTACTTTTTACCATATGAACAAAGTTAAATATGCACATAAATTTGTTTCAATATATATAGCTATGTCCTCTTGCTAGACATTGAATGAGGCATGTTAAGTTGGTTGTAGATATCAATTAGTAGTATATTCCTAATACTAAGTATCTAATAGATTTCTTTATATGTATTGGTCAGAGCTTGTAATTTGAACGCAACTGCAAACAACAATGGAGGAAAAAGGAAGGGAATGAAGAAGATAGAGATGGTATTTGTGTGGGGTGAACAAAGTTTTAAATAGCGACCGCACAATATAGGCCGACATTGAAGTTTAGGCATCTAGAAGCTATGATATTGAATATCTCAATCCGTTCATCATTTTTAGGGAAAAAAATCACTATTATATCATGTCCAACCTGCTATTACAACCATTTTATTAGGATCCAAATATCGGCCGATAATCACTAATATCGGAGCCCCTGCAATTGGACAAAAAATTGTAATATTTTTAGCGCATTTAATCTAGTTTATCTTTTATTGGTTATTTGAGCAAATTGGGTATCTAATTCCCACTATTTAAACTTCGAATTGAGTGGTTTCTTTTTTATTTTATTTTAAATATTGATTTATAAGTTATTGGATAATGATTTACTGACACATTACAGTAAAATTATTCTTATATAGTTGAATAAACTTGAATTATAGTAGAATAAAGAAAATTTTATTAAACTTACAAAAAATTACATCCACTGTAGAACTTATTAGAGTATCTTAGTGATTATGGATTCATCGACATAATGCAAGTTGTTGATATCATAAAGTGTGTATATATATATATGTGTGTGTGTGTAATATTTTTATGTAGCTTTATATGATATGCATATATTACCCTATTCGATTTATTTTAGGATAGAAGTACATATATAATTATGTCTACTATTGATATCCAATATTTAATAAATTTAGTCGATATCTATCTGATAATGATATCAACTATGAAATTTTAGCGATCGATATATCTGCTGTAGCTAGGGATGGGAATGGACATGTCCACGAGTCAATTTTTGACCCTTCTTATTCAAAATTATGAACTAAAAAAGGGAAATTTTATTTTTTATTCAAAATTTTGAACAGAACGGACCAAAATTTGGCTAGTGGACGCACCCATTATCATCCCTAGTTATAGCATATATTTAAAACCTAGGGGGTAAAGAAGATGAAGATGAGGAAAATAGATTTATAAGATCATGTTAAGTGAATTTAGTGGTGTATTATGTTTCCCAATGTAGTGTCATTTTATTAACTTATATATGTGTTCATGCACATGCATGTATATATATGTGGGTGCGTGTGTATATATATGTGCATGTGTGTATAAGTATGTGTATATATGTATATATGTGTGTGCCACGTAAGTTTATGTGTGTGTGTAGTTTGGAGTTAGCTACCAATTGATCTAGCTATCGGTTTGTATTTTGCATATCACTGGCTTAGCAATTTTCTGGATTGTTTATTTACTGAAGCTTTAAATGCATTTTTTTTTTCTTACATGTATTGTTATGTGCATGAATTCATACATGCTACATAATGATCAATATAACTTATAATATATGATATGTGATAAAATACATAAGGCAATAATACATGACATATTCTAATTTGACAACTTTGTCTTTAAACATTTGTTTGTGCAGATAAGGTATTTGCTATTTTCTTGTTAATTCTTGCTCCAAATAATTCCTTGTGATTCCCATAACTGCCAAAAAGTACAATACAACATTTTAAATAACTCATTATATAACTTTGTATAACTCGATATGTAACTTAACAACTGCACATCATTACATAACTACTTCAAATACCTAATGCTACATAACTGCATTCCTTTGGCTTATAATGCATGAGTTTGGGCTATACTATTTATCGTAATCAAACTTTCCTGTGAGCTCTTTTTGGAGTATATAAATATCGTGACCCCCCACCAATAGAAACCCTTTCTATCAATTAGTTCCCATCCCATTTGGCCTCAATTCCCCTGTTACTGTGTAAAAAATATTATATATAATTTTATATTTATTTTAAATAGAAAATTACATAACCTACTTTATGCATTACGTTACATTAATATTATCGGTATTTTAAACATTGGTACAGCAATCGCACTCCACACCTCCACAAAACCTAAATAAACAATAGATGATAAAGACAACCAGCACCAAAAGAAGCATACTCTAAGAAGAGGAAAGTAAAGCGAAGAACTTGTGATGGCCTTCTCGCTTTTCTCCATTGCAGAGACATAATAAAATTATATACATCTCCGAGATGACTCAAAATTACTACCTCTTCATCACATAAGTTTTGCAGAAGAGTTCCATTATACCTATCGATAAACAAAGGGCTAAATTAAACATAGCTACCCTAAAATTTCACCTACTTTACCTACATAATACTTTATTGTATTTCATTCTACAGGTAAATACCTTAAAATTTCATTTTCTACAATTACATGCTTTGAAATAGCTTTCTTTTACACTATGCCACCCCATAAAAGAATAAAATTGCCAAACCACTCCTCTTAGATTAAATGATAATAAAACGTAACTCAACAATGAAGAGGTTATGGAGGAAAAGAAGGCGGTGAAGTTGGTGATGGTGATGATCATAGTTTTAAATAACCCGTCACGTAACCCGTTATATAACTTAACAAGGACATGTTACATAACTACTTCAAACACAAGAATGTAGCATAACCTTGCGTTCTTTTAGGTTATAATGTGCTATTTTGGGTTATATATTATATACTGTAACTTTACTCCATTACTAGTTTTTTCGGAGTATAAATCTCATGATCCTCCCACCAAATATTGGCTCTTTCTACCAACTAATCTCTAGCCCATTTTGGATTTTAATTTTCCCATCTATTCCCATGCTTGAGTTTACTCTCCGACTGATCTCGACATTTTTGATAATAATCATGATTTCGACATTCAATGAGTGACTTTCATGAGATGACTAGTTTACTTTGAATTACTTGTATAATTGGAGTACCCGATTTGTTAATGATTACTTTATTTTTCAGTTGCTATCATATTATGACATCAGGACATAACCAACAAGCTTGTGTGATTGTGTTTTTTATAAACTTGTGTTTCATAAAGTATGAATATGAAAAATTGAGAAATTATAATTTTGATTGTACCTTGTGATTATATGTTTCCATATGTTGTTAGAACACATCAAAATACTTTTTTTAAAAAATCATTAGTTTTTGACATTTTAAAACTTATTTTTCCTATATATTAAAATTATTGGGGACAATCTTATATTTTTTTTTTATAAATAATTAAAAATCACAATACCTACATGTTATGTGTGCCTCGCTACACTCAATTTAATCTGGCGATAGGAGACAGCGACCACACAATGTCTATTAATGAGTTAAGGCAAGAGATAATTGGCAAGAGAGAACTATGGCTTAGCCCTTTTCCATGTATTTTTGCTGACAGGGGGTGCTCATCTAGGGATTGTGAGACTTAATGAATCTCAAATGAAATTGGCAGATAGTACACTACTTTCCTTTTCTTGAAAGGACTACATGGAGACTCCTTCATATTCAGGATAGGAATATAAAATGCATTTGGTGACCGTGTTCCTTTAGCGGTTGGAAAAGCCCAAAATTTGTAAGGCATTTCAGGCAATTGGCTCATAGATGAAACTTTTCTTCTTCCTTCAATCCCTCTGTCCAAGTATGCATCTCTTTGTTATCAGTGAGACAAACCAGTGAGACAACTGATGGTTGGCTGATGATGGTGACTCAAAAGGTGGTCAGTTTCAGACAAGTATTTAAGGTCCGATCAGTTCTATATATTAAAATTATTAATGGCAATTGTAATAATCTTTATTTTTTTTTATCATAACTAAATGAATAAACAAATAAACATAATAATTTAAACTATTCATCTTCCCTCATCCATAACATTCAAAATTCATTCATTCTTCTAACCTTTTTAAATTCCATAACTCTCAAAATCTTTTAAATTCTATAACCCCTCAAATCCTTTGAATTCCATAACTCCCTAAACCCTTCACATTCTATAACTTCTAAATCCAACACTATGTAAACCCAACCTCTTTTCTAAATTCAATCTTACACTTATTCTCTAAAAATTTCTCTCTCACTTTCTTGGAGCGTCTCGTCGGATTGCTGTCGTCGGCCTCGCCGAGATTTTGATAAAGGAACTTCTATATTCTTCCTTCTCTTGCTCTGCTATTTGAGCTTGGTACTACTTTCTTAAATTCCTATTATATTTATTTAATTGGATCCTAAGATTAGCTCACACACTATCTAACGGCCCTAATAAAAGATATCCACCATCTTATAAACCCAATAAGATAGATTCAAACCCATTTATTGATTTCAAATAGAATTTAGGGTGATCTTACAATTTTAGGCCAAAATATTATCTATAAATCAACTAAGAGATTCTTCTCAAAAATAAATATAAAATAAAATAAAATAGGAGGAAACTGAATGATGGAAATATACTCTGTTTCGACTGTAAACTTGTTAAGTTGTATAACTGAATATTTCGCACACCATGGGTGCGTGATGATTTGCTGGATCATACCTGATTATAATTCCTGTTTGCCTGACGGCAGGTCCGATTCAGCACCGGACAATCTATGTGACCATTTCCTGGGTCTGTACAGGAAACAATCGAAGCAGTGGTATCCCATCAGTTAGTTTTTTCAATTATGACATCCTAAATAAACTTTCTATGATTGTGACCATACTAAAAGATATTTGCTTTAACCTATGTCACTTAATATTATCGTTAATTATGAATTTAATGTTTTTCTAAGACTTGCATTATTACCATGTTAGACATAATTATTACATCACATTTTTTTCTGTATTTATTGTGTTGGTCGCTATCTGACGACCTGAATATGCATGTCCAGTGACTGAGTTGAACTCTGTTGATCCTACCGCGGAAGACATGGAGTATTTTGCTGAAGTGACCGAAAATCAGTAGTTATCATGTACATAGTTTGTATTAAATGCAGTCTTTTCATATTTTTAAACCTATCATTGCTTAATGGATGTTATCTTAAGTTATCCAGTATCGTCCTTCTGTTTTTCTTTATGTAATAGACTTCATGGATCAATAAATGTCAGTTTATTTATCTATGTGTATTTATTCTTTGTGGCTGTGATATTATAATTGAGACTTTAGCATATTCAAACTGAATATGTTGCCGGTACCTACTACACGTACTCGTATACCGTCTATCGGGAGCGGGGCGTGACAGGTATTTTAGTGGTATCAGAGCCAGATTAAAAAATAAGTTGACCCAATGAGGTTGAGTTAACTTAGAATTGATCCTAAACTTGAGATCACAGCCATATGAATAAATATAGATATTGAAAACTTCATTACCATATCTCTTGATTCAAACTTCCTTTGATTCCATTTTTCCTTATCTTCTTCAGTACGATGGCACAAAATAATGAATCTGAATCGAACTTGAACACTAACTCAATTAATGCCATAGAGATGTTGGGAGTACTTCGTAGAATGATGGAAGCACAACAACAACAAACTCAGATGATGCGTACTGGAATTACGGCAGTATTAGAACAAATCAATGTGCCTCGACCACAACGAGTTGGGAGTATTTCTGATTTTCGACGTCTTCATCCTGCAACTTTCTCTGGAACAGTTAGACCACTTGAAGCTGAACAGTGGTTAGCCGAGATGGAAAATCTTCTTACAGCTGCACGAATTCCTAAGGAGGACAAGCTTGATGTTGTGAAGATCCAGCTGACGGATATAGCTAGAACCTGGTGGCAAGCTGAAGGAGACCGACTGAAACAACCAATCGTATGGGAAGATTTTACTAAGAGTTTTTACACAAGGTTCTTTCCAAAGGCAGCTCGAAGGGAGATGGAACAACAGTTCATCAACCTGAAATAAGGAGGAAAGTATGTAGATGAGTATGCAGCTGAATTTGTCCGTTTGAGCCGATTTGCACCATACATGGTTGTTGATGAAGAAGATCGAGCTCATCGATTCCAGCAAGGTTTAAGATTGGACATCCAGAAATATTTGGTATCTTCCAAACTTGAGACTTATGCTGATGTGATTGATGTTGCAAGAGGTATATAGCAAGTCATTAATAAGGAGAAGCGAGTTCAGACAGTATCAAAAAGGTCTTTCAATTAAGTATCTGGAGGATCTATTTTCAAAATGGATCCTACCGAGAAGCGACCTTCCATCTCTCATCCTCAAAAGTTCATATGCAACTTCTATCAGAAACCTGGTCATCTCAAGAAGAATTGCAGAGCTGCTAATGGACTATGTTTGGCCTGTGAATCGGCTGAACATACTTTGATGAATTGTCCAAGAAGGAGAATTAACGAAGAAGTGTCTCGACCTGCTATTCCCCCACAACAAAGGAATGCAGGACTCAATCAAGGCAGACAACCTCTTGCTTCTCAAAAGAAGTTTCAGCAAGCTCTGGAAAATAAGAGAGTGGACCATGGTCAGAATCAAGATTTCAATCTCACTGCAGAACAGGCTGAAAATTCCAATGATGTGGTGACAGGTACAATTTTAGTACATGGTACACCAGCTTTTACACTATTTGATTCCGGAGTTTCGCATTGTTCATTTCGTCTGCTTTCGTATCCCTTCATGACATTCTGTGATACTTTGACATCTAATTGGAACATTAATACGGGTAATGGAGCTATAATATCTAGTAAAGTGTATAGACTGTCCTATTGTAGTATGTAGAAGGGAGTTCTATGCCAATTTTCTTATAATCGAACCCAGTGGATTCGATGTTATACTTGGAATGGACTGGCTTAGCACTTTCCATGCAGTAATTGATTGTCGAAAGAAAAGTGTCATATTTCGAATTCCGAATCACCCGGAATTTGAATTTCTTGGAGGTAGTAAGACACTAGAGTCAGCAAAATTTAGACCTAGATCAACAAGTGAAATTTTCATCATGGTGGACAAAAAAGATGAAGATATTCCAGTGGGATCAAAATATCTTGATGTATTTGCAGATAAGTTTACTGGACTACCATCTGAGAGAGCGGTAGAATTTTCTATTAATTTTATTCCCAGTACAGCGCCTATATCTAAAGCACCATACCGGATGGGACTAGCAGAATTGGCAGAAGTGAAACGTCAATTGACGGAGCTTGAAGATCAAGGATTCATTAGACCCAGCACTTCGCCGTGGGGAACACCAATCTTACTCACGGGAAATAAAGATGGAAGTAAGAGGTTTTGCATTGACTACCGAGGATTGAATCAAGTCACGATCAAGAACAAATATCTTTTGCCTAGAATCGATGACTTGTTCGATCAACTCGGGGAAGCTAAAGTTTTTTCTAAATTGGATCTCAAGTCAGGATATCATCAAGTAAGAGTCAAGAAGGAAGACATACAAAAGACTGCTTTTCGAACTCTATATGGCCATTATGAATTTCTAGTAATGCCATTTGGAGTAACAAACGCACCAGCTGTATTTATGAAATTGATGAACCAAGTGTTTGCTCTATACCTGGACAAATTCGTAGTCGTGTTCATCGATGATATTTTAGTATACTCCAAAAATAATGAAGAACATGCCGAATATTTGAGAATTGTGTTGGAAACTCTTCGAAAAGAGGAACTCTACAGCAAACTTAGTAAGTGTGAGTTTTGGCTGAAAAGTGTATCTTTTCTGGGATATATCATCTCTGGAGAAGGAATCTCGGTTGATTCGCGAAAGATAGAAGCAATGAAAAACTGGCCTATCCCAAAGAATGTGTCCGAAGTTAGGAGCTTTCTTGGATTGGCTGGTTACTATCGAAAATTTGTTCAAGATTTCTCGAAGATCGTAGGACCCTTGACCAAGTTAATGAAAAAGGACGAGAAGTTTGTGTGGTCAAGTGAATGCAATGAAGCTTTCGAAGAGTTGAAGATTCGACTTACTTCTGCACCAATTTTGGCGATTCCAGATGGAACAGGTGGAATGGTTGTATTTAGTGACGCATCTGGAAGAGGACTGGGATGTGTGTTAATGCAACATGAGCGAGTGATTGCTTATGCATCTTGTCAATTGAAGTCTCATGAGAAGAACTACCCAATGCATAATTTAGAGTTAGCAGCAGTAATTTTTGCTTTAAAGATTTGGAGACACTACTTACTTGGAGATCGTGTGGATATTTATACTGATCATAAGAGCCTTAAATATGTTTTTACTCAGAAGGAGCTCAACATGAGGCAAAGAAGATGGTTAGAACTAATGGCAGACAATGACATCAACTTACAATACCATCCCAGTAAGATTAATGTAGTTCCTGATGCTTTAAGTAGAAAACCAATGGCGATGTATCTTACCCAATAAAAGAAGTTGCTCGAAGAGATGAGGAGGCTAAACTTAGAAGTCATCTTGTCAAAATCAAAAGTACAATTTATGGCCTTACAACTCCAATCATCATTAATTGAGAAAATCAAAGAAGGCTAGAAAGACGACCCAAACTACAGAAATTTCGAAGTGAAGTTGAATCTGGACGGAGATCAAACTTAAACATTCATGCTGATGGATCACTTCGATTTAAGAACAGACTTTGTGTGCCAAAGGGAAATGTTCGAGAAGAAGTTCTTTCGGAAGCTCATAGTTCAATATATTCAGTACATCCGGGAGGCACGAAGATGTAACAAGACTTGAAGCAACACTTTTGGTGGCACGGAATGAAGAGAGAAACTGCTCGATTTGTATCCAAATGTTTGGTATGCCAACAGGTAAAGGCGGAACATCAAAGGTCACCGGGATTTTTGCAACCTTTGCCAATACCCAAATGGAAATGGGAGGAAATTACTATGGATTTCGTTACGGCCTTGCCGCGAATTCCTAAGGGTAATAATGCTATATGGGTTATCGTGGACCGTCTCACAAAATCGGCTCATTTTATCCCATTTCGTGTTGGACAGTCGATGGAAACATTAGCAGAGAAATACATGTATGAGATTATACGACTTCATGGCGTTCTAATCAGTATTATATCAGATAGAGATACTAGATTTAGATCTCACTTTTGGAAGAGTTTGCAAGAAAGTTTGGGATCTAAACTTAAATTTAGTAGTGCTTATCATTCTCAAACTGACGGACAATCAGAGAGGACTATCCAAATTTTAGAGGATATGCTTAGAGCATGTATGCTAGATTTTGGTAGGTCTTGGAAAAATCACCTTCATCTTATTGAATTTTCTTACAACAATAGCTATCAAGCAAGTATCAAGATGGCACCATTCGAAGCATTATATGGAAAGAAATGTCGATCACCGATTTATTGGGCGATATTGGAGAAAGAAAATTTTTGGGCCCAGAGATGATTACACAAACAGTGGATAAAGTCAATCTGATTCGTAAGCACCTAAAAGCTGCTCAAGACAAGCAGAAGAAATGGGCGGATACTCATCGAAGATTTTTGAAATTTCAAGTTGGAGATTTAGTATTCTTGAAAATATCACCATCTAAAAGCATTATTCGATTCGGTTCGCGAGGAAAGCTTAGCCCAAGATTTATTGGTCCTTTTGACATTGTGGAGAGAGTTGGAAAAGTATCATATCGTCTAGCACTTTCCTCATCCTTAGAAGGTGTTTATAATGTGTTTCATATATCACAACTCAAACGCTATGTTCGGGACGAGAATCATATACTGGATTATTCAGAATTAGAGCTCAGACCAGATCTCTCCTATCAAGAACCAGTAGCTATTATCGAGCGACAAGAGAAAGTTTTGAAGAGCAAAGTCATTCCCCTCGTTCTAGTTTGGTGGAATCATCGATCACCTAAAGAAGCAACCTGGGAACGGAAAGACGATATCCGTGAACGGTATCCGTATCTTTTTGATTAAAACTTCTGGTATTGCTCTCTCCCTTATTTAATTTCGAGGACGAAATTATTTTTCTAAGGGGGATAGAATGTAATAATCTTTAATTTTTTTTATCATAACTAAATGAATAAATAAAAAAACATAATAATTTAAACTATTCATCTTCGCTCATCCATAACATTCAAAATTCATTCATTCTTCTAACATTTTTAAATTCCATAACCCTCAAAACCTTTTAAATTCTGTAACCCCTCAAATCTTTTGAATTCCATAACTCCTTAAACCCTTCACATTCTATAACTTCTAAATCCAACACTATATAAACCCAACCTCCTTTCTAAATTCAATCTAACACTTATTCTCTAAAAATTTCTCTCTCTCTCACTTTCTTGGAGCGTCTCGTGGGATTGCTATCGTCGGCCTTGCCGAAGTTTTTACAAAAGAACTTCTATATTCTTCCTTCTCTTGCTCTGCTATTTGAGCTTGGTACTACTTTCTTAAATTCCTATTATATTTATTTAATTGGACCCTAAGATTAGCTCACACACTATCTAATGGCCCTAATAAAAGATATCCACCATCTTATAAACCCAATAAGATGGATTCAAATCCATTTATTGATTTCAAATAGAATTTAGGGTGATCCTACAATTTTAGGCCAAAACATTATCTATAAATCAACTAGGAGACTCTTCTCAAAAATAAGTATAAAATAAAATAAAATAGGAGGAAAATAATTTATCATTTAAATGAAATCTTTATATGTTCTTATCCAATAAATCCAACAAACATAAAATCAAACAAAAATATAACCACATAAGAGTTGAATTATATTAATATTTTTTTGTTGACATACACTTCAAGATTAGTATTAATACAACATATGTCCAGCTGAGCCCACCTTACACCTCCTATAAGCCTCTTGCCAAGCAAATAAGATTGTAGTTGATGAGAATTAACCAATTCAAGTGTTTACAAAATATGTAACTAACAACTTATTAGGACAACATTAGAAGTTAATTTTCTACACCAATATTATTTAACTTTAAAATCAATACTAAGTGCATTATGAAAATTAGAAATTTCCTAAAAATCACCTGAATTTATGATGAATAATTTTTAACAAATATATTATAATTTTATGTGTAGATTGTTTCGTGTGATTGCTAATTGGTAGACCTTCCCAAATCGAGGTGAGTTCTTTTTAGACTCACTAAACATGCTAATTTTTCTTATAGAACTATTACTTCAATTATATCATCTAAATTTGTTATTACAAATACTATTTCTTTATATTGTTATAATTTAATTTGTAGAAGCTAAATGTGCTATTACAAGTGTAATCATTGACATATCTGTTATTTCTTTATGATGTTAGAAATTAAATGATTACTTGTTAAATTACAGCATATAGTTAGGTTTTTAATAAATCATGAAAAATGCTATAATCGTGGAAACATACTGTTTGTGATATCATTTTATATCGGTGTCTAGAAAAATTTTGTATGCTGGTTCTCTAATTAAGGAACGTGCAATGCACAGAAAACCTCCCAGCATTCATACACTGGCCTGGCCGTTATCTGTATGATATCTCAAATCAGTAAATCCTTGATATAACCAATTGTGATTTATTGAATAAAATATAAAACGGATTCTATAAATTATGTTGTTAACAAATTAACAAAATCTAATTGAAATATTGTACCCGAAATTCAATATACAAATTATGAAAACCAGAATTTAGACCTGCATGTACTATACTTAAATGACACTGGGTTGGGGGAGAAACTGAATGATAGAAATATACTCTGTTTCGACTGTAAACTTGTTAAGTTGTACAACTGAATATTTCGCACACCATGGGTGCGTGATGATTTGCTGGATCATACCTGATTATAATTCCTATTTGCCTGACGGCAGGTCCGATTCAGCACCGGACAATCTATGTGACCATTTCCTGGGTCTGTACAGGAAACAATCGAAGCAGTGGTATCCCATCAGTTAGTTTTTCCAATTATGACATCCTAAATAAACTTTCTATGATTGTGACTATACTAAAAAATATTTGCTTTAACCTATGTCACTTAATATTATCGTTAATTATGAATTTAATGTTTTTCTAAGACTTGCATTATTACCATGTTAGACATAATTATTACATCACATTTTTTTCTGTATTTATTGTGTTGGTCGCTATCTGACGACCTGAATATGCATGTCTAGTGACTGAGTTGAACCCTGTTGACCCTACCGCGAAAGACATGGAGTATTTTGCTGAAGTGACCGAAGATCAGTAGTTATCATGTACATAGTTTGTATTAAATGCAGTCTTTTCATATTTTTGAACCTATCATTCCTTAATGGATGTTATCTTAAGTTATCCAGTATCGTCCTTCTGTTTTTCTTTATGTAATAGACTTCATGGATCAATGAATATCAGTTTATTTATCTATGTGTATTTATTCTTTGTGGCTGTGATATTATAATTGAGACTTTAGCATATTCAAACTGAATATGTTGTCGGTACCTGCTACACGTGCTCGTATACCGTATATCGGGAGCGGGGCGTGACAGCAATTTTTATATTTATTTCCAATAATGAAAAAAAGCCCCTACGAGGGGCTTTTTAGTACTATGAGAACCTAGATTACCACTATACTAAAAAGCCCCTCCTAGGGGCATTTACGTTATTCGTTATGTGTGTATATAACCTAATCATACCCAATACATAACTCTATGCTTATAGTTAATTTAAACATTAGTAATGGTGAATCTGGTGATGATAAAAAAAAGAGCAAGGTTGTAAATCCAATTCAAAGTTGTCAAATCAAGATACACAACGTATTGTTATCTCTATATATTGTATTGCATATCGTATCGCGTATTATATCATAAGATACATTGATCAATATATAATAGATTATTAATTAGTAGAAAAAAATAATATATAATATGACAAACACATGATTAAATTTAAAGTATAAGCAAGCAAATAACTAAATGTAAATATTAAAGTTGGTAAAATGTTTAATATAAGTCAATAGCTATATATAAATAGGTAACTAACATTCAAAGTATAATAACCAATGGGTCATTAATCAAAATGATACCACATTAGCAAATATATTGCTAAATTCACTTGAACTTGAAAATAATATTCATTTTTCTCATATTCGTCTTTTTTACTCTACTTAAACTCATCCTTCAGTATACTCTTATTTTCCCTTCTCTTTCCTCATCTATTATTTACAATTGCATTTAATTTAAGAGGTCCTACCGATAATTATAAAATAATCTATTAGAGACTAAATATTAGAAATAAATAACTAATTGATAAAATTTTTACTATTATATCCTCTTTACCTTTTTTTTTTTTAGATGCATTGATCTTCCTTAACTTAAGACGCACATTGAAATCCATTCAAAGTCATACCTTTCATTGTGTAAAGTTCTTATTTCTTATCAATCCATTCATAATCGAATAATATACCAACAATCAAATTAGATTACATATTTCTCCAATCTCTTCCTTATTTTTGTTACTTTAGTTCCGATTGTATACTTTTAAGCATAAATTCGTTATCCATCTATATAATATCAATTAATTATCCCTTACCAATTAATCATCCCTTACAAATATATCACCTGTCATCATCCTCAAAACTATTATTTTAATTTCCTCATCTTTATCTTCTTAAATCTATACAAATTCTCCTTTTTATCAAGATTTTAGCACATATTAGATAGGCTCACCAGATACTTGAATTGAGAATTAGTAATTAAAAAATTTGTATTGACCATTAATAATATATCTCTTTAGATGAGGTGCTCAAATGTTTTTATCAACTAAAATAAATATTTTAAACTTTGATGTCCTCTATTGTTAAATGTTTATACCAATGTTTAAAATAACGATAACGGTAACATAACGTTTTGCTTTTGTTAGGTTATGTTGCAAATAGCGTAACACAACGTAGGTTATGCAATTTTCTATTTATTTAATAAAAATAAATATAAAATTTTATAAAATAATTTTAATAAATTGAAAAATAAATTTAAAATATCTAAAAAAAGAATATAAAACCATTTTGTAATATATAATCTATTCAAATGTTATATTAAGTTTTACAATAATTTTCACATATCTTCATAAATTATATTAAGTTTACAACTGTAATTCCAGTCATCATTTAAATAAAAAAGCAAGATTCCAATTTTTTTATTTTAATTCCAATTATTATCATTGTTGTAATTTATATTTTGTAATATTCAATTATCTTATTTATGATTGTTGATTTCAGTTCAATTAAAAATTTAATAGAATCAACAAGTAAAATATTTAAGCAACCGAACGAGAAATTCAATAAGTGAACAAGAAAACAAACTTAAATTAATAAGTTAGCAATTCTACAAGCAATCAAACAAGCCGACAACTAATTAAGTAAGAAAATTACAGCAATTCGCTAATAGTCAAAATAATAATCAATAACAATATATAAATTACTAAAAAAATAATTGTAAATAACGTAACATAACATAATTTAACGTAACGTTACGTAATATAATATAAAATAACGTAAAAAACGTATTGTTACGGTGCACTGAGTTATTTCCAATTGTTATGTAGCGTTGGGGTTCCGTTAGGTTACGTAACGTAATATAACGGGTTTCATAACACGTTATTTTCAACAATGGTTTATACCTTATAAAATTTGTATCCCGTATTTAACTCAAAAAAGTTCATTTGAATGAACTTGAAATCCATTTATAAACCAAGTTAGCATATTATAATATATCGTGCATTATAAGATACGTATCGCATATCATAGGATACGACTACTATATTACAAGATATATAATGAAATTGTATCGCAGATAAGATACGTATCGATTTTCTTGTGTATCGTATCGTAGGATAGGATACGTATCGCATATCGTAAGATATCGACAATTATGATCCAATTTGTTAAATACTAAGTATAACAATAAATAGACGTGAAAAAGTTGGAACTACAAGGCGAAAAAAAGAGGGGGCACATGGAGTAGTGAAATTTAAAAACGGGTTCAATTATATTAAGTTTGCACAAAGATTGCACAGTTAAGAGTTTCAGTTTTATTAGGACTAAAGCCAATCAAGGTGATGGTACAATAAGTAAAAGAAAGAATCTAATTTTATAGGATTAAAGTTTAGGGGAAAACAATATATAGTTGACTTTTAATTGAAGGACAAGAATGTCAGAGGTAGGACGATGTAAAGTTCAAAAAACTACAAGGTATTAATGCATGGAAAAAATTACAAGGATAGATGTGTAAATTACATGAAACGATACAGCATCTATGACTAATATAGCCAAACGAAAATAGAATGGATCATAGTGTTGCAGCATCCTCTTTTCCCAACTGAAAATGGGATGCATCATATTCTGAGCTTCAGCAATGTTAAGACCAAGATTGTGAGTTCTAACTCTTACATTAATAGAAACCTTGAGAATAGATTTTGTATATTGAACGCAGTAGAAATTCTTCAAGAACGCGGTAGCAATGTATTTGGTAACATTCTTCAATGAAACTGAGAAGCACACACTAGAAATTCTTGGAATAATCACACTCTTGCATGTGAACAAATGTTCAATCTTCAGTGAAATTGAATATCAATAAACCGATGAAGTTTTCTACCTCAAAATGACATTTATTTTGATAATAAATCCTCTAATGTTACAGTATGCAATATGCACAATATGTGATTAGGTAAATTGAATAAACGTATCTTTGGTAAACATATATAAACCTTTATATTAATCCAAAACAGGGTAGTAGATGATAATGACCTTAATTGAGAAGGCAAGTGGTAACAACGTATCTGGATTCATTGCATCCTCAGGGAAGTTACGTAAAGCGTGTATAAGTTTCTCAAAAGGTAGTTTTACCTGATAAGCAATACAAAAAGAAAATCAGACACAAGATAGGATATGACCATCTGTAAAGCAAGCATAAGTAATCGTGAAACTCACCAATTTATCCTGGCAGAACTTCAAAAGGGCCAACCCCACTTGAAAAACAATCTGCATACCCTGTTAAAAGGAGACATTATGAGAACAGAATGTAGCATGAAGGAATGGTAAAGTTCATCTGGATGAATGGTAAGGTTTAACTGTGTACATTTCCACTTGTGACATAATGTAATATTATTAGAAAATGTTCGAGGGAACAAAGTAGCATATCTTAGATATAGTATCCAATGCTGACATCAATGATTAGTGACGCTAACAGTGATGGCTAGTAACATAAACCCACAAATGAGCTAACAAAAGCAGATTACAACAAAACTAACAAAATTTGGAAACCAAACATAAGAAGATAACAATGAGCAGATGGTGAGAAGCTGAAGGTATCTTCAAAGAGGAAGTATGTATTGGATGTTACAAATATACTAAAACTGCAATCACAGAACCTAAATGTTTTATTAAAAGATGGGGGAGTAGAGCTAGATTAGTATTACAAAAGCCATGATATGCATCGGTAGTATGGGCATAAGACAGGGTTTCATATTTAGGATGAATCATAGTAAGTCGTGGTAGACTTAGCCAGGTTTTTATTTGGATTTGTGGCAGACATTTCTAAGATAAGTCGTACTTGTACGAGACAAGTAGTGGACACGTGCAGACATTAACACTTGTTCATGAACATTACTTGGCATGTGTCACATATTTCTAGCTGGGTCCTTAATTCCATAACATAGTTAGAACTTCTTGAACAAATGTACATTTCTTCAACGTTCTTTTACATTTAACTACAAAGCTGAGTTATAAACCTAGTTTCTTGATAAATCAAAGGTTATGTACTTTAACATACAAGCATGGTAGTGGTAGTGGTAGTGGCAGTGGATAAAAAACAATCTTCTGATATCATTTTGCAAAACATCTAAAAAAAACATGCCTAATTATTAATTTTCATTTTTAACCACACATACCTCCTTGAAAAGGCTAGCTACGATTATTTTTCGAGTTCATGAGAATTATTACAAACTATATTAACTCTTGTCTCATATTCAATGTAGGACTGTTATTGATTAAGAGGGTTACATATTCTAACCATTTTAGGATCTAACATCCTCTTTTGACTAGCACACTAACACACTAATACTTTACCGGGCAATATGGGATTCCAAAAGTAAAAGGTGGCTCCTATAAATTCAAGGTGGTTTCCCCCCACTACTTCTCTTTGGCTTTTGCATGACACTTTGTTCCAAACACATACTCTATATGACACTTAATTCTGCATACTTCCGACTAGTGTTAGCTCTATACTATTTCCTAACGCTCTGCAAAAGCATGCCTAATTATTAATATTTAATTAATTTTAACTACAGATTCCTCCCATAAGAAAACTAGAACATTAAATATTGTGAATATGTACACACGCAACTGCTACCCTACATTTCAAATTTTGACTAGTCATGTACCCATGGTTGTACTCGTATTTGTATCCCTACACATTTTGGTCCTTCATATCTATTTTGGGGTCACAGTATTACCTAGAAGTGTTGTATACATATATAGATCTCAAATATACATGCCTGCACACACACACACATATAAATACACACTATATATATATATAGAGAGAGAGAGAGAGAGAGAATGGGAAATTCACCGGCGGTAAAGAGAGTCCTTTACTAGCGCTTAGGTGGCCCAATAAAATAATTACACGTTGTGTCACTCAAGGTAACAAATAAAAGAACTCGCTTAACCGCCCTTTGAATGGCGCCACGTGTAATTAGTTTATTGGGCCACCTAAGCACTAGTGAAGGAACTCCCTTTACTGTCGGTGAATTTTCCGTTTCCTCTTATATATATATATATATAGGTCTCCTATGAGGTTGATCCTCAAAATAAACTTCATAAGAACTCCACCATGGCCATCACATTAAATATCTAAACTGCCCATCTTAATCTACTTGTATTTATTAGCTTACAAACAAAAATTCAAATCATTCCATCACCATTTACCCATGCATTGGATGATAACTCTTTTCATGGTTGAAGCTGCATATTTGTTAGAACCTTTTAAATCATTAAGCAAATGGTGTCGAAATGACTTTTTTTTGTAAGCAAATAAATATATGTAGAAAAAGATGAATTGTCAGGTCTTTTATGGGATGCTCCATGGTAGAGTTCTCATGAAATTTAGTTTGAAAACTAACTTCACAGGAGTGGTCCCTTATGTACATGTATATACACATACATGCATAGAGGGCCCCTCCTATGAAGTCGGTTCTCAAACTCAGCTTTGTGAGAACTCCAATATGGGTCATTTCATGAAAATCGGAACCGTCCATCTTGGTTTATAGATATTTATTAGCTTATTAAAAAAAAAAAAAGAAACCAAAGTCATCATTTACCAAGTGCATCAGATAATATCTTTCTTCCACGGCTGAAACTACATATTCCTTACTACCTCTTAAACCATAGGTAAACGATGTCGAAATGACTTGAATTGTTTGTAAGCAAATAAATATGCATAGAACAAGATGAATAGTTAAGATCTTACACAAAATGGTCCGGTGGTAAAGTTCTCACGAAAACCTAAAAGAAGCGGCCATCTATGTGTGTGTGTGTGTGTGTTTGTTATGTATATACATGGGAAACGTGTACCTAGGGCATCTCCTTAGATTACAATCTAAGGAGATGGCATAAATCTACATCAAGATGGACGATCCAAACTATTCATCATCATCTCCATATCCAAAATAGGAGGTATAAAAAAGACATGTTATCTAGGCACTTCCAAATAAGTTGGTAAAAGGTCACATATGTTCTATTGTTGAAAAACTATTTATTTTACAACTATTCAATGAAGAGTCAAAAATTATTTAAAGTGCATGAAATTTTATATATTACCATTTTAAGACATGAAGATCACTTCGAATGGTTCTACTCATCCATTTTGAGTTCTATCTTAAGATATTAGAAGCTCATGAAATTTTATGTATCACCATTTAAGACATGAAGATCACTATGAATAATTCTCATTATCTATTTTGATGTCCTATCTTAAGCTATTAAGCCATTCTTTAGATTAATCTAAGGAGTCACCTAGGCAGACTTTTCCCTACACACACACACACTTTAAAACATGTATATAAGAATTATATATCGTAGCTTGCATCTTTTAATACCCATAACTTATTGATGAAATAGAAAATAACTGTTTTTAATATGAAAGCATGATAAATATCCTAAATAAATTAAATAATCATAGTCCAAACTCAACATTTAAGTAAGCTGCTAAGTCTCGAAAACAACAAACAAGTAAATAAGAAAATATATCAAAAAAAGATGAGTGAATAAGTTAGATAAAGCAAGTGGTGTTATAGTAAATTGGTAAAAGATGAACGAAAAAATTAGATGAGCAATTACTATCCTAGCGAGTGTGCAAGAGGTCATGGGTTTGAACCCCTTGCGTTTACTCATGGGAGGATTGGGATAGCTATAGCTAGGGCATTTGTTCACAAAAAAAAAAAGAAAAAAAGGAAAAAAAAAGATGAATCATTTAATTCCACTTTTATCACATTTAAGCTCCACTAACATGGGAGAGTCGTGCAATAATAATAGTTAACAAGCACTTAGTAGAAGCTGATGCACTAAGAGTTAGATGACAAACAAAAATTGAAGAACAAGAGAAGTTCATTCAACTAGTTAACTAGCCGTTCAGTATCTTAATGATCTCTGTCCTGTTAAATTTATCGAGAAAAAAGGTGTATGTAAATATCTAGTAATGGGGTAATAGCCATCCATGAGCGGAAAAGATGATCTAATAAAATGTCAAGACAAGGAGGTAGATGCAAAAAGCACCTACAGGTAGTTTATTAAACGGGAGTGGGCTATTAGTATCGATTAGTAAGGACATGGGACCTTTGACATAGAAAAGTATAGCTCAAAAAATGTGCTACCAGTAGTAGTTGTGGTGCTTGAGGTCTCTCACTATGGTTAGGACAGCTACAGGGCAGGTCGCTCAGGACAGCCCTGCCCATAACATGTGACGAATATAAGAGAAACTCAAATACCTCAAGCAGATCACATTATAAATGACACCTAACATTGCTTTGCAATCCATTTCTAACCAGATCTCCTCAGGTATATCATTAGACATAATACATCAGAGTTGATTATTTGAAACCAATGTTTAAAATAGCGATAACGGTAACATAACATTTTGTCTCTGTTAGGTTATGTCACATATAGCATAATGCATATCGTAGATTATGCAATTTTTTATTTATTTAATAAAAATAAATATAAAACTATATAAAATAATTTCTATACATTGAAAAATAAATTTAAAATATCTAAGAAAAGAATATAAAACCATTTTGCAATATATAATTTATTCTAATTTTATATTAAGTTTTACAATAATTTTTACATTTATCTTCATAAATTATATTAAATCAACAACCATAATTCCACTCATGATTGAAGCAAGAAAACAATATTCTAATTTTTTATTTCGATTTCAGTTATTATCATTGTTGTAATTTATATCTTGTAATGTCCAATTTACTTTATTTATAATTATTGATTTCAGTTCAATTAAAAATTCAATAGAATCTATAAGTAAGATATTTTAGCAACCGGAGATAAATTACAATAAGCGAACAAGGAAACAATTGCAAATTAATAAGTTAGCAATTTCACAAGTAATCAAATAAGGCAACAACTAATCAAATAAGAAAATTACAGTAATTCACTAGTAATCAAAATAATAATCAGCAACAATATAGAAATTACTAAAACAATAATTGTAAATAACGTAGCATAACATAATTTAACATAACGTTACGTAATATAAAGTAAAATAACATAAAAAACGTACTGTTACGGTGCACTAAGTTATCTCCAGTTGTTACGTAGCGTTGAAGTTCCGTTAGGTTACATAACGCAATATAACGGGTTTCATAATGCGATATTTTCAACATTGTTTGAAACCAGTCCTAACATTTCAATGTGAAAAATCATGCTAAAGATGGGGGGCATAAGAGAATAAAATTACTGAGTTAACTGCAAAGGACAGAATGAAGTTTGGCCAACACAAAAAGGGATTCACTTTCACCCAAGACTTTGATCCATCCAGAATTCTGATTCAACAGAGAAATTAGATTAATAATTTCCAAAACTCAGTTAATAATATTTTATCCATCCCTCCAATCCCAAAACAGCACTCATGATCGCCTGACAACTTTGATCCATTCACAAAGCAGTTGGAATTTATCTGAAGCATACATGAAAGTTCAAGTTTATGCCACCAAAATCTTATCCATCCGAATCAGTGCAATCACTGATCAGTAAGGATATGATCCATCCAATCATCGATGAATCACTAAAGGATTTAAAAGATGCTTCCTCTCTTCTGAATTCCCTCCCCCTTGCAAGGAATGAAGATCAAATTTTACAAACTGGTTCCACTTAATATCTAAAGAGTATGCGGAGATCCTGAATAATCTGATATAGACTTTCACATGACCATTTCTCAATGAGGTAAATAAGTATTCTAGACTATAGTGTGATAGTATCAACAGAAAATCCTATAGCATTAAAAGCAACTTATACGGGAAAGGAATACGAGACAACCAGATATGATCGCCAAGTAATCCTCATAGTAGTACACAATTATGAAACTAAGGTTGTATACATCAATTGCTACCTCAATTTGCAGCAAAAGCAATCAGAATTTTAAGAAATATTACAGAGGTATGTGCTTAGATAATTATGCAAATAAGCTACAAAGAAAACCACTAACCTCATAGAGAAAGACATCCCATATGCGAAGAGCCAAAGGAAAAGGGAACGAGTAAGAGAAAACAGTTATAAACCATTGACTTGCATACATGCTGGGGTTGATCATTTCTTGAGAAAAATGCTGTCCCAATTTTGGCAAATGTTCTTTCACCAACTGCTCAAACTGAAATAGGTATTGCTGTACAAGTGGCAAACCAACCTGTATCACAAGCAACGGTGATCAAAAACTTCGACAAGTTTACAGGTTATGAGCTTTGTTTCTTTTTTTTTTTTATGGGAAATGGCTATAATACCTGAACCTAGATTTATACCTCATACCTCATTTGTAATTTGTATTCATTCAGCAACTTTTTAGATTAAGATATGAAATAAAATTGGTCTACACAAAGACCATTTTAATTGCTTTCAGATTAAACCTCGGTAAAAGACAAGGTAAAGGGAGTAATTACTAATGATCTTGCTGCCTAAACAGGCAACAATCTCTAAATCATATAATGCAAGTACACAAAGTCTTCACTGGTAAGATGCCTACAAGAAGGGAGCTATTTTTATCTGTTTCAAACCATACTTTGTCAGAATATACAGTACAGGATAAACCAAATGTATCTATGTAATAAAAGCATTGTTGAAACATTTCACAGCAAAATGTGCTTTCATTCATCAATACAAGGATCACCATTATGTAATATTCAAATGTTACCGATCAAGACCAAATGTTCTGCGAGAAAGTACATTTACAGTCAAAATGTCAGCAACTGTTTTAGAGGAGAAAAAGCTATATTACTTCCAGCATGTCTTGCAGTGCACACAGTGGCAACTAAAGGTGGCTATAAACATGAGGAAATGGAAAAACTCGAAGAGACTCTAATTGTGCACAATAATTATGTGGTAAAACAAGAGGTATCCAATAATTTGCATGGGCACAAATTTTGACAGCTCGTACAGGACTAATGTAAGATTGACAACTCAAATATGGCAGGCTGTTTATAGAAGTTACACTAAAATAAGGAATACCATAGAAATATAACTTGTATAAAAAATATAACCTATGAAAATTGTCTTGCAAGTCTCGGACAAATGGAATAAAATATCCTACATCAAATTGTTTCACAAATATGCATAACTTAGACAGGCCTAACTGCCTTATTTATGGCACTCGCTTAACCCATGCTGCCCTCATTAGATTCAAGTTAGATCAACAACAGTGGGTGGCACAAAGTGCAGTAATCCATATCAATGATAGGGCAAGGTAAAAGGTTTACATGAGCATCTGTTCATAAATTAGAACTTCAACAAATCACAAAGATAGTCTGATTTTTTTTGGGCATACCAAATACAACCCTTCCATTGGTGCATGAACAGCTCCCTTCAACAAAGCAACTAGCAGCCAAAATGCATCTTCTTCACTCATATAAAGAAGCAGCAGACCAGCTAAAAACCCCATTCCCTGCAATCCAACCAGTGAAGCAAAATAATATTTGAACAAACCAAGCACCACAATGAAAATACCATTACTTCTGTAACAGGTAGAATTCCAAGATAAACATTAGGCTACAGTGAATCAAACCTGAACATAGCCAATATCTCTATCATACACAGAGTATGCCTTCAAAACATTGTAAAGGGACCTTTGACCAGGCCCATGTCTCTGTTGAAAAAATACATGTGATGGAAAAGTCCGAGATATGTCTCGAATAATGTCTAGTTCTGATGATGATGTTTCATATATCACAAGTTGCTGCAGCATTAAAAAAAAATCAAAATTAAATGTCTATAGATATTTTATTGAAGAAAGATAATTAGAACAGAAATCTAAGACAGCCATGAGAACAGTAAGTACATGTGTTATTGAGCAAAGACATGAGAATGAAAGTGAAATTATAGCAATAATAAGTAGTGCCAAGAACAAAGGCTTGATCACAAAAGATTAGTACAGCTGTCTTTAACTGAATTTACGACAAAGGCTTGATTAATAACTAATTATTTTTCACTAAAGCTTTGAAATTGAATTTACAACTCAGATCTAGCTTTCTGGTAAATCATTTTCCACGCAGAGCTTTTACACATGGATGGGGTTTGATAAGTATTAGAAGAACCACTCCAGATAAAATGGAGAAAATAAAGAATAATCATTTGGATAAAACAAAGTTAGGCATGAGTAGAAGTTGCATTAATAGTATCTTGAAGTTACAAACCTTCACATGGTCTATCATTCTTGTGATTAGGACCAACGGTTGAGATATCAGCCTACACCTATACATACCATGAATATCATATCCAATTTCGCCTGTATGATATGTCCAATATTGTCAATTCCAAAACCATAAACCATGGGCCAATACCGTTTCTGATATTTTGAACCTTGTTTACGGCCATAATTTATAATAAAAGACGGTTCCCAGATTTCTAATATAGGAATAGAGAGTTCAACTAAAGCAACATTAGCATTTCCTTGTCAATAGGATAGAAGTAGCTAAGAAGAAAATAGAAAATATCATAATTAAGCTCTGCATGTACAACCCCTTCCATTACATCACGTTAAGAGGTTCTCCAACATCATGTTGAAGTTACAGTTAAGTTAGCCTAGGAATCGTCTTATGTACAATGGTTATTTCAGTATTACTTAGGAGGAAAGTTCGTGGAAATATTCAAATTTTAAGGACCATGCACAGTCACTCAACATATGCACAATATTTTCAAAGGTTGTTCTAGCATGAACTTGATCAAGCAAGCACCGCCACTAATTATGATGCACCTTCAAAGAGTCATGTTTTTCCCTAATACAATAATACATATTTATGTTACTACATATGCAAGTTACTAAATGATCCATGTCATTTATCAGTTTAAGTGTACAGAATGCCAGAATGTTTCAGCAGAGGACTTTCTGTAGTAAAAATTTGTCAGTTTACTGGAAAGAAATTCCAGGAATCATGTGCAGGTTATCATGACTCAAGAAATTACCTCATAAACTCCAGGATTCATGAGCAGGAGGTCACGGCTTCCAGAAATCAACTGCCAAACAAGTCCTCTCAAACAATCAGGAATTCCTTTTCTGATACGCCACTTAACTACATTAGGTTTTCTTCGAACATAATGCTTCCAATCGCTCCCACCAACACCAATCATTTTTCTCCATTTCCTAATTCTCTTTTCTTCCCTGAAAGAATCGACAACAGTATGTTGTTAGAATGGAAGATGCTCTGTGAACAAATAGAATAACGAGAACTTGTTTCCGAAACAAATGCCATGGCCTATCAGATCCACTAGCTACAATGTTTTGAGTGAAGGTTATAGAATAGTGAAAAACATGCTAAATGAAGCAAATCACGAACCTATCAAGTTGCGAAAGAAAAATAACGATGACAATTCCATAACAGCGCTACAAAATCATAAGCAAGAAAAACAAACTATTTGACTTCTATATCACCACAAATGATAAGAAAGAAAAGGACACTGAGAATGCTTCACTAAACTTTGTTCCGAGATGGATTGTGCCACGAATTCAGGATTGCTGAGAAATCTTGGACTTATTATTATGTTATGAGTATTAAGAGACTACTGGTAGATAAAGTATATATCTCTTTGCAAGTGGAACATATGCATATAAATAAAAAAGGCACCTGGATTAGTGTTGAGCTGCTACATTGGAATAGTGATGATCTAACATATTGTAGAAGAGAAGTCACATGAAATGTTCAGCTTTCAACAATGCTATGGTACTAGCTAATTTCTAGATAGTGCTAAAAAGGAAAGGACAAGAAATTCACTCCAAATAGTCTTGATGGTTATAGTTATAACAACCAACCAGCTGGCTAAATCTCACTTCACACTTGCAAGATGGAAGGTTTTTTTAGGGTTTTGTGGTGGGATTTTGTGGCAGAGCACACAAATAGAAAATTAAAGAGGATAAATAAATAAAATGATATAGATAGGATTCGAGTCCCGCATACAGACAATAGCTCAACCACTTTCAACGAATCCAGAAAGAAACATTTAGAATTTAGCAAATCATAATGCTAAACAAGTGTCATAGAAACATTTTTTAATCATCATTCAATAGCTTTCCAAGGGTCTCATACAAACTTATTCATAATAAAAACTAAAATAAAAAGCCTAGAGACAAAATATCCAAGAATCGCTGAAATCCAAATAAATCCTCTCATAAAGATCCCCATTCTCCACTACTTGGAAATATTCATCACCAGTGAATAGTAAGAATCAAGCAAGTCTAAATAAAGATGTGCCATCTCAAGTACCAATTTGAAGGAGGATGGAAGGATTTTTTAGGTTTTTGTGGTGGGATTTTGAGGAAGAAAAAAAAAGGAAATTAAAGAAGATAAATAATACATATAAGATTAGGACCTTGGACTCGGGTTATCATTCACCCACATTCAATGAATCCACGAATAAAGATTTAGAATTAGCAAATCATCATGCTAAAACAAGCTTCACATATAAACAATTTTTAATCATATTTTATTAGCTTTCCAAGGGTATCACACAAGCTTATAGCAAACACTAAAAGCAAACCAAAAGTCAAAATATCCTAGATTCACTAAAATCCAAGAGTCCAATTCAATCCTCTCATGAAGATCCTAATCAAACATCCAATTCCTCAATTATTTGCCAACAGGAAAAGGCTACAACCAAGTAGAGTCTACTGATTCTTACAATCTTTTCAAAGGCAGACCAAATCTTTGGCTCTCAAATACGTGATTTCATATAGTAAATCATAAAACATACAAATTGATATTAATACAGAACAAATAATTCCAAAAAAGTGAGTACGCATAGCAAGCAAATAAATAAGAAATTATTTATTAAAACCCAAATGCATTTTGTAAATGAAATGCATCTTTCATCCAATCCTTAAATATGACCGAGAAAAGAAAATGTCTACATCCTCATCGTTATCTATAGCTGATTAATGATCATTTTACATTAAGTAGTACAATAGAAAGAATACTAATAATATTAACATCTTCATGATGCTGCAATTTGACTTGCAACCAATGTTTTCTACTCTTCAACTAGAAGCTAATCAATAATCTTCAAACATTAAATAACGAATAATCCCATTAATGCAGTACATACCTCTCATGTTCGTTGACATGTCTGCTTTTAGCTGATCCCTCTGGCGAGTTAGTTTGGTCCTGTTTTACAAATCCAAACCTATCCACTTGTCTTAAAGGTGGAAGAGGTCCTGGTTCAAGCTCCTCACTTACTTTCATCTTTTCCATTCCACTAGCTTACAAAATCCTTCCTATCAAGTATGAGGCAGGAGCGATTCACTCCTCTTCCTCACAGTGTCATCCATTTGCAGTTTCTGTATTGAAAAAAATAATGACAATTTTAAAAATATAAGTAAATTAGATACATAGACCATCAAAAGATGCAGGAAATGACCTGCAAAACTGAATCAATCTGTGTAACAACAATAAGCCAGACAAATATGAGAATTCAAGTTGCCCTTGAATGAATACCCACTAAAAATAACAAGATACAAAATAAGTATTTATCATCTGAAGCTTGACAATCTTTTAATAATCCTAGCATCCAAGGTCCTAGACAGTATCAATGCTAGATGATCTGAAAAATCATAAATTTTTCACTGACGATAAGTGCTTGCTCTCGATTTTGGATTACAGGTGATGGATTCTTAGGAAATGCAATACAAATAAAGAAAGACGGCCATTATGTACCAAGAAGCAGTCATCTTGTGTAGCTAAAT
The DNA here is from genome assembly GCA_036321105.1 of Dracaena cambodiana. NCBI lineage: Eukaryota > Viridiplantae > Streptophyta > Magnoliopsida > Asparagales > Asparagaceae > Dracaena > Dracaena cambodiana. Next base: position 10,425,286 of record JAYEPQ010000005.1, read on the forward strand.
GGGAAACCGAACTTGGTGCAAAGCAACTGATATGAAAAAAGAAAGCACATAATGGCTTCTACAACTAAATACAAATATTGGAAAGAAAATAGCTTAAATAAAACCATGACAAGAACTGACAACAACAACTTGAGTCCATAAATAACATAATAGATATATGCTAAGGAAACGTAAATAAGAAACATATACTTCTAAGCATGGCTGGATGAGGAAGTCTGTGTATTTCAAAATTCAAAGTTGTGGCAATATTTATTTCAAAGTCTTATGCTAAACCATGTTAAACTACATAGTGTTATTCAGGTTTGAGCCACTTGAAGTTCATCTGGGGTGTAGTCCTGCCAAAGGTGCAAGGATAGCACCCTAGACCAAAAAAAAAAAAAAAAATCATATTACTACTCTATAACTCCTGTTCAAACTTATGATATTACAATACTAACATAATATTTGTTTCATATGATATATGAGTATAATAATCGAGACCAAATTTTATATTTTCTTTTAATAATCTCAATGCAATCCAAGAATGGTGAGACAAACAAGTCATCTTTTTTATTACTGAAAAGCAATACGCATCACACCTACAGCGAGTTTAAATTTCAAAAGAGATCAACATCCAAATGTAGGGTTTTGACATTATATTTCGGAGTCTAAAGCAAAATTTAAAAACTTTATTCCACAAAAAAAATGAGATATCATATTCAGACAATCACTGAGCCATTTATCTAATATACTCACAATCTTCATAGCCAAAAGTTGGAAATTTAGAAGGCTAGAATTGTGAAATTGAGGGTTTGGGAGTCGGCAATAACATTTTTAGGAAATGGAGGGAATTGGGTTGGGTTCAATTTTTCTAGGGGAGGCTGTCCTCCCTAGTTTATACCCCTGCTTCTAACAATAAAAAGCAATACGAGAAATTATCAAATAATTAGAAGTATCATCATAAAGAATAATCCTATGATTCTAAAAATGAGTCAGATATATGAATTAAAACAATAACCGAAAAATAGAAAGCAAACGCTTCGAACTAGTAGAAAAAGAGATTAGCATCTAGAGTCAGCAATAGGCTCTCAAATTTCTTCTCACCTAGGTTAAATTGTACATGAACATCACTCCAACTCAAGAGGAATCGCTCGAAGAAGTGTCTTAGTTCGACTAATATAAATAGATCTAAAGATCACTAATACTTGATAAGAATAAATGGGTATTGAATAATAACATAATGTTGCTAGGTAGATGTGAATCACATAGTGTGGATAAATAATTTTGAAAGTATCAAGCATCTTTGACATAATAAACAATGTAAATAGTAGATACCAAAAATTTACATTAAAAAAGACGGAGGAGATAACCCTAAAAAATGAATCAAGTAATAATACTTCAATTAGATGTGATAAACGATGCTTCAAAATGCAAGCTTTAATAAAAAATCATAACATCAATAAAATTATTATAAAGAAAACAAAATAATGGAATTATGTTACAAATGTAACCCTCTTCAACTTCAAAGGATGCATCCAGTTGGAAGTTCCAATTATGAATAACCCCAAACTGTACAAAATTAGAGATGCTCATCACTTAAAATCAGATAAATTATGTTATATTGGAGTCGGACCTCTGGTTTCATGCATTTAGCAAGATTATAAAGATTAAAATCACGTGATTAGTGATCAGATTGTTTAGATTGTGAGAGAGAAGAGATCAAACTTAGAAGCTTGAGCAACTCACAAGAGAGGAGAGATTTGGGGGATGAGATTCCAATTTGGATCGAAAAAGAGAGAAATGGGGAATACATCTTTTCTTTTCCCATTTATGGGGTTTTTTGTTTGTCCACAATGCTTCGAAAATCAGATATTAAATTAAAGTTTTAGAAGAACAATTACTAGACTCAAGCGACCAACTAATTCTAGTCTTGACAATGATTATTCAACTAAAACAGATTAGAAGTGATTTATACTGAACTAGCTAATTAGCAATTTGGATTTGTAATACAACATATTTCTACTTGGTTAAAGATGGTTACGAACCTGCTGCAAGTTGGTTCAATTCTCACGTATTTCACTCCGGTTGGGTCCTCGTCTAATTTGGTCTAGTTATGCACAATAAGAGCTACAAAACTTTATGGTGGGAATCTACTCGTTTATTGCTCAAGAATTGTTGGGTTCACATACAATTTGGTCAATAATGGACAACAAAAGCTCTATTTTTTGGCAACTAAACCAAATTTTTATAGCTTTTCTTGTCCATAAATCAGATCAAATTAGACGATAATACAATTGGAGGAAATTACACGAGAATCAAAGTAACTTATAACCAGCTTAGAACCATCACTAACTAGCGAAATGCTTGCATTGAAGCCGAAAAAGTTTCATTTTTAACATAATTCCACTAGTTTGGCTTCCTTCAAAAACATTTATTGTTGTAATAGTTATCGATTACATGTTGCATTGGAAGTACTATTTGTCACATTTTGAAGTATTGTTACTTGTTTCATCTTTTAGGGTTATCTCCTCTGTCTTTTTTAATTTAAATTCTCTGTATTTACTATTTGCATTATTTATTATGTTAAGATGCTTAATGCTTTCGGAATTATTTGCCCATACTATGGAATTCACGTCCATTTGTCATTGGTAGGTTGGTAGTTTGATTTTTATTTTTATCAAGTATTAGTTGCCATTAGATCTTTTTATATCAGTCGAATTCAGAGAAATACATTTCTCTGAGAGAATCCTCATGGATTGGTGCAGTAATGTTAAGGTACAATTCAACCAAGTACTTATTAATCATTTCTACTACATCCTATGGGAAACTTTTTTGAGTATATCAGTGATTTTGGATACTTAAGTTCTTGTTTTATTAGTTCAGACTTCAGAGTATCTACCTTATACTTTGCCATTTTTATTCATATATCCGACTTATTTTTAGAATCATAGTATTATACTTTATGATGAGACTTCATTATATGTGATATTTTTTCGTCTTTCATTTTTTACTTTTAGAAGTACTTGTTCCCTACTTGCATTGCCATGTTCCCTACTTGCATTGCCATAAAGATATATATTATGTTATGAATAGAAATTGTTTTTGTCTTGGTTCTAATTAAACAATTTTCTTTTCATATCACTTGATTTGTACCATATTCAGCTTTTCCACTTAACTACGCAAGAGAGTTGATTCTTGGAACATGATGGTGATGTTCCTTTTATCATGCTGCTTTTTACCTTTTAGTGATAAGCTCTAGGATTTGAAACCAATTTGTTACTATAATCTTCGAACATATGCGTTTGATTTTTCTGGACCAAGTATCATCAATGTAGATAGAAAATTTTGATATGTATTTGCATAGTGAAATTAGTATCAAGTAAAAAGTTCAGAACATACACAAATGAAAATTAAGAGCATTGTTTCTTATTATAGTATCTATGAGAATTCAATTAGCTTAAGATGTATTCATCTAAGTACATAGAATTATCCCATACCATATTTTTTACAGCAAAACAACTGTCAACGACAATCTTATATGTATAGATCAAATAGGCATGGATACTCATACACACATGTGCACACAAAAGTATGCAAAACTGTTGATAAAGAAGGTTGTTCATGTTGTTTAGTCTGGTTTTATAATAAGATCTTTTATGTTTATGGATATTTTTCTTGCTTTTCAATCATTTTCTAAACTCCCTACAAGAATATATATATATATATATATATATCCAGGTGACCTCCTTGTTTTAAATATTGTTTGTAGACAAATACATCACCAGCTTCAAAGGGGAAAAAAGATATTGGTGCTAAACAAGTTCTATTTTTGAAAGAAGGATTCATGAGAAGGTGTTTTTCATGTGGGGTTGTGTATGTCTCAATGTATTTGTTTGCATAAGAGATGCATATCAAATACAAAATGCACTTGGGTTTTAAGAAATAACTTCTTCCTGTTTATTTACTTGCTATGCATACTCACCTTTTCATATGTTCTGTATTGCTTATCATTACACATACCCAGATTAAAAATTTAAAATTGACTACATGTAAGTTGGAGTTTTTCTGCAATTCACCTAACCTTAAAGATATGGTGATTGCTTAAGGCACGCAGCAAAAGGATTAAATGCTCATAGAGCTATAGTGAAATGTAAAATTTTAACAAAAATAAACCCAACATCGCAGCAGAGATTCATAAAAGAGCTACTATTTTGAAGGCCTAGCAAGTGGTTGAAATGGCTGTATGGAGAATACAATAGCCATCCAGTTGCCTTGCCATCAAAATAGAACAAAGAATGAAGCACGGCAAAGTCCCAACATAATCAGATGTGAACACTAACCACACCATATTAATCTATAAAAAAGAAAAAGTACCACATTCATACAAAATGCACAACACAAAATTATATATATACATACTAGAAATACAAGCACAATTATAATACACAGGTAAGCTTTCCCTTTTCAATTCATTTCATGCTATGCTCCCTAAAACTATGAACAGATGCATCAGCTTCCGAATGTCATGCTACTATTGATAAGAAATGCAATGAATCGATTCTTATTTGTTTACTTCAAGCACTCAATTCCTTTTTCTTCTTCCCTAACAATTTGAACAGAAAGATCACAATTTTCTAGCAACTTCCTATAAATGAAACTCATAATTGCTGCAATTCAGTTAATTGGGCAAAAAATGGCATTCAAAATGAAAGGCAAACAACGCAAGAGCAATCACAAGCAAAATGCACCGAATACGAACAACCCCAAATCTCGAGCGCTCCTCCAATACCCATAATCCGTTGCCCCCGTAGAAAATCAATCGCAGAACACGGCAGATCAGAGATACAGCACAAAAATCCAAACCCAGACTGGAAAGAAATTACAAAGACAGAACAAAAAAACGGAAAAAGATTAAAAAAAAAAGGTGGGAAACACAATACCAATTCATCGATCGAATCCAAGACAAAATCAGGCGGCGAAGATGAACCCCAAACGAGAACGTAACAGCGAGGTGAACAGAGACGCCCTCTCACCGTAGAAAAGCTCTCCTTCTCCGCTTCCCGTCGCTGATCACCTACACAAACTACGAATGCCCTAGATCTGCGTTACTCTGCCCTCTCTCACCCAATACCTAACTTGCTATAATAAATCCAATTGTACTCCTATTAGATCACCGTATTTACGAGTTTGATTTAGTTGAAGAAATCCATTTTTAGCCAATTTCGCTATTAAATGAAAAAGAAAAATCCTCCCACGTAAGAAAAGAAGAATCAACCAAGCAGATTTCCCCAGCGTGAAGAACAACGACTCCCTGTGAACCTAAGGCCACGCACACACACCCCGCACCCACACAAATCCCCCCGCTGGCAGGGGCCCACACACCCCCACTCCATTGTCTCCCGAACGCTCTGTTGGACCTGGCTTGGCGACAGGAATTCGAAAGTTCCGTGAAAATTGAACCCATCACCTGTTTGGGTTAATTACAAAAACTATCCATCCGACTCCAGTATTTATATCGAATTTTATTTATACTTAAACCCCGAAAACTTAACAGGCACAATTTAATATATTAACTCCGATTAAAATTAAAATATACCAAAATTTTTTTAACTCGAACTTACCTTTCCTCCTTTCGATTCTTTCTTTTATCTTCGTACTAAATTTATTTTGTTTTACTAAATCTGAACTAAAGAGGTGAAATTTGGCACCCGTTCCTGTAACTTTTCAACAAGATCATGACTTTCATTGCCTATAGTAGGTTTAGTCAAAAACTCTTTCAAACATGTTGGATTACTTCCAATGTTTACTAGAGTTTCTATGATGGATGGTTCTTGCTCTATGGCACTTGAAGAGGGTGAAGTGTCATGTGCATTAGCATTTGGCAAATAATAAGAACCGGGAGCTAGAGCTGCTCCACCACATCCAATCACTTGTAAAACAAAAGAAACTGTCTCTATCTTACTCAATGTTATCTTGATTGGTACATAGGGAGTTTCGGAATATTTTTGCTTCAACTCTATGGTGGCATGAAAATTAAGAATCTTCTCTTCCAACTTATGACCCGCTTCAGAAATAATAGCTCCTGCAGCCATGTTTCCACTTACTTGTTCATTTGTTATGAAAACTTCCATAGCAGTTCTTTGCTTACTCCCCCCACCTCTTCGAGCCTTCTACCTGCTTTAAAACAATCCAATCACTGTATATTACTTAGTTTTTAGTTGAGAACCTGCTCTCATCTATTTGTTGCCCAAATCCCTCAAAAACCCTAGATTACTCTTGGAGTTCTACTTTTTCAGTGCCCTCAATCTGACCAAACCTTCGATTACCACACGAGTCCCATTTGAAATCCTTCGATTACGCTTCCTTTATGCAGCAGCGACCTTAAATTTCAAGCTGAAATTGCAAATCCTATGCTCAGCAGTGTCACCCCAAAGGAAATCCCTATACATCTTTTCGATGGAGTCCAGCACTGCAGCCGTCACACCACAGTAGGACATGGCTATGATGGGTGTAGCCATAACAACCGACATAATCAGCGTGCTTCTGCCGGCTGTCGGAGAGGTTCATCGAGCTCCACCCCGTGACGCTTTCCCCCTACCGTCATCCAAAAGATCACTGAAGTCCCTTCTGGACACATCAACCCGTCATGTCCGGTGATTCCTACGACGGATACACCCCTTCGACATTGGGAAGGTGATCAACGGAGACGGGTGGTTGATAGTGAACCTCTCGCAGCCACACGATCATACACTTTCCAAAGTAAACCATACCTGACAGAACTCTGGATCGTCAATTTCTTGACTTTTCCAGTGATGGGAGCAGACTGGGCCTGAAAATAGATCTTCAAAAGAACAGTCGTCTTTTTTTTACCGGATTTCGTCACGGTATAACACCATTTCACAACCTTCAGCCATTGAGCCATCCGACGGCCGCAACATTGTGCGCTCGAGGATTTCAAACTCACCGTCTACCAGAATATCCGACGGAATAACTTTTCGCTCTTTGGGCGTCGAGTTGTTGACGGATAAAGAAGAATAGATCCCCTTTGAGATAAGGCTCTGCAAGACCTCTGCACAACCAAAACTCCAACGGCATTCCGCCCTTCCCAGGCTTCTCGGACATAACACGGATACGATCCCATCGACGAGATAATTGACCGATGGAGCCTTCACCCGTAAGAACTGCATTCTTTGAAATAATGAGTCACCCATTCCATTGATATGGGTACATCTGAGATCAAGAAATGCTCGGGAGTTCCTCTATTCAATCCTTTTCCTTCTTGGGGTGAAATAATGAGTCACCCGTTCCATTGATGAAGCCTGACGGGAAAGAGCCGTCACATGGAAAACCTGCTTGATTTAGATCGGGAATCAGTAGCGTCTAACCTGTAATGGTTTTCGGGTACAGTCTCACACTTAGGATACTCACCCTTCTACCGGTAAGATGAACGCAGTGTTTTCCAGCCGTGGTCATTAGAAATTCAAACGGGGGCACCATCTGGTCGCTGTCTTACTTCCTGCAACTCGACTGCCGATCTGAATTCCATCGACAGCTCAAATCGGGAAAGTTGGTAAGAATGACGTAGTTGATCGACAGTCGAGTACCGCTTCCCCAGTCCACTGGATGATTTGATTGAACAAGCTATGACGTTTCGAGAATGATATGGTCATTTCAGGAAAAATGAAGGTTGAAGGAAAAAGAGCCTAAACTGGGCGTTTTTCATTCCGCTGATCTGTTGAGACAAGTATCGCAGTTGAATGATACGTCCCAAAACCGTTCCGAGCACCGATCATTCTGGGAGATAGAGAAAGAGAATTGGACTGCGACTGCGCTGGTAGTGAAGTGAAATGATCAGAAGATCCTTTCGATTGGCTAGAATCTGTTACTTGAACGAAAATAGATCTTGTGGAATCATATTGAATATTTGACAATACATTCCGTACCTTTTTTTTGAGACCTCGAAAAATGAAATGGCGTGGAAACACATAGAAACTCTGGAATGGAAATTGAAACGAAATGTAGCTCTAGTTCCTTCGGAAATGGTAAGATCTTTGGCGCAAGAAGAAGGGGTGATCCATATCATCTTGATTTGTTCTGCTTCCCCTCTTTTTTTAACAATACCGAGTCAGATTCTTCTCCTACCAGTATCGAATAGAACATGCTGAAAAAAATCTTCTTCATGGAAAACCTGCTCGATCTAGTAAAGAACTCTCTCCTCTCCACCTTAAATCTTCTTCTTTCCCACTCCTTTTCAACTTGAAAGCCCTAAGTCATCTTCTGAATGTCGTGGGAAGAAAGGAATGGTTTTAGTTTTTTTCCCCAGTAACACTCCCACTTCGTTTAAGTTAAGAGTAATTTGGACATTTCTAACTACGTTGAGTGCACGTACTATGTAAAACGATGGTTTTCTCACTCTATTTAAGTTTCAAGGGGTTTAAATGTAAATAAAATTCTCTAGGTGATATATATTACAACTCTACATGGACAGTTATTGTAGTTAACCCTTTTTTCTTAGTGTTGATGCATAAAATAATCTGTCTATCATGGCGCTTATAGTGAAAGTCCAAACATGATTAGTAGATCGGAGTGACAAAATCGAAAGTGAGCCCCGGGCGATTACCCTATTAGCGTGCAGCGATCTCACCATCTTGCCATTGCAATTAGAATTAAATTCTTCTGATTGAATTACCGAGGGTGGATATTTGACTGGAAGCCCTTGAGGAAAAGGTGGATCCACTCAGGAACTAACAAAACTTATCAACTAATATAATGCTTCGAGGAAAGAAAAATTTGACATCTCACTTAAGGATCAAGCATAGTCCCAGTGAGTCTTTGAGAAATTACCACAAGCGATTCACTGAAACCAGACATCAGACTACTCTTATGACGTGAACTTTATAGCGTTATTGAATGACATCCAGCATAAGGGACTTTGAAGGTCCATTGCCAAAAAGAAACTGAGTTCTTTCGATGAGTTACTCAACAGATTCGACAAATACGTTAATATTGATAACTCCTCAACAGATTCAACAAATACGTCTCTATTAATAACTCCTCAACAGAATCGACAAATACGTTACTACTGAGAACTCCGAGCTCGTTCAAAAACTTGCACCAATCAAAAGCTTCAAAATAAGAAAAGCAGGACATATCCCAGAAAAGATGATGGAGTTCCCCAAAATGCTAGACCAACAAGTAACGAGGAGATCAACGATATAGGCTTGAAAAGGAATTCACACTTCTAAACATGCCTCGAACCCAGATCCTCGCATAAGTTCAAAAGGAAGTATTACTCTCAGAACCATTTCTAATGAAGTCAGTGTGGGAGAGGCAAAACCGCAATATTAATGCGAGTACTATAGGGATATTGGTCACACAACAGAAAATTATTACCAGTTTAAGAACGATATAAAGAATCTTATCAAGAAAGGTTATCTCAAGAACACTATCAAGAAGACATCTGACAACCCTTCAACAACACACGAGGTGGCAACTTCAAGTCAAGATGGTGATTCAAAAAGTGACAAGCTGAAGTCGGTGTTATGTCTGGAGGAGTTGCTGCATGGGAACATCATATTCTGCCACAAAAGGAACATTGGAGCAATGAACGTTACTCAGAACACTCCCTAATGCCTTAAAGTCTGGAGATTACTTTCTCTACCAGTGAGAGAGTCTATATTCATAATGATAATGCTTAATTGGATTCAATGGGATAGAAAGTTCCATCATCGAGACTATCCCTCTCCATGTGACGTTTGAGGAAGCTCCTCGATCAGTTGTTCTGAAAGTTGAATACACCATTATTAACGTGTTTTACCTTACAATCATATTCGGAAGGCCTTCTCTCAAAGCCTTGCGGCTATAGCATCAACCCTCCATCAGTGTATAAAGTTTCCAACTAAATATGCAGATGTTTCAGCAACTAGAAGATAGCTTGAAGCTGCTACCTGACTACTGTCGAAACATGACTTAAGCCCCAAGTTTTCCAAGTCAAACATCAAAGACCTCTAATGAAAACTCGACAACATTAGAGCGCATAGAAACTCTTACACTCCAAGACGAGATTAAAGACCTCCAACCCATTTTGACTGAAGAAATTAATCTTGTTCTAATTATATATCCGAAGGAATAGTCTAGATCTGAGGCTCTCTCCAATATCCTATTTGCTCCAAGTTAATATATTTTCTGAGGAACTATGTATATATCTTTGCATGGGTGCCAAAAAATATAGAAGAAAGTGACCGCAAGTCATCCCCAATAAATTAAATATTGACCTTGCTTACTGGTAAAGCAGAAAAAGCACAACATTGGTCCTAAAAATAGAAAAGCTAAAGAGGATGAAGTCGAAAAACTCCTGGCCACTGGCTTAACACATGAAGTCAATATCCAAAATGGTTAGCTAACATTGTTCATCCTAGCTAACCCAACTATTGGAGGGAAAACCTTAGGCTAGTGAAATTGAGAGATAAAAGTCAAGTCAATGCTCGATGCTTCCCTTTTTGAGCAAGCTCTCTTTCCTACCTAATGAAAGGTGTAGTGTTGCTTAAGAAAGATAATGGCAAGTGGTAAATGTGTATCGGCTACACCAAACCTCAACAAAGCATGTCTAAAAGATTGTTTTCTCATATTAAGAATTGATCAACTTATAGATTTTACATTCAAACAACTCATCAATTTTATAGAGGTTTTCTCCAGTACAATCATACGTAAATGTTTGAAGAAGACGAAACATAAATTTTGTCATTAATTAAGGTACATACTATTACAAAGTAATACCTTTCGGGTTAAAAAATGCAAGAGCTACTTATTAATGCCTTGTCAACAAGATTTTCAAACACCATATTTGGATAAGCATACAGGTTTATATTGACGGTATGCTAATAAACTCTCTAAAACTCACCGACCAATATCTCCAATATGAAAAGATTTCTCCATTTTGAGAAAGTACAGCATGAAGTTGAATCCATCCAAATGTGCATTTTAGTTAACTTTAGGGAAAATCCTTAGATTTATGATCACCTCCAAATAAATTGAAGTGAATCTAGCGAAGATCTCCGTGAGCCTCAATATGAAGACGCCTAAGACCATCTGTGATATACAGTCTTTGAGTGGAAAACTTGCTGTAAGGAATCGTTTTCTAGCAAAGTCAAAGTCATATCCTTCTTCAAAATTCTCAAGGACAAAACTGGAAGACTCAATATTGCCTAGTATCAAAAGAAGTCCAGAAATTGAGTGATCTGTATCAGCACGAGAGGCATTTGATAAACTAAAGAAATATCTCCTGTCTCCACCATTGCTAACTCAACCAATGTCAAGCAATAAACTATATGTCAACCTTATGGTCCCAACAAAGTTGTTAATTCAGTTCTTATTTGTCAAGAATTACGAATCCACAAGTCAAAACACTATGCGAGTAGAATTCTAAAAGATTCTAAAATAAATTACTTCAAAGTAAAAAAATATTGCCTACCCCCTGAAAATCATCATCTATACTTTCACGCTCATATAATCATTATCTATCATGTATTTAGCCGATCCATCTTCACCAATATATGTAAATCTAAGGCATCGAGTTTACCAAGTCTGACATTCGGTATGCCGCAATAAGCTATCAAGCTCAAGTATTAAACGACTTCATTACTGAATGCACAATTGAGAATAGGCAAGTCGAACAAAACTAAAAACCCCATACCATGAAGAGATCTGAACCCATCAGAGATCCCAAAAGACTCTGATAATTGGATAATTTACATGGACTGATCCTCCAGTGAACTTGATACCAGTGCATGCATCATTTTAAATGGGTCACATGGTGAAGTTTCATAACACACTCTCTACTTCTAGTTTTGAGCCTTAAATAATCAAGCCACATATGAAGATAGGGTCACATGTTTAAAACTTGTTCTCCACATAAGGCAACTAAGATTGTGGTACTAAGTTACTCTAGGCTGGTGGTAAACCAAAATCAACAGGGAATACGAAGCAAAGGAGAGTCAAATGTTCGAGTACCTTTCCTATATGAAGAACTTGATGATGTTCATTTCCAAAAGTCCAAGTTGTATGAACATCTAGAGGTGACAACACCAAGGCAGATGCCTTGTCCAAACTCACATCCTCGAAAACTCCTAAACTCGGTAAAATGATCTCCATTGACCTTCTGAGCGAGCCTTACAACAAATAAAGAAAGATCGTGAGCATCAATCCAACCCTAAGATTGATGACCACCCTTTATTGGGTATCTCAAAGATAACGTATAGCCCACGACCATCAGGTTGTGAGAAGGATAAATTGATGGTCATACAATATGCAATGGATGATGACTTACTCCTCTAACGTGGCTCTAATTTGATAGACTTGAGTCATTATCTCAAGTATTTGATACCACCGTAAGGGCATCTACTTCAAGAAATCCATAAATGAGAATATGATAATCACCAAGGTAGCAGAACATCACACACAAATCTCTTCAACAAGGTTTCTACTGGCCTATGATGAAGCCAAACACCCATCAACTCATTTAGAGTTGCAACCACTACTAGAAGTTCTCTCTATTTCATGAACTGCTCTAGTCGAATTGACACTGTTGTTAAAGTCCCTACTAGTTGCACAATAAAGGCTTGACCTACTGGGGTCCTTCCAATGGCCACTGGACAATGCAAGTTACCATCGACTTCATAAAGTGGAAAAAAGTTGAACTCTGTGTCACAATTTCATCAAAGTAAGTCATCTCCTTCATCCAGAGAAACATTATATGCATATCCATATTACCTCAATCCATCGTCACTGATAATGGAACATAGTTTGACTGTGACAATTCAGAGATTTCTATGCATAATGAAAAATCTCAGCACACTTTGCCTCAGTCACCCACCCACAGATCAATGGTCTAGTTAAAGCTGACAATAAGCAAACCCTACAGCCCTCACTAAAGCATGTATGAGATTCAAAGGGTCACTGGGTTGGAAGAATTGTTAGGAGTCTTTTGGTTATACCAGATGACTTGCAAGGTTATTATCTAATATGACCTAAATTGTGCACTCACAAGTAAAGGAGATCGATAAGTAGTACTCAAGAAGTTAACCTAAGATTGTTCTCTCATATAATACCATGTTATGTGTCAGACACTAGAGTTACAGGTTACGAAAAATAAATAAGAAATAAGTAAAAAAATTTGGTTTGATTAGATGGAAATTGATTAAAAATAAACTAGAAATAAATTAGAGAGAATACTGGATTAGATGGATAAATGTCCCAAGATTGAATAACTAGATGAATTGTTGCTTATTTATCTTAGTTATATAGATCACTTAGTCTTATACAACCAGAAAATATATCATTTAAAGCAAAAAAACAAAAAAAGTTATAATATTGAAAATTGACTAACTCCCCCAAATAGTTCCTATATAAATTTTCAAGATAATTCTAAGTATGATATATGAATAATAGAAATAACTATTCAAAGTCTAAGCATACACCATGCCTAAAGAGTCAATGACATATTAAAAACTAAGCAACAATTATATAATCAAATTATAAACCATCAAAGTTTAAAAAATCATATTTAATGCCAAATAAGATAAATAGGAAACCAAAAATCAAATATCATATTAAACAATTAAGGATAAAAATAGTATAAATCATACCAGATCATCAGCAATGGTTTATTAGCTCATCCAAAGCCAACAATAAATTTAGCCGCTCATACTCTTCATAGCCATTAAATAATAAGAAAAAAATATTTTATTAAATAATTATGAGAGAGTATAAAAACTCAATATCTCAAAACTCTCTAAAACCCTTACAAAAATCTCTTTGCTTTCTTTCTATGTATACATATCTTTGTATTTCTGAAGTACAATAGCATTTATAGACCCCCATAGGGTTTAATCACATAATACAAGAGTTCTATCTATTTGGAAATCCTTTTCCTCTTCAAAATCCTGGTACATGCACATTTAATCATTGGGTTGTCAACAACTATTTCTACAGCTATTTTGACAGCTTTTCTCAGGTAGGATTACAACACTAAGAATTAAGGGGTTGTTTACAATCCTACTAGTGAACTGTCGACAGTGTCCTTGCAGTTTTACTGTTGAGCCTGCTGTGCATGTGCATATGCATACGCTTCTCGTTCAATTTTCTCACATCTAAAACCTTATAAAATGATTATAAAATATTAAAAAAATATTTAAGTGGCGAATTATAATGATAAGTAATAATTAATTAATTTCTCATATTAAACATCTAAATTGAATTACGAGTGCACAAAATAAATACGAAATATAGTATTTTTCACTGATAATCACACCCCAACTTGAATTTTTCTAGCCCCATAGCAAACTAAAGTGAAATAAAATAAAATCTGAACTAAAAAATAAAATCCTAACTCACCTTCATAGGAACCACGGTTGCACTTAGCACGTGCAACAAATGTTTCAACTCCTAGATTACTCTAGTGGGTGAGTATTGTCTCGTGAGGGTGAGCGATGTTACCTGCAAACATCAAGAAGTGTAGATTTAACTAATGAAATAAACTAAAAAAATAAGGATAAGTGTAAAATAAATAAATCGAAGAAATACTAAATTAGAAAAAATTGTATTTTTTCCTTTTCGTATCAAGCTTAATTAAGACATGCACATGGATACTCAAAATTTTTTAAAATTTTCAATCTTAATGTTTTGGCTTGAATCTAGTATTCTTTGTATACGATCATGATTACTTAAATTTTAGCGTGGGCAAACCTAACTTTTGATTGTCCTCTCCTATACACCCTTGTGATTATCGAAATGAGTCAATTTAGTTCAAACTCTAGTCAAGCTCACAGGAACCTTTACATCTCTTTTTTATTCTTATTATTATTATTTACAAATTTTCACTGTTCATATGAACACTTACACTTCCTGAGACATAAATGTCCAGTTTCTTAGTTTATATTTGTGATAAAATTTTATAAGATTATTCATGTGAATATGTATGTTTTGTGAGACACACACACCCAACAACTTAATGCTTATTTTCTCTTTTTTTTGTAGGTATAGAAAATTCTTACCTTAACATCAGACTTACCTCTATGTTTTTTCTCTCAAAATAATAGGTTTTCCCTATAGTTCTCCTATTGTTATCAGCTTTTATGACTCATTGTATTAGTACTTAGAAAGCATATTTGTTTCTAATTTTAAATACCAAAGTATCTTATTGTTAGATTTAAGCTACAACTCAAAATAGCTAATAAATACTATCATCTGGTATCAACTTAAAATATCAACATATAAATATCCAATGTAAATGCCTTAATTTTACATGTTATATTAAGAAAAGAAAATTATAATTTTTAAACTTTTTTATGATTTTTTATTATTATATCTATATATATGTTACATATAATATAATGAGTTTTACCTACGTGTAATATCCCACCCCCAACTTGAATTATGCAATATTTATACTTAAAAGTAACACACCAAGATATTAATAAAGTTAAGGGATATTGGTTAGAAAATACCTGGATTTACTCGTCCTCCTCCTCACTCAAGGTCCAGTCGATTTCAACGATTTTGCCCTTAACCTTGTCGTAGCTTGCGCATCTTCGACATCTATGAGGCGTCGTGTTCATGCTGCTTGTCCCTGTTCTTCCTCCTCCTTCAATAGGATGACTCCATCACCAGTTATATGTTGGTACATCTTGGTGACAAGCCGAAGGTGATATTTTTTACACTGCTCAAAGTGCGTCTGCTGGGCTTCTATATGCATAACTCTCGTGTCAACAGACTACAAATTGGTGAGTATAACCTCGATCGGAGGGGTTGATTGAGATGCAGATCCTCATTGTTCTTGATCTTGCTCTCCGTATCGAGTTTGCAGCACCGTCGTCGCTCCAGTTGGTTGGAAAGCAAATCATTCTTGGGAGCATGATGGTCGCATCTCATCGGTCTTGCACTCATGATCCTCCTAACTATAATATCAGTTAAGCGCTCCATATATCGAGTGATGGTGTCAGTAGACGACATATTAATCCCATAATTCAGGCAAATTTGCACGATCAAGAATGACAGAACTAGCACTGGCTTATGCGGCCATGGATGTTGTAAGCACTCTTTGGCTTGCATCATGCAATAGAGTATGGAGGCGTACAAATTTGATCCCCAGATCACACTGGTGGGCCCGAGTGTGTGTCCCAATAATGGGTAAGGTGTCACTGGTGGGCACTCTCAATAGCAGAGTGTAGGAGGCCATTTTTTACATACAGTCATAGTCAAGAGATATGGAAGCACTACTATGATATATATATATATATATATATATATATATATATATATATATATATATATATATATATATATATATATATATATATATATATCTAAATCTTTCTGCCACAATATCATAGGCATGAATATAACAATATCTAAAAATATCTATATAGAAATGGTAAGCGATATGCACATCAAATGGTTACTTATGTAGAGTCAAGTACAGTATCATAAAGAGCAACATAATTGCCGTATATGTACAAGTGTATCCAAATATCACGGACATAATTAGAAAGTAGAATACATATGCACATACAAGCTACAATAATAAATAGACAAAAGAGATGAAGGTCTTATAAGAAGTTGCCTACTGGCGCTCAACCTACTCCTGAAAAATATGGATCCTCGAGGGGTTGGTCATCCACCTCTGTTACTGCTATCTTGGCTAGTAGACTTGTGGTGTGATAATCTCAAGAGTCAGAATCTAAATAAGAATACAAACCTAATCTCGTGCCATATTATAGGAACCATATCAGTGTGACATGCTAGCAAAAACAAGGTAAAAGATATATACGTGTGAATCATAAAATATATGATATTCATAATATAACATGAACCATACAGTACATGGTACATATAGTATGATATGGTCAAGTAACAGAATATGCCAAATAGAACAAGAATCGTGTAGTACATTGTATGCATAATATAACATGAAGTATACAGTATATGATATATAATATAATATAATATGATCATGTATGGGCTATACAGTACAATTTATGCATAAGAAAATATGAATCATGAAATAAATGGTATATGTAACATACTATGATTAAGCAAATTGATGCAAATTCTACCATATTAGTTTGGAACTGAATGATGAGAGTAATCACGTGTTTTAGGAGTGTACTATGCATATCTGGGACCATGACCATAAACATCGATCCTCACACAGACTGGTGATGTGAGAATTTAACTGCAAGCGTACAGTGTCGGCTGTAGCGCTATACAGGTCGTCCCATAGAGATCTCAGGTATTTTGCGATTCTTACTATTTGTTTAGTTCTAGTAGATTAACTAAGAGTTTCTAAATTGAGGGAAGATTGGTTCTAAGTTCTAAAGATTAGCTTAGAATTTCAAATCCATTAGAATAATAGCCTAACAATGAATTATCTTTTTCTTCCTAACTTTTAATTATGCACGGTTAAGTAACATATTAAAAATGTGAACTTTTTAATTTGATTTTAATTAAGTGCCCCTAAGTATGACATATCAAGTGATGTATAAGTATAGACCATAAAAAATAACACCTTTTTTAAAAACAAATTATATCAAGTAAAAAATCTTATAAACAAAAGTAAAGAAATAAACTTCAAATTTTAATCTAAGTATAGGCTATCAAAAGACCGAACTTAAATATAACCTATCAAAGAAATCAGATTTACAAGTTTATTTAATTCAATTTATTTATAAGAAAATCTTGTTAATGATTTTAGAAATAAATAAAGAATATGAATTCCAAATTTCATTTAAGTATAAATTATCAAAATATTAATTAAGCATAATCTATCAAAGAATTATGATTTACGAATTCTATCTTTTATTTATTTATAGAAAAATCATAACTTTATTTCTTTCTAAGAAGGAGATGAGATAAATTCATATTAGAACTATTAAACTAGCTTTATCTACATCCTAGAGCTAAAGAAAATTAGTTACACATAATTTTAGTAAGCAAAATCCTATTTTTATTCATGAACACAATTAAATCTAATCTAGAAAGAAAATAAATCTATACTAGAAAACAATTAACTCTATCTAAAAAGTAAATAAAAACTTGAAAACAATAACTTACCTCTGGAGCACGGCAATGTGGCCATCACTCTTTTAGCAAAACCCTAATTTTATTAATTTAAAAATGAGTATAAAAATTACAGGATTCCCTTTAGAATATAAGAATAAGGCCAATATATAGGTTTCGAAAATCAAACCCTAATTTTAACAGAACTGAAAAACTACAAAATTACAACAAAACCCTTGAATGGGCCCACCTTTTGGCCACTATTTGGTGGCTAAAACTGCCATTTGGTGGCCCAAATATAGTCAATGGTCCTGGTTTTTCTCCTACATGAGTCTCTTGTTTTGTACACTTGATTCTCCTGATTGTATTTGATTTTGACTCTCTGCAGTATTTTAATCTTGTAGTTTTACTCTTTTTGAACTCTTTTCTGGACTTGATTTCTTAATTCGGCTCTGATTTCATGCCATCTCCTTGTATGAATCGGATAACCTAAAAAAACACTAAAAATACCCGAGTAGCATTTATTTATATATAAAAAATAGATAAAATATGGGGGAGAAAAATACAATATATGATACTTATCACACCCCACACCTATCTTTTACTAGTTCTCGAGTAAAACATAAATGTGAAAAGAAAAAGAAAATCCTAACTTACTTTTGCAGGAATCGCGATTGTGCTTAGCACGTGCAACAAACCTTTAAACCCCTAGATTACCCTAATGGACAAGTTGTAGGGTTTGCAGTGAATATACCTACAAAATTCAAGAAGAAAATAAATTAAGGAATAAAGTAAAGAAAAATAAGGACAACCGAAAATCAAGAAAAATAAAAATTTTATACAAAAGAAAGAAAAATCTTTTTTTATGATATATTCATCAATTAATCTCACTAATATACAAACTCAAGAATGCATTTAGATTATCAATTTTCAAATCGAGCGTCATATCAGATACACTTATCATTCTAATCAAAATTTTAAATCCTATCTTTCAATACCCACTAACAGATAATCCATTGGTTCATATACATCTACGTGCATATGTGATAGTTTACTTTGGTTTTGGACTCCAACTCTAATTCATGATTCATCTCCTCTCTCATAGCAATTTTTTTTCTTTTTTTAAAGAATATTTCACCTTTCATGCGAATATTCAGCTTGCTTAGGTGCAAAGTACCCGATTGCTCGGATCATACTCTCTCTCTCTCTCTATTTTTTTTAGAATATTTTACCTTTTATGAGAATATTCATGCTTACTTAGGCGCAAAGTACCCGATTATTCAGATCATACATTGTTTTTTCACTGTTGAGACTATTGTCTTAATACCAGGCGTACCCTATTATTTTGTCACTCTCGACGCTATTGCCTTAATACCAGGCTCACCCCATTATTTTATTCTCATATTTTATTTCTTTGTTTAGAGAGATAAGATTTACTCAATCGTTATCATTTTTGTCATTAACCTAATAAACTATTGTGAAGTGAAAAATAGATGTATACTTGCCTCAAATCTACTGTTAGTGGTATTTATTTTTTGGATTTTAATCTTTTTTCATAAAATTTAAAGTGTATCGTTCAATCTACTCTCATATCTAATTTCAAATCTAAATTTTTTCCTTTATCTATAATTAGGTTGATCTACTAATGAAAGTATATAAAATCAAAAGTTTTTTTTTAGTTTTTTAGTTAGTTATTCTAAAAACTACCAAAGTGCAAAATAAAGAAACCCAAAAATCTAAAAATAAAATAAAGATTATAAAAAAACTAAAAATCCTAAAAAAAAAGAACTTTTAATGGAGATTAACATAGTGCCAGATGTATGATTAAGTTGGAGTTGGTAGCAGATTATAATTTAGAAATTAAGTATCACCCAGAAAGGATTAACATAGTGCCAGATATACTGAGTAGGAGGCTTGCAGTGGAGAGATTAACTTAGTAAAAAGAACTTTTAATGGAGATGCAAAGGATAGAATTGGAAGTAATTTTACTAGGAGGGACAACACAATTTATGGAGATACAGTTACAGTCACAATTGATAGAGCAGATTAAACAAGCTCAGATTGGAGATGAAAATTTTCAGATATTAAAAAATAAGATAGAAGCAACCAAGAGAGCAGAAATGAAAATGCACTCAGACAAGGCCATTAGGTTCAAGAAAAGATTATTGGTGCCTAAAGGGGAAGTAAGAGATAGAGTTTTACAGAAACCTTATAGATCAATATATTCTATTCATTCTAGAAGCAATAAGATGTATAAGGATATGAAAAGTATTTCTGGTGGGCAGACATGAAGAAAGAGATTGCCAGATATGTATTTAGATGTTCTACTTACCAGCAAGTGAAAACTGAGTATCAAAGGACAGTTGGATTGCTCCAACCATTAGTAATACTGGAGTGGAAGTGGGAACAAATATCGATGGACTTTGTTACAGGCTTACCTAGAGGCACCAAGACCAATAATGCAATTTGGGTAATTATGGACCGACTGACTAAATCGGACTATTTAGAGTTGGTCAGTCAGCATAAATATTAGCCAGAAAATTTATGCAAGAAATAGTGAGATTGCATGGAGTCCCAGCTAGGATTGTATCAGATCGAGATACAATGTTCAAATCACACTATTGGGAGAAATTAATAGATAGTCTAGGGACGCATTTGTATCTATCTTCAGCTTATCATCTACAAACTAACGGTCAATCAGAATGGACTATCCAAGTACTTGAGGATATGCTTAGGGCATGCGTGTTGGATTTTGGTGGATTTTGGGAAAACTATTTGTATATAGTGGAATTTTCTTATAATATTAGTTATCAGGAGAGTATCAAAATGGCACCATTTAAAGATTTGTATGGGCGAAAATGCAGATCTCCATTATTTTGGGCCGAGATTGGAGAGCGAAGTATTTTGGGGCTAGAGTTGATTACTCAAGCAACAGAGCAAGTGAAGCTTATCAGAGAACACATGAAGGCGGCACAAAACAGACAAAAGAAATGGGCAGATCAACGCGAAAAACTACTGGAGTTTGAAGTAGGAGATAAAGTATTTGTTAAGATATTCCCGATAAAGGGTGTGATTAGATTTGGTAAGAAAAGAAAGTTCAGTCCAAGATACATCGGGCCATTTGAGATCGTGAAAAGGATTGGAAGTTTTGCCTACCGATTATCATTACTACCAGAGATGGAACCTGTTCATGATGTATTCCACGTATCATAACTGAGGAAATGCTTGGGTGAAGAGCACAAAGTAGTAGATCTGTCCGAGATAGATTTGAAATCAGACATAAAGTATGAGAAGCAACCCGTAGCAATTATCGACCAATAAGAGAGTTCTTAAGAATAAAGTGATACCATTGGTTCTTATTTTCTCGGATACATAATCATCAAGAGATTCAACTTGGAAGCTTGAAAGGGACATCAGGACAAAGTACTTATACATTTTCTCATGATCAGGTATGACAATTGAATTTCTTTTTATATATAAGTAGGTATCCGTGAATATAAGCACGTATTTTAATTTGGAATTTCGAGAACGAAATTCTTTTGTTAGGTGGGTAGGATGTAATACCCCAAAATTCGAACTACCTGTATTGCTCTCTTGAGACCAATCGTGCTGAATAAGTCCACCGAGATCAATTTTGGACACTGAAATAACTTTCGGTGAACATAACTTTAAATCCACAAACCCAAATTACATTCGATCTTCGCGATTATTAGTTTTGTAATATTTAGGATTTTTAGAGATTTTTCTTACGAGGCCGAAGAATACTCCAAAAATTACTAATTTAATAATATTAAAATCATCCTTCTAATTACTTCGGAATTTTGATTCATTTATTCCGGATATCGAAACAATAAACGGATAATTTTGTAGCATTTCTCTCATTGAGTACTATGCCCTACATTAATTAGATAGTATTTGAAGAACGTTACACATAACCAAAATTATTAAATAAATAAATAAATAAAATAATCAAATGAAAACATCCCGTCCTGAGAGGGAGAGAGAGGCGGTTGCCTCTTTGTGGCTCAATTAAGAGTAGAAGAGATGAATAAAAAAAAACGAATTGAGTTGGCTGTCTCGCAAGCCACCTCCAAACGGCCGCGTGAACATCCAATTAGAAAGAAGAAAATAAATAATTAATAAATAAAACTAAAATAAAATAAAACCCACCCCTCTCCCTAATCTCTCTGCTCACTCTCTCCCTCACTCTTTACTCTCTTTCTCACTTTCTCTGGTTGCACCAATAGAACCAAGAAGAATATTTAAAAATAAAAATAAAAAGAGAAGGAGAAGGAGAAAGGGAAGAAATGGGATCGACAAATCAAAGAAAATTAAAGGAAATCCGATATAAATAACACACATTTCTTCTTCTATTGATTAATTTTCTTTTAATTATATAAGTTTTTTTTTTATTATATTGTTGTAGAAGTAATTAAATGTTGGCCATTTGTTAAAATTAAGTTTCGGTTTGGAGTAACAAAATTATTTTCGATATGAGAATACTCACATTTATAATTGTGTTCCTTACAATAAACTGTGCAAATATGTAAGAAAATAAAAATAAAAATAAAAAAAGGAAATGAAGAGAAAAGAAAGAAGAAGAAGAGGAAGAAGCAGAAAAAGAGAGACAGAGACAGAGAGAGAAATTTGGTGAATTGGGCCGAAAAGGAAAAGAAAAAAACAATTTAATTACTTGGGCTTAGGAGTGGGCCTGGAAGTGAAGGAAAAAAATAAAAATAAAATAGGAAAATAAAAGAAAGTAAGCCTGGCCTAGCCCAGAAGAAATTAAAAAATATAGTGGGCTTGAATTTACTTGGGCAAAAAAAAATAGAATAACAGACTGCGCCGGCCAGCCCAGCCCAGTAAAAGAAAAAGAAAAAAAATGAAATGACAGTGGGCTTGAGTCTGGGCTGGACAGAAAAGAAAAATAAAATGAAAATAAAAATAAAGATATGATTAAGTGGGAATTTAGTGGGCCTGCATTAATTGGGAATAATTGATAGATAGAAATAATCCAGTATTATTACATGATGCACTTGGTTTCCAAATTAGATTATTGATTGGCATTGAGAATTTGACCAGATTATTTTAATAATTTTGATGATATACATTGTGGTACAATTGTGCATTAACATCTATCATGCTACATGTCATGTGCTTTGATATTATAAGTCATGTGTTTTACATGTCATGTGCTTTGATATTACAAGTCATGTGTTTTAATATTACAGATCATGTGTTATACTACTACATGTCAGGTACAGTCATGGAAATGCAAGTATGTTATTATGAATTGAAAAATAATTAAAGAAGGAAAAGAAAAAGTAAACAAATAAATGAAAAAAATAAAATTTTCATGTGCATAATGCATTATGAACATGGGGATGGGAAAAACTATATGATGGATAAGAGCCTTGCCGTATAAGCATTGATTGTATTGTTAGGGCCGGGATTCTTTTTCTGCAGCGGCCTGGGTGATTACTAGATCATTAATTGATAATTACTCAGAGTGGTATGTCCGTTACTGTAATATGGTATGTCCGTTACTGTAATACAGTATGAAAATTGATTGTAGTGCCTAACGACATGTCATGGTTCAGCGCCATAAATATTGTGGCAGGGTCCCGGGTATGCACGGGCACTTATACGACAATAGAGAATAACGCTATTTTATCCATTAATACAGTTTTTACAATTAAATTGGACGGTGACTAAGACCAATAGAATATAGAATTAAATAGACAGAATAGTATTGCCATGTTTATATAGTTATTGTCATGTTTATTTATTTATGCATTATGTAGTTATTGTCATATTTATTTATTTATGCATACTTACTTTCATGTTTAATTTATATGTATACAAACGACACTGACATAAATATGCTTACGCACACTGATATTCCTGTACTATGATAGTACACAATTTCTTTTTTTAAATGTGTTACTTGCTGGGTTTAATCCTCTAAGTTTTGAATCTAGATTTGGAAGGTGAAGAAGGGGATTCAGCCCCAGTTGAAGACCCGTATTTCGTTGGACAGATCGAGTGACAATAGGCAAGTGAAGTACCATCTGGAGAATCTTTATATATTTTGTTTATATTTCCTTTTGTCTGAGCATTGTTTTATCTTTTAATTTTTTTGTGTTCATATTTAAAACAGTGCGCCATTTTATGTAATGAACTTTTTGTATAAATAAAATATCTTCAGTTTCAGACATGTTATTTATTTATTTGATTGTGGTTGTAGTTACGATTATTTCAAGATCACGTGACTGTTGGGTTGTCTAGTGCAAATAATATGTAACGTCTTCCGTTTTGGGAAGCAGCTGAAAAACGGGGGCGTTATAAAAATCCTAATTTTATTAATTTAAAAATGATTACAAAAATTACAGGATTTCTTTTAGAATATAACGATACGGCCAATATATAGGTTTCGAAAATCAAACCCTAATTCTAACAGAACTGAAAAACTACAAAATTACAACGAAACTCTTGAAGAAACATCAACGCGTGGGCCCACCTTTTGGCCACTATTTGGCGGCTAAAACCGCTATTTGGCAGCCCAAATATAGCCAATGGTCCTGGTTTTTCTCCTGCATGAGTCTTGTCTTGTACACTTGATTCTCCTGACTGTATTTGATTTTAACTCTCTGCAGTATTTTAATCTTATAGTTTTACTCTCTTTGAACTCTTTTCTGGACCTGATTTCCTAATTCGACTATGATTTTATGCCATCTCTTTGTATGAATTGGATTACCTGAAAAAAATACTAAAAATACCCGAGTAGCATTTATTTATATACAAAAAATAGATAAAATGTGGGAGGAAAAATACAATATATCGTACTTATCAACTGGTTAATCGCTAAGCAAATAAATACTGGAATTCCAAATCCAGTGCATATTGGAATCATGGCCTCAAATGCCAGTCTCCACACGAGTCAGTTGCCGCTTGGCAAACTTAAAAACCAATAGTGTTAGTCCACAGATCGACATATGCATCTAAATTAAGGTAAGAGATTCCCACAATATGTGTCTCATTCTACAGTTCATTTTCTCCATACTCGCAATATAGTGTACGCAACATATCAATGTGTCATATACAATAAGACCTGATATATCTATAGCTATGTGAATATGAAACGGCATGCACAAAGATATTGGCAAGTACAAGAGTTATGGAACAAGTTCACGTGCATGAGGTATCATTTCCAAATAAGAATAATATATACAAATAATATCATGCATAAACAAACATCTATGTATGTATATAGGGGTAAGCATTGGTCGTTTCGGTTCGAGTTTGGATAAAAAATTCATACCGAAAACCGAACCAAAATAGTAGAACTGAAACCGAATTTTCGATTCGGTTCAATTCGATCGTTTTTTTGATTATTTGGGCCGACGGCCCGCAATATATTTGAAACTAAATATGTGATAAACACGTGTATTTTATAGAAAATATAACAATTTTCTTTTCTATATTTTCTTTATCTACCTATTAAAATAATAATCACATGTTATTCATCAAAGATTTAAAAGAAAACACATTGAAAATAAATCAAAGAAAATGAATAAACTACAATTGCAAAAATTTGATTTTTTCGGTCGGCTTCGGTTGGAACTAAAGCCACTGAAATCCGACCCGAAATCCGTAATTAATTTTAGTTTTTAAATTGAACCGAACCGAACCGAACCGAACCAAAAACCAAATAACCCAAACCGTTCGGTTCGGTTTGGTTCGATTTTTTTTGGATTTCTACTCAGCCCTATATTTATATCATATCACTAGTCAAGTGGTATATACACAGTATAGCATGTATTCCTAAATATAAGTTATCACAGCTCTGAACTCACAATGCGCAGGTAATAATAAGAGTATTTGAATATGTATACATGTGTATCATATCATACCTCAAGCAGGTCATGCACGGACATAACATATATATCTATGTTATTGTGATTCAATGGACAGTTAGACTTCCAAATCTTATTTGACTAAGGTAAAAAAGGAAATTAAAGCTAAAATTTGGCACATTTATAGAAACTTTTATAATCTTTCTAATAAATTTTAAATGAGTTTAATTGGAATTCTAGAATAAAAGTCATCGTTGTTTTACTATAAACCTGTTGTTGTTGCTATGGACATAGTACAACTGAGTTTTTCAGATTATTTTTGACCAAGATAAAATTATATATAGAGCCTAAGATATTTATTAGTTTTAGATAATTCAACAGTTTCTAATGAAATTTGAATGAGCTTAATTAGAGTTGTAAAGTAAAAGTTATGACCATTACCATAAACATGATGTTGTTGAACCGCTGACTTGGAATAACATCAAGTGATAAACTTTCATACTATTTTTGGATAAGTAAATGGCTAAATTAGAACTTACTATAGTTGGATGAATTTTAGTGAATCATCTTTCTAATGGCGCACTAAAATAAGATCAATTGGAGTTAAGATGCAAACATTATAGCAGTTCTAAAATGGACTGTTGTGTATGTATAGACAACAATACATTTTGTACATATATAATATGCAATGTGTGACACATATAATGAAACTCAAGATAAATGTAAGTTAGAGCATATATAATCTAGAAATTATGTTACCACTATTTCTGATATCATATTTGGGGATTTTTAATTAAGAAATCAAAAGTTTAAAGTAACTGAGAGTATATTCTTAGCTCTAGTTGTGCCCAAATCAGAAATAAACTGATATTGATGCGATTACTCCTCAAAAGTGGAGAAATTTTCCAAAAATCATACTTGAAAAAAGGCAGGTACTGGAAAATATTTTTCAAAATTAGTGGAAAAGTTTAGAGTTGATTTGGCGAGGCTAAACCCGAGAACAAAACTCAGAGAGTAATATAATGGATTTTCAGCCCACTCTTAGATTGAATATTTAATGATTTATTTGAGTGAACTGGAGAAGGAATTCAAGTTGAAGGTCTGAAGAGAAAAGTAAGAGGAGAATAAGAGGAAGAATTTAATTTTTCTCTAAATTTATTGGAGAGGCCAAACAATTGCTAGAAGGTGAGTATGCTGCCATATTAAAAACTCTTAAATTTTATTTTAATACAAGTTTACCATTGTGTCAACTCCTATGTAAATTTGGTTAAGGATGGCTGTTGGGCTCTTGAAGATAATTTTGAAGTTGAGAGGAGACTAAAATCGAAATTTTTGATTTAATTTGATTATTTTAATCATGTACGTAAATCGATCAATCCAGAATAATTCATGAAAAATATGAAAAACTCCAAGATAATAAGATAAGACTTGATGTGTTAAATTTACTATAAGCTTACAATGTCGATTGTAGTACTTTACAAGTCGTTCCCACAGGAATCTAAGATGTTTGCGTTCTCGCTAATCCTATTATTCTAATGGACCAACAAAGGATTTTAAGTTGAATTTGAATTATTCTAATTAGCTTAGGATATATATTATATTAGTTCACAACCATGTATTACTTGTATTATCTTTTTTCTATCATAAAAATTGATCTTTTAGTTTTAA
Source organism: Dracaena cambodiana (assembly GCA_036321105.1). Lineage (NCBI taxonomy): Eukaryota > Viridiplantae > Streptophyta > Magnoliopsida > Asparagales > Asparagaceae > Dracaena > Dracaena cambodiana. Next base: position 10,452,843 of record JAYEPQ010000005.1, read on the forward strand.
TCATTATTTAAAGTGTCATAAGCATGACTTATCAAGTGGTGTGCAAGTATAACTCATCAAAAATACTACTTTGCATAAAAACAAACTAAATCATTAGATAACTCTATGAAAAAGATGAAAATCAATAACCCCAAACCCTAACTAAGTATAGGCTATTAAGAAATTTAACTCAAGTATAACCTATCAAAACATTAATCTATGAATTATTGTATCTTAATCTTTTCATGGAAAAATCATGTCTTTATTATTTTATTTTAGAAAGAAAACAATAATAAACAATTACATGGTTGATTCCTAGTTTCATTTACATCCTAGAGCTAAACTAATTTAACGACTCATAGTTCTAATTAACAAGATCTTATTCTTATTTATAAAAGTAATTAAAAATCCTACTTTTCTTGAAAGCAAGATAAATCTATACTACAAAATAAATAAATCTATACTAGAAAATAATGAAATTACCTCTGGAGCTCGGTATGGTGGCCGTCACTCTTTCGGCAAAACCCTAATATTTATTAATCAAAAGTACATCTAAAATTACATTTAAAATGCTCTTCCAAATTTATAAGGATTCGTGGGGTATTTATATCCAGAACACAATCCTACTCCTATTCAAACTCAGTACAAAATATGTAATTCTCATCCAATACAAACTAATCTCGAGATATATAATTTAAATCCAATCTATAGATATTAGAAACCAATGGTTGAGATTAGATGGCATAAAATACTAATTTTCGGGGCCAAAACCCAAAATTAAGTTCAGCAGACCCGTAGCCCGCTGGATCGAACTTTTCACTCTATAGTGCTTCAGTAAAATAGCCATAACTTTTGCATCCGAATTTGGATTGATCTATTCTTAGACTCGTTTCAAAAATAATTCTGATCTCTACAAAGTTTACTCTCATGAATTTTCCAGTTCAAAATTTATCTTGGCCGAAAATGCTCTTGAAGTAACTGCGACTGCACTTGAGTTTTTGTCTTCACCAAAATTGGTTTTCTTTGCTCGTATTCTCGATAAATTTACATCTTCCTATCTTCCTTGTTAATCCTTTATTACCTATAAAAACACAGTAAATATACCCAAGGAGCAATTATTTATTTATAAAAATAGATAAAATATGGGAGAAAATATGCAAAATATAACACTCATCAAGAGTTCTCTGCTTTGCGAAATTTAAAATTGAAGATTTGATTGAATAATATAACTTAATTTACTTAGTATCTGCCTGTATTAGTATTTAGGCTCACGACCTGATATGGATGATATGGAATAAAGCGATATAAGAGCTTAATGGTTAGCGTCATTACATTCTACTCGGCAAAAAAAATTTTGTCCTCGAAATCTAAATCAAGAATTGAAGATAACAATAATATAGATTGTGAAGTCTTGATGGTTTAATAATAAGTTCTGATTTTAGGGTGGTTCATATGTCTCTTGAATACTCGAGTAAGTAGAGGAAGTTCCCGTTAAAAATAACGTGCCAATATTATCTCCGCGAAGTATTCAATCCCCAAGCCATACAATGTTAACATTTGATGAAACTGATTAATAGAAAAAATAACTATATTTCATGTTTTAATATAAAATATTAATTTTGTATATATTTCTAACAATATAAACAAAATTCCACTAAGTATAGATAGTGAACATAACCTACATAGATTTGTTTAATTGGATATTTCAAATGCATTTACAGGTCCTATACTACTCTATATCTACCACGTGGTCTTAGATAATGTCATATTGGTGTTCTTATATATAACTATTTGAAAAAATAAGTCATCGGTATATGGGCAAATATGATAATTTGTGACAAGCTCCTAACAATAAAATAATAAGCACATGTCACTCATAGAGGACAAGGACGAAATGGGGATAAGATATAAGGATATGATATAGAATAAGATAAGCAAATAAGGAATGTTAATAGATAATGATTATATGTATGTGGCAGTTTTTTAAGGTCATTTGTCAAACGATAAAAATAATGATTGCTCTTATACCACTTTGTGATGCTTCAAATCACACTAGTGGGTCCGAGTGTGTGTTCCAATACTGAATAGGGTGTCATCGGTTGGCACTCTCAATACCAAAGTGTATGAGACCTTTTTTTCATTCAATCATAGGTAAGAGATATGGAAGTGTATGACACACACACATATGTCTGAATCTTTCTGCCACAATATCACATGCATAAACATAGCAATATCCAAAAATATATATGAAAATGGTAAACAATATGTACATCAAATGGTTACTCACATGGAGTCAAGTATAATATCATAATAGAGCAACATAAGTACCGTATATGTATAAGTGTATCTGCATACCACGGACAAAATTAAAAAGTAGGATACTTATGCACATACAAGCTACAATAACAAATAGATAAAAGAGATGAAGGTCTTATAAGAAGTTGGCTACTGGCGCTCGGCATACTCCTGAAAATATGGATTCTCGAGGGGTTGGTCCTGCACCTCTGCTACCACTGTCTCGGCTGGTAGACTTGGGATATGATAATCTGAGGGGTCAGAATCCAAATAAAAATACAAATCCAAGCTCATGCCATGTTATATGAACTATATCAGTGTAACATGCTAGTAGAAACAAGGTAAAATATATACACATGTGAGTCATAAAATATATGATATGCATAATATAACATGAATCATTCAGTACATGGTACATGTAATATGATGTGGTCAAGCAACATGATATGCCAAATCGAACAAGAATTATGTGGTATATTGTATGCATAATATAACATGAATCGTGGAGTATATGACATATAATATAATATGATTATGCATATAGGCTATAAAGTACAATATATGGATAAGAAACTATGAATCATTAAGTAAATAGTATATGTAACATAGTATGATCAAGCAAATATATGCAGAATTCTATCATATTAGTTTGGAACTGAATGACGAAAGTAATCATGTATTTTAGAAGTGTACCATGTATATCCGATACCACGACCATAAACACCGGTCCTCACATGGACCTGTTAACTGCTAAGCAAACAAATACTAGAATTCCAAATCCTGTGCGTGTCCAGGATCATGACCTCAAATACCAGTCTCTACACGAGCCAGTCTACTGCTGGGCAAACTTTGAAACCGATAGTGTCAGTCCTCAGATCGGCGGATGCACCCCAAGTACGATATGAGAGTCCCACAATACGTGTATCATTCTAACGTTCATTTTTCCGATACCCACAATATTGTGTATGCAAAGTATCAATGCGACATATATAATAAGACCTGATATATCTATAGCCATGTAAATGTGAAACGATACGCACATAGATAATGAAAAGTACAAGAATTATGGAACAAGTCCACATGCATGAGGTATCATTTTCAAATAAGAATAATATATACAAGTAATATCATGCATAAATAAACATGTGTGTATGCATATCATATCGCTAGTCAAGTGGTATATGCACAAATATAGTATGTATGCCTACACATGAGTTATGATAGATCTAAATTTACCATGTATAGGTAATAATAGGAGTATTTAAACATGTGCATATGTGTATCATATCATACATCAAGCGGGACATGTATGGATATAATATATATGACTATGTTATTGTAATTCGACAAATAGTTAGACTTCTAGTCTTTTTTAACTAAGATGAAAATGTAATTTAAAGCTAAAATTTGGTACTAATATAGAAAATTCAATTATCTTTCTAATTAGTTTTAAAGCTTAATTAGAGCTCTAGAATAAAAGTTATGGTTGTTTCACTGTAAACCTACTACTGCTACTATGGATTTAGTAGAACTGAGATTTTGAAATTATTTTTAACCAAGATAGAATTAAATTTAGATCTTAACATCTTCATTAATTGTATATAATTTAATTAGTTTTCTAATGAAACTTGAATGAGCTCAATTGGAGTTGTATAGCAAAAGTTATTATCATTTTACCGTAGACATAGTATTGCTAAATTGCGGATCAGGTACAACAGTAAGTGATGAATTTGTATGATATTTTTGGATGGTAAATGACAAAATTAGGATCTACTATAGTTGGATAAATTATATCTTAGTGAATTATCTTTCTAGTAGCTCTAAAATGAGGTCAATCAGAATTAAGATGCAAAAATTAAAGTAATTCTAAGATGAACTATTGCATATGTATGGATAACAATACGTTTTGTGCATGTAAAACATGCATGGTATGATATATACAGTAAAACTCAAGATAAATATAAGTTAGAGCATGAATAATTTTAAAATTAGGTTAATACTACTTCTAATTTCATACGAAGAGATTTAGTCAAGAAATCGTAACTTTAAAGGATTTGAGAGTGTATTATTGACTCTAGTTGAATCCAAATCAGAAATAAACCAATGTTAATGTGATTGCTCCTCAAAAGTGAATAAATTCCTCACGAATCACACTATTAAAACAAGGGCAGGTGCTGAAAAATATTTTTTGACATTGGAGGAGAAGTTTAGAATTAATTTGAAGAGGCTAAACCCAAGAACAAAACTCAAAAAGTAATATAGTGAATTTTCAGTTCACTCTCAAGCTGAATATTTGGTGATTTAGTTGAGAGAATTAGAGAAAGGATTTATATTGGAGGTATAATGATAAAATGAAGAGAAGAATGAGAGGTAAAAGTTTGATTTTTTTTTATATTTTTCTAAATTTATTTGAGGGTCAAATAACTGCTTAGAAGTGAGTATGATGTTATGTTAAAAATCCTTAAAGTTTATTTTAATTACAAGTTTGACATTGAGTCAACTCCTCTCTAAAATTGGTCAAGGATGGCTCCTTGGTTCTTGGAGATAATTTTGAAGTTAGGAGAAAATTAAAATTGAAAATTTTGATTAAATTTAATTATTTTAATTGAGTATTTGCACAAAAATCTGCCGATCCAGAATAATTCAAGAAAAAATTAAAAAAAACCAAAATAATAAGATAAGAGGTTCTCACTCTATAGAATTTAAAATTAAAAATTAGATTGAAAGATGCTACTCAATTTAATCAATATTGATTACTCTATAATGAAATAATCTAAGTTATGGTTCGTACATCATTAATTTGTGTAATTTTGAATTTTCATGACCAGTTGGAGTTGAACTTTTAAAGGTAGACTTATTCGATCATATTCAGATTCATAAATATTTTCAATCCAAATTAATGACACAGGAACCTTAATCTATACTAAATTATAACATAATAGTATTGATCCACAGTAACAACACCAAAAACTTGATCTGCAATCCAAATTGTACACTTTCAAGTGCAAAATATCGACAAGTAGTAAAAGAGTGATAACTCAAGATTATTCTCTCAAGGATTGGTTTTTATTATAGTAGACACTTATGAAAAAAATAGATTACAGAATAAAAAGATTGGATTTTTAATTTACTAAACTAAAGATTGAATAATTATTAATTATTTAAAGAAAATTATTGGTTAGATAAATTAAGTCCCCCTATAGAATAATTTATGGATAAGTTTAAGATTGTTTATCTTAGCTGCATAGATCGCTTGGTCTTTCTACAACCGAAAATATATCTTTGAAGAATAAAATCAAATAAAGTTGTAAACTTAATATTTTGACTATTTTCCCCAGTTAAGTCTCTATGTATTTTGAGTTAATCTAACCATGATATATGAACAATAAAAATAAATATTCAAATTCTAATCATACACTTGTTTAAAAAGTCTACGGTATATCAAAAACTATACAACAATATATTATCGAACTATACATCATCAAAAACTCAAAGACATATTTATATCCTAATAAGATAATAGAGAATAAAAAATATCAACTTTAAGTAAAACAATTAAGCGTGGTAAGCAAGTAAGCAAACATCAATAAATTTTTTATGGTTTACTGTCTCATCTAAACCAACAAAGAAATTTAGCCGCTCATATTCATCATAGTCATTAATATATGAATAAAGGAGATTCTTTTATTAATGACTATGAAAGAGTACAAAACTATTCTCAAAACAAAAATATAAACTCTCTATATTATCTTCTTTTCTCCTCTCTCGTATGTATATAAAACTCTGAATTACATTGCGTATTTATAGCCTCTCAAAACTCTAAGAAGAATTATATTTAACACGAAATTCTTTTACATTAGAAATTCTCAAATATATATTTAGTCGTCTTGGCTGTCTAAAGCCGTATCAAAAGCCGCATTAATAGACGCTCTCGGATAAAATCAGTTTTTGGATTATAGTAGTTAGCTATCATTAGCGAAGCATATCAATTGGCCAGTCTGGACTGATATTTGAGATATACTTTGATTTTCCAATTCCTTCCATATAGATCCCTGCAAAATGGCCATAAAACACTAGAGAAATATTAAACAGAGAGTTTGATCAATAAAAATAATTTATCATTAATTTCTTATATTAATCACGAGAATTAGATTACGAGTGTAAATAATAAACTAAAATTACTACACTTTTTACTTGTAAATAGTCCTACCCTTTATGTCCATCATATTCCATCCTAGAGCTTGTGCACATGGAGCACATAAAGCATTTTTTCTAATTTTCTTCAAGATGCACTGAGATCACTGGAAATGTTTTATCAGGCCCTAGGAACACATCCTTGAGATCCTTAGGTAGAGGCTTGAGTTCAAGAGATGGGGCTTCAACTTTAGATAGGATTAACTTTTTTTGTGGTGGGGGCAACTCTTCGAATGTTTATTTTTATGGTACCCATCTTGTACTATACATATAATGAGCATTATTTTGATAGTCAACCAGTTGAATAACATTACGTAAATTAATTTATCAAGTAATTGAGTGCCTATCCTAATACCATCTCCAATAGATTAGAGATGCACAGTGATGTGATTTCATCGTCTTTGCAAACTATTTCAATTAGATTGACTTCTTGCACCTTCGTGAACATACTAGGTTGCTTACAAAATGTTGGCATATTGAGCTTTGAGGTCATGTTACCAAATGATAACTTCACCACTCTATTTCTGCAATTGATAACCATATTATTTGTGGCTAGGAATGGTCGTCCAAGGATAATTGGGAAATGCAAGCATGTGTTGGTAACATGGGCAATATTGATAACTATAAAATCTATATAAAAATAAAAGTTATCGACCTGCACGAAAATATCTTCAACTACTTCTTTGGGTGCCTTACGGATCTGTTTGCTAACTGTAGTGTGTCTAGTGTACGTTTGAGTTCGTTTAGGCTCAGTTGATTGTAAATGGTGTGTGGAAGGAGATTTAAGCTGACACCTTAGTCAAGGAGAGCTTTGTTAATATTATATTGGCCAATCATGCAAGAAATCTTCGGGCATCCAGGGCCCTTGTATTTGAGTGGCATCTCCGAACGGAATAATACACTTACCTACTCTACAAAGATATCTTTTTCTGAATATTGTGACATCTGTTTATTGTGCACATATCCTTTAGAAATTTCACATATGCTGGTACTTTTTTTTATTGCCTCTGGCAGTGGTATATTGGTTTGCATCTATTTAAAGACATCAAAAATTTCAGTATATGATGTATTTATACTTTCTCTTTAAGCATTGTGGATATGGTACAATATGTTTATAAGTAGGTATAGTAGTTGTTCGTCGCAAAAGTTCCTTCGCTTCCTTCCATTGAATACATCTTAGATTACAATAGAAGTGAACAAGATATAAAAAGAACAAACGAGAGGATTTTATACTTCAATCTCTCTCTTTTACAATAGTTTCGTGGGATCTGTGGCGATGGGATCTATAGTAGTTCCTTTGGACGATCGGTACGTTGAAATCTTCTCTTTTAAAGATATCGGCCGAATATAGACGATCTTCTCTGGTTTTGATTTGTTCAAGGCTCTCTCGCGTAACTCGAACTTCTCAAGATTTCAGAAGATGATCAGCAAAGGCTTCAAGGCTCTCTTGCGTACTTGAATTGCCAAAGGATCGATAGGAGACTTCCGATGCCAAAAAGAAGACCACTAGGGTTTCACCAGGAAGGTATTTATAGCCCCAGGTTAATGCAAGAGTTTCTATCTAAATAGAACTCGCATTCATCAAGGATTCCAATCAAATATCTTAGTTTTGATGGAATTCTGATTAGACTTGATTCGGGTATTTGGATAGGCCCAGAATCATAATCTCAATCAATTTGAGATTCTGGTTATCTGCTTACGCGGAGCTTTAATCGCATCAAAACGCGACGCTAAATAACCAAAACGCGGAGCTATTGATCATCTCCGCGTTTTACTCAAACGCGAGGCTAATACAAGCCAGACTGCGGAATCAACTCGGAGCTATTAAACATCTCCGCGTTTTATTCAAATGCATGGTTAATATAACCAAACGTGGGGCTATTGAATTGGCTCCGCGTTCTGTTATGGAAAATCCTTTTAACTTAGAAATTTTCACTGCCAACAGAACCCCCTCCAAAGTTTTCAAAATGGCTTAGACTTCAGCAGATTTTGAAATACTTTGGATATCTAAACTGAAACGCGGAGTTAGAATACCAAGTCTATCTCGCGTTATGCTCACTTATGCGGAGCTAATCAGCTTCACTTCGTCTTCAGTGAAATGAGTAATTATGTCATTAATTACCCTGAGTTTCCACGTCGAATATCAAGCGACGAAAATTCTGTTTAAATAGAGCTTCCGGCTCATCTTCTTCTTCATCTCATCCGAAGAATTTCTGAGAACTTGAGTGACTCACGAATGATCTTCAGCTGATCTTCGTTCAATTCTCCATAGATTTTCATCATTAGGATGTCTCTCTAGAGGAGTTTGGCTTTTCGCAAGTTGGCCGGCGTTGATGGCAGCAGCCGTGAAGGTAGACGCGACGGCGAACCACTCTATGCAGCGTCTTCCGAAGGTAAAAACCTCATCTCTTGGTTTTCTAAGAACCATTCTGAGATATTTTGGCTTGGTTTATTCTGGACGATTGCTTATCTTGTCGGCGAGATCGCCGTTTTATTGTGTCATCCCTGCGCTTGAAACGCGGGGTTTTACTAGTAGTCTCAATGAATCCGCGAGGCTATCTTTGATTAGCAGTCGCGATGAATTGCGAGGCTATCTTTGATTAGCAATCGCGATGAATTACGAGGCTATCCTTGATTAGAAGTCGCTATGAATTGCGAGGCTATCTTTGATTAGCAGTCGCGATGAATTGCGAGGCTATCTTTGATTAGCAGTCGCTATGAATTGCGAGGCTATCTTTGATTAGCAGTCGCGATGAATTGCGAGGCTATCCTTGATTAGCACTCGCGATGAATTGCGAGGCTATCCTTGATTAGCAGTCGCTATGAATTGCGAGGCTATCCTTGATTAGCAGTCGCGATGAATTTGAAAGAGAAAGAAAGAGCAGAAAGAAATCTTGTCCCCCTTTACGCGAAGTTATCGCATCATCCTCTGCGTTTAAAGCACGAGGCTATTTCTTCAACTGTGCGTGGAGTTAGCTTAGCTCCGCATTTTCACTCTTTTGGAAACTCTGTTCCTTTTGCAGTAAGTCCAATCCTTTCTGAAGAGGAGTGTATGTGGGTCCATCGATCTTCATCAGCAAAAGTAACTCTAAGGAAGTTAGAAGCATATGCTTTACAACATAGTTGCATGTTTCAAGCTCTGGCTCCGAGAGATAAACTCCTGAAGGGGCTGTAAATAAGGAGCTGCAGCACTTGCAGTGCAGAATTGCAGCACTTGCAGTTCAGAATTGGACTTTAGCGCAGCACTTTCCTTTCCTCTCTTGCTTCATTTCGGATGACAGATCCTAGTTGACATTTGCAGAGGAGATCTTTTGCATGTGAACCAGGGAACTGAGCTTCAACACCCCGTAGAGAAATCTTAAATTCTTTTGCATGTGAACCATGGAACTGAGCTTCAACACCCCGTAGAGAAGTCTTACTGTTTGGTTATTGACAAGTTGATTATGTAAAAGCTTTTGGGAGAGCTATAACTCCCTCTTTGTAATTTCTTGCTTCATGAACAAAGATAAATTATTTTCCTCTCTATCTGTTGGCTTCAATAAACTTGCTTGCACAACAAACAGATGGTCAATAATTCTGGTAAAATAATCTAAGGCTCTTCTGCGTAACTTAGATCATTAATACCAAAACGATCGGATAAGGATCATTTTTAATTTAGATGGAAGCGCCTAATTGCACTCGTAAAAGAAAAATAAGTTTTTCCATGAAAACGCGAAGCTAAGGCACAGGCTATCCTCGCGTTTTGTAAAGTTGCGCGGAGTTAAACAACTTCGCATTTCCATAATCGCGCGAGGCTAATAGCTTCGCGTGTTGGAGAGTAACTGACCAGTCACTTTCTCTGAAATTCACGCCGAATTCCAAGAGACGGTTCCTTTCATTTAAAAGAAATCTCTATTTCTTATCCTTCTCACTTTATTTGAGAATTTTTCAGAAACTTAGAGATTCAGGCGATCAGAGTTCAGGCGACCCGATCTTCTTCCGACCGAGTTTCTCCAGATTTTCAGTCGATTTTCCTCAGCAATGGCACCCAAAACTCATGCTACTTCTCGAGCGGCTCCATCTTCGGCGACTGGCGCAAGCAGTGGTGGCGGCGGCCAAGGCAGCGACGCGCCAGTCCACATTTCGCCTATCGGGGGTAAGAATCTCTCCATCGAGACTCTTTAGAACATTTCTAGAGTGATTTGGCTTAAATTTAACTGATCGATCAACCCTTTTACCGGCGAGATCGCCGTACTCCTGCCGTAAGGCTTGGAGAAGAAGAAAAGTCTCTGACTGCCTTCTTACGCGAAGTTATCGCGTCATCCTCGCGTTTAAAGCGCGAGGCTATTTTAAGTAGCAGTCGCACTGAAAACGCGAGGCTATTTTAAGTAGCAGTCGCGCTGAAAACGCGAGGCTATTTTTGACTTCTGGGCGGTCTAATTTTTAGCTTCGCGCGGCGCTATTCTTAGCTTCGCGCGTTCTAATCTTTAGCTTCGCGCGTCCATACTTAGAGAAATTTTCTGCTATAGAGAAACTTCTCTTACTCTGGTGTTTCTTTGTGCAGTAGGGTATTCGATGGAATCTCTTCCCCACAAGAACTACTTCGGCTTTGCTGGGGGTTCTGATCCCTCAGGCCAATTCCGTTTCACTACCATCCTGCCCTCGTACAAACCAGACCCGAAGGATCGCAAGGAGAAGTTGATCAAATATCAACCCACCACTGCGCGAGAAATCATAACTGACGCAGCCTTCGAAACTGTGAATAGAGAGGCGATGGAAAAACCCGCCTTCCTCTTTGGAGACCAGATGGATCAATCAGATGAGATCCTTTCTGAAGGGGAACATGTTTGGCTATATAACTCAGGCGAAATGTTGATGTTTTTGTCTAGAATGGATCGTAGCTATCCTCTGGTCTATCTTCAGAGGCTGGCAATGCCTCGGGAATTAAAGTGGGGACTGACTCAAGAGCAAGATGGCGTCCCAACAGGCAAATTTGGTGCAAAAGGGGTTTATCAAGACGGTTCCCCCAGATGCATTACTGGCTTGCTTCCAGGCCGATTTGGCAAGGAGCTTCCAGTGGGAGAAGTCCCATCTCGTGCCCGAACTTTCTTAAGTGAGTTCTTGGCGAAGGATGGTCAGTACCCGGCTAGCGACTTCAGGATGCCTGGCTGGGTTCATTCTTCTAACAATATGTGGTGGGCCCGTCTTGTTCAGTACATGTTGGATTCCCACGAGCCCATTTTAAAGGACATTGGTTTGTATAAAGCCATCAGGAGTGTCCAATTCGGGTTTCCCCAGAGTGCTTATCACTTTTACTGCCTCTTGGAGATGTATAACCCTGAAACCTGTACTTTCTTTACTCCAGTGGGTGAGCTAGGGTTCGCTCTCCACGAGATGTTTGAGGTTTCTGGGCTCTCGATGGGCGAAGTCCCTTACGAGGAGTATATCCCTACCACTGATGAGTTGAACATGCTATTGGCGAGGGATAAGCGCATCCATGCCACATACTGGGAGATGATGTGCCATTATCATATTTGCGCTGACTTGACGGGTGCGCGTAACCACGGTATTGGTCATAAGAAATGGGCCGAATACCTTTTTGCCAACTTGAATTCTAAGGATAGTTCAACGACTATCCATGGCTATCCACCCGTCTATGGCTCAGAGATTGATCACCGCATTGCTAAGGGCTGCCATCTATTATATTATACCACTGAATCCAATGAGAATGGATACGGTCCCGGTACTTCATTCAAGAGCTATCACTATCAAGCCCAGTTTTCGATCTCCAACAGAGGTCTCATTGTCGGGTTTTTGATGCTGTGGCTCAAAAGATGCGTCGTGCCGTCATTGCCCAAGGAAGCGATTGCAGTGACCGTGGTATATCCAGCGGTTCTTCTCGCATATGGCCGACCCCTTGGACTCCTTCCCGCCATGGTGTGTAATTTGCAATATGGACTGAGGGTACTCTGTCGTGATTTCCTCCCTACTATTAAAGTCAAGGGGAAAGGAAAGGGCAAGTCGAAGGAGACTGCCCAGCCGAAAACTCCAAACCCTAGGGTGGAGATGCCCTACACCTATTTGATGGCGTGGCTCGTCTTGCACTGTCCCTCCTTAATGAGTGCACCAGAGCGTCGTTTGGGCGAAAAGTGCTTCCTTGTAGAACTGTATGAACGTTCTTCATGGAGGCAGAATTATATGTCCCAGATTCGGAAGACTCTTCATAGTTTCCAGAATTACGAGATCTTCCGGTGTTTTCCTGACTTTCCTGGTGGAGGATATGGGATGAGGCTGAAGGATGCCGTGGGAGCAGATAAGTTCACTACTTTATATGCAGGAGCGTTTTGGTGGCTTCTCAACATCCGCCCCGGACACTTGGTGTATCGTCAAGATCTCAGGTGTCAGATCGAGCCATATACTCCGAGTCGCTTTGCTCGTCAGTTTGGATATTCTCAACTCTATGTGGGCAATCCAAATAAAGATATCGCTCACGAGGGGAACTTATACGAAGGCACTCGTGGCTGGTTCCATTTTGCAGCAGGCGGGACCGAGGCTGAATTCTCCTTGCCCCAGAAGGTGCCAGAATTGGCCATGACCCTCAGCTCCTGCAATTGGTTCAATATTGCGAATGCTGACGTGCCCGGCTTCTCTCTCAATCGCAGTTATTGCAAAGAGATTGAAGCCCTCTATATTAGCCGTCAGGGTGCTTCTAGGGTAAGGATAAAAGGAATGGAAGAATTCCTTGGCGCTGCGGCTGAGCCTTCGGATGTCAGCGAATCGGACGATGATGCGGGTGATGATGACGACAATACTGGTGCTGGTGGAGTTCCTCAGCCTGTTGTCAGTCGTTCCCTGAGTCCAACTCTCAAACGCCGCGGCACTTTAAAAAAAAGGCCGGGTAAGAAGCAAAAATTGGCGCAGGAAACCTTGATAGTCCCCCAAGAAGTGGCTATCAAATTTGCTTCAGACTTGTTGGCTTCAGCTCTACCCCCAGCATTGGCAAGGGAGGATGAACCTGCTAAGGCTCCAAGTGTTGCTGAGGTTTCGGCTCCTTCGGCCGTAGAGCTTGTGGTAGAACCCGGGGCGCAACTAACGGGTAGCGAGACGGGTACATTGCTGGAAACGACAATGGTTCCCCCTTCAAGTCCGACAACTGGACTTGTATTGCCTGGTATGGCCTTTAGCATTTTATCTTTTGCCCGTTATTTATTTTAATGTAACACTGCTTTTCTGGTCTTCTGAAATACAGGTGATCAACTTCTTTCGCCAATGCACTCGACTACCCAGGTAGAGTCTGACGATAGAATGGACCATTCTGGCTCCGTTGGTGGTGTGGGTAGCTCTGCTGGTGAGTTTATGGCTGATTATTCCACACCGGCTCCTGCCTCTGTTTCCTCTTCAATTCCCCCAATTGACGAACTGGGGAGCGATGAGAGAACAGAAGTCATTATCGCAGCTGCTGCTAATGAGGCTACACCTTCTCCTAGCATGCCGTCTCCAACGCCCGTTTGCTCCACTGAGACATTTCCCACGGTCGTTGGCGTGCCTTCTCAGTCAGTAATTTTAACGTCGTCCGTTGTCGTGGCTGCTGAGATACCTGCAACTCTTCCGACTCCAAGCCTTCCAGCAGGGGAGGAGAATAATTTGAAATTCTCATTCGAAGATGCTTCTCCCACCGGAGGAGCTTCAGGCGAAGTGATCCCATCTTCTCTTCCTGTTGGTGGGAGTACCCAAGTGATCTGTACTGACGGTACTTCGTCTGGGGTCTCCAGCTCTTCCAGATCTGCACTGGCTCTATTGGTCCCTCAGATTATGAATTTAATGCAGGGACGGGCTTCTTCTTCTCCAATTCCAGCGACTACTACTCCCTTGCTCACGACACCTCTTTTGGCATTACCTACTTTGCCTACCGACACTGCAAATCCTCTTGAAAGACTTTTCGGCTTCACTGTCGAGGATTTTATGCATTTGTTAAGAAGATGTGTCGAGATGGTTCTTGCTGGCCACGATTTCTTCAACTTCGCACGTCCACTGTTACTCCGCTATTTAGGAAATATTGAAGAATTCGATGGACAAGATCGAGCAGCTCCATACCGGGCCCGCCTTGCAGCCTTAGAAGAGCAGGTGACCACGCTACACACACTCCGTCAGGCGGATGTGGAGGCGATCACTGAGATAGAGCTGGCGCGGCTTCGGGCAGAATCCTTATCTCAAAGAAATATTTTAAGGCAGCAGGAGGAGAGATGGTCTCAGGAGCTGACAGAGCTCCAGGCCAATCGGGAATCCGTTCTTGGCGACCTGCAGAGGGTAAACTTTGGAATTGAGGAAGGTCAGGCGGCCATCTCTAAAGCCCAGGAGATGATTGCCAGAGCTCGGGCCACCTTGATAGAAAATGAACTCCGATTAGGAGAACCTGTCAAGAAGCGGGAGATGTTGCTTGTCCAGCAGGAGCAGATTCAGCAGGAAGAGATGGCCAGGGATCGTGCCATAGAAGAATCTCGTCAGCAACTTACAATAAGTGATGATGAGTTGCGTAGGCAAGCTCAGCAAACCGTGGAGGCTTCTCATCGTAGAAATTTGGACGAGACAATAAACCAACTGAGACTCCTGGGAGGCAAATAGTTTCATCTCTCTTTACGCTTTTATCTTCCTTGTAATAAGAACTTCGTAAACAGGAGAGAGATAACCTTACGATGTTTCTTTGAAATTCTTTTTGTATCTTCACCTTTTTAATAAAGATGATTCTTTTGACTCTTTTATTTGCCGGCTTCAAAACAGATTTGCTTACCCAACAAATAACCTGTCGTTAAAACGATTTATCTTGGTATCGTTTATGCTCAATTTCTTGAGCCGAAATAACAATTAAAGTTTAATATGGGATTTTTAGCAAACCCCCAGCTATTAACGGATTTGATTAGCCTTTACCAACTACCGTTTGAGTTGGGCTAGCCATGTTATTCCCCTCAACATGGTGAGTTGTCGAGGAGTACATTTGGGCTTAAATGCCAAACTTTTCCTCTTCCCATTACTTTTATCGGTATTGGGCGATTCATACTTTTACCCCAGTATGATGGGTTGGCGAGAAACTTGTTCTCTTCCCATTGCCTAGTTGGCGTTGGGCAATTCATACTTTTACCCCAGTATGATGGGTTGGCGAGAAACTTGTTCTCTTCCCATTGCCTAGTTGGCGTTGGGCAATTCATACTTTTACCCCAGTATGATGGGTTGGCGAGAAACTCGTTCTCTTCCCATTGCCTAGTCGGCGTTGGGCAATTCATACTTTTACCCCAGTATGATGGGTTGGCGAGAAACTCGTTCTCTTCCCATTGCCTAGTTGGCGTTGGGCAATTCATACTTTTACCCTAGTATGATGGGTTGGCGAGAAACTTGTTCTCTTCCCATTGCCTGCGTTGTGCAATTCATACTTTTACTCCAGTATGATGGGTTGGCGAGAAACTCGTTCTCTTCCCATTGCCTAGTTGGCGTTGGGCAATTCATACTTTTACCCTAGTATGATGGGTTGGCGAGAAACTTGTTCTCTTCCCATTGCCTAGTTGGCGTTGGGCAATTCATATTTTTACCCCAGTATGATGGGTTGGCGAGAAACTTGTTCTCTTCCCATTGCCTAGTTGGCGTTGGGCAATTCATATTTTTATGGGTTGGCGAGAAATTTGTTCTCTTCCCATTGCCTAGTTGGCGTTGGGCAATTCATACTTTTACCCCAGCATGATGGGTTGGCGAGAAACTCGTTCTCTTCCCATTGCCTAGTTGGCATTGGGCAATTCATACTTTTACCCCAGTATGATGGGTTGGCGAGAAACTCGTTCTCTTCCCATTGCCTAATTGGCGTTGGGCAATTCATACTTTTACCCCAGTATGATGGGTTGGCGAGAAACTCGTTCTCTTCCCATTGCCTAGTTGGCGTTGGGCAATTCATACTTTTACCCCAGCATGATGGGTTGGCGAGAAACTCGTTCTCTTCCCATTGCCTAGTTGGCGTTGGGCAATTCATACTTTTACCCCAGCATGATGGGTTGGCGAGAAACTCGTTCTCTTCCCATTGCCTAGTTGGCGTTGGGCAATTCATACTTTTACCCCAGCATGATGGGTTGGCGAGAAACTCGTTCTCTTCCCATTGCCTAGTTGGCGTTGGGCAATTCATACTTTTACCCCAGCATGATGGGTTGGCGAGAAACTCGTTCTCTTCCCATTGCCTAGTTGGCATTGGGCAATTCATACTTTTACCCCAGTATGATGGGTTGGCGAGAAACTCGTTCTCTTCCCATTGCCTAGTTGGCGTTGGGCAATTCATACTTTTACCCCAGTATGATGGGTTGGCGAGAAACTCGTTCTCTTCCCATTGCCTAGTCGGCGTTGGGCAATTCATACTTTTACCCCAGTATGATGGGTTGGCGAGAAACTCGTTCTCTTCCCATTGCCTAGTTGGCGTTGGGCAATTCATACTTTTACCCTAGTATGATGGGTTGGCGAGAAACTTGTTCTCTTCCCATTGCCTGCGTTGTGCAATTCATACTTTTACTCCAGTATGATGGGTTGGCGAGAAACTCGTTCTCTTCCCATTGCCTAGTTGGCGTTGGGCAATTCATACTTTTACCCTAGTATGATGGGTTGGCGAGAAACTTGTTCTCTTCCCATTGCCTAGTTGGCGTTGGGCAATTCATATTTTTACCCCAGTATGATGGGTTGGCGAGAAACTTGTTCTCTTCCCATTGCCTAGTTGGCGTTGGGCAATTCATATTTTTATGGGTTGGCGAGAAATTTGTTCTCTTCCCATTGCCTAGTTGGCGTTGGGCAATTCATACTTTTACCCCAGCATGATGGGTTGGCGAGAAACTCGTTCTCTTCCCATTGCCTAGTTGGCATTGGGCAATTCATACTTTTACCCCAGCATGATGGGTTGGCGAGAAACTCGTTCTCTTCCCATTGCCTAATTGGCGTTGGGCAATTCATACTTTTACCCCAGTATGATGGGTTGGCGAGAAACTCGTTCTCTTCCCATTGCCTAGTTGGCGTTGGGCAATTCATACTTTTACCCCAGCATGATGGGTTGGCGAGAAACTCGTTCTCTTCCCATTGCCTAGTTGGCGTTGGGCAATTCATACTTTTACCCCAGCATGATGGGTTGGCGAGAAACTCGTTCTCTTCCCATTGCCTAGTTGGCGTTGGGCAATTCATACTTTTACCCCAGCATGATGGGTTGGCGAGAAACTCGTTCTCTTCCCATTGCCTAGTTGGCGTTGGGCAATTCATACTTTTACCCCAGCATGATGGGTTGGCGAGAAACTCGTTCTCTTCCCATTGCCTAGTTGGCATTGGGCAATTCATACTTTTACCCCAGTATGATGGGTTGGCGAGAAACTCGTTCTCTTCCCATTGCCTAGTTGGCGTTGGGCAATTCATACTTTTACCCCAGTATGATGGGTTGGCGAGAAACTCGTTCTCTTCCCATTGCCTAGTTGGCGTTGGGCAATTCATACTTTTACCCCAATATGATGGGTTGGCGAGAAACTCGTTCTCTTCCCATTGCCTAGTTGGCGTTGGGCAATTCATACTTTTTAGGTCAGAGGCGCTTAATTACACATGCCTAAAAGAAGATTGGGGGCTGTTCAAACTTGAGAACTAAGCACACCAGGTTTGGGTCAGAGGCGCCAAATTGCGCATGCCCAAGAAAAGTCTGTAGGTGGTTCAAACTTGAGAACCAAGCACACCAGGGTTTAGGTCAGAGGCGCCAAACTGCGCATGCCTAAGAAAAATACTGGAGGTGGTTCAAACTTGAGAACCAAACTCACCAGGTTTAGGTCAGAGGCGCACAATGCGCATGCCTAAGAAAAAGACTGGAGGTGGTTCAAACTTGAGAACCAAACTCACCAGATTTAGGTCAGAGGCGCACAATGCGCATGCCTAAGAAAAAGACTGGAGGTGGTTCAAACTTGAGAACCAAACTGGAAGCGGTTCAAAGCTCTCTCGCGTAACTTGAACCGGGTACTCCAAACACACCAGGTTTAGGTCAGAGGCGCACAATGCGCATGCCTAAGAAAAGACTGGAGGTGGTTCAAACTTGAGAACCAAACACACCAGGTTTTGGTCAGAGGCGCACAATGCGCATGCCTAAAAAAAAGACTGGAGGTGGTTCAAACTTGAGAACCAAACTCACCAGGTTTAGGTCAGAGGCGCACAATGCGCATGCCTAAGAAAAAGACTGGAGGCGGTTCAAACTTGAGAACCAAACTGGAGGCGGTTCAAGGCTCTCTCGCATAACTTGAACCGGGTACTCCAAACACACCAGGTTTAGGTCAGAGGCGCACAATGCGCATGCCTAAGAAAAAAACTGGAGGTGGTTCATACTTGAGAACCAAACACACCAGGTTGTAGGTCAGAGGCGCACAATGCGCATGCCTAAGAAAAGAAGACACGTTTCTCCAGGGTTACTAAGAATAGTATTTCTTTAGAAATTTTCCATTGATTGGCATAATCATCCTGTCGCCGTCTTGATTCATTAAGCGATAGGCTCCACTGGAGTATACTGTCTCCACAACGAACGGTCCTTCCCACTTGGGTTCAAATTTACCCTTAGTCTTGTGGGTTAGTACCATTGGCCTTTTAATAGCCAGAACCAAGTCTCCTTGTTTAAAGGTCCTTGGTTTAACATTCTTATTGAACGTTTGAGATATTCGGGCTTGATACAACTCAATTTGCTGTTGAGCCCTGAGACGTTTTTCATCTAACGCCTCTAGTTCTTGCCATCTTTGCTGATGGCGCTCTTCTGTCGTCATCTTTGTGGCTAAAGCCACTCTTAATGATGGTATCTGGATTTCAAGAGGCAGAACAACCTCACTTCCATAAACCAAAGAGAACGGGGTAGCTTTAGTCGGGGTGCGAACGGTGGTGCGATAAGCCCACAGGCATTCTCCTAGCTTTTCATCCCAATCTCGTTTATTAGAAGAGACGAACTTCCGAAGGAGTTTAATAATCGTCTTGTTGAAAGCTTCAGCTAACCCATTAGCCGCGGGGTTATACGGTGTTGAAGCGATATCTTTGATTCTGAACTTGTTGGAGAATCTGGAGAATCCCTGACTAATGAATTGCGGACCATTATCATGAATGATCCGTCGAGGGACGCCAAATCGGTAAATGACATGATGCTTGATAAACTTGATCACATCTGCCGTTTTCACCTCTTTCATGGGCACGGCTTCGGCCCATTTTGAAAAATAATCGGTTATTGCAAGAATAAACCGATGTCCTCTGGATGACGGGGGAGTTATGGGCCCCACAATGTCCATTCCCCAGGCTTCAAATGGCCAGCTTGCGACGGTATTGTGCAAGTATTCTTGGGGTTGATGAATAAAATTGGCATGTATTTGGCATGCATGACATCGTTTAGCGTATGCCATTGCTTCCGTAACCATGCTCGGCCAGTAGTACCCTAGCCTTCTTATACGGTCTCCAAGTTCGGGACCGGGCTGATGAGCTCTACATATTCCATCATGTGTTTCTTTCAGCACTTGTTCTGCTTCTGCTTTCGATATGCAGCGTAGCAATAGACCACCTCTTGACTTTCTATACAAAGTCTGAAGTTTCTGGTCGTAATGAAACCTCTGTGCCTTCCTCTTTATTGAGGTGACTTCCTTTGGGTCTTCTGGTAGTATCCCATGCAAAGCATAATCCACAAACGGAAATCGCCAATCACGGGGTTCTAACTTTAAGCCAATCTGGCATACCTCTTCGGCTTGAGATACCACGTCTGGGTGGAGGAGTTCTCTACTACCAATAGTGATGCTTTTAGTTTCACCTGGCGGGATTGCCAGAGTTGCGGCTAATGCGGCAAGAGCATCTGCATAAACGTTCTCGTTTCGAGATACGTGATATATGTAAAATTGTTCAAAATATCCTGCTAGCTCAATAGCTAGCTGATGATAGGGGATGAGGGCTTCATGTCTGACTTCATACTCACCTGTCATCTGATTGACAATGAGCTTAGAATCTCCAT
Source organism: Dracaena cambodiana (assembly GCA_036321105.1). NCBI lineage: Eukaryota > Viridiplantae > Streptophyta > Magnoliopsida > Asparagales > Asparagaceae > Dracaena > Dracaena cambodiana. Next base: position 10,473,301 of record JAYEPQ010000005.1, read on the forward strand.
ATGCCTCTAGATGGTTCACCCCCAGTTGCAGAGCTATTTTTAAGCCGATAATAAGCGCGTTGTACTCCGCTACATTATTAGTGCACGGTTCTATTAATGAATAACCGTTAGGCAATATATGTTTATGTGAGGATATTAGCACAACTCCCACTCCAGCAGCAGATCGTCTCGCGGCACCATCAAAGAACATTTGCCAAGGTTGTTCTCCGGTAACTGTGTTGACTTCTGATGTCTGCTTTAATTTGGACCAAATTGGATGGTCTGCAAGAAAATCAGCGATTGCCTGTCCCTTCATGGCCTTTTGAGGGACAAAATGTCATAGGGCGATAGTAAGAGCGCCCATTTTGCCAATCGGCCATTCAAGGATCCTGGTTTTGTCATCAGAATCTTCAGGGGATTAACCCGTGATATGACATGAATTGTTTGCCCCGAAAGGTAGTGTCGCATTTTCTAAACAGCAAACACTAGGGCTAAACATTCTTTTTCAATCGGGGTATACCGCTGTTCGGCCCCAATCATTGTTCTACTTAAATAGTAGAGGGCATGTTCATGGCTGTGCTCATTATATTGAGCAAGTAATGCTCCTAAAGCATTATCCATGGCCCTTACATATATAAGGAAGGGCTGCCCAGGGGCTGGTGCCATTAGTACAGGAGGCTTAGTAAGGTACTCCTTGAGATCATCAAATGCCTGCTGACATGCCTCATCCATATAAAAGACACTCCCTTTTTCATAAGTTTTGAGAATGGCTGGCATCGTCCAGATAAGTTGGATATGAAGCGCCGAATATAAGCGAGCTTTCCTTGTAATCCCCTTAATTCCTTAAGATTGCGGGGAGGCGGCATTTCGCTAATCGCTTTTACCTTTTCCGGGTCGGGAAAAATTCCTTTTGAAGTTGTTACGAACCCTAGAAACTTCCCGCTGGATACCCCATGAACGACTTGGTAGGATTCATCTTCAAGTGATATTTCCGCATAAGATCGAAGACCACTCTTATATCGTGAAAATGATCTTCTTTGTCTTTGCTTTTAACTGCTAAGTCATCCACATAGCACTCCACTGTTCTGCGTAGGTGTTCTTTGAATATGGCGCTCATTGCGCGTTGGTAAGTGGCACCTGCATTCTTTAATCCGAATGGCATCACCGTATAACAGTATACCCCCTGTGGCGTTCTGAAAGCTGTATGCTTTTCATCATCCGGGTGCATCTTGATTTGGTTATAACCTGAGAAGCCATCTATAAAGGACATCCTCTCATAACCGCAAGTATTATCGATCATCACGTCGGTGATGGGGAGTGGAAATTCATCCTTGGGACATGCAGCGTTCAGATCTCGAAAGTCAATGCATATCCGGATTTTGCCATTCTTTTTGCGAACTGGCACTATGTTTGCCACCCAGTCTGGGTGTTGTTCTTCACGGATGAACCCGGATTGTATAAGCTTGTTGACCTCAATAACTATTGCCTCCATCAATTCCGGTCGACAACGCCTCTGTTGCTGTTTAACAGGTTTGACATCTTCTTTTACATTTAACCGGTGTGTGGCAATTTGAGGGTCAAGCCTAGGCATATCTTCATAACTCCATGCGAACACATCTATATACTCTTTGATAAAGGATATAAGTTCCTCTTTTTCTAAAGGAGTTAGTGTGTCGCTTATGAAAATGGGTTTCGGATTTTCTTCCGTTCCCATGTTAACCTGTATTAATTTGTCTTCTGTGGGCGGGTCACGCTGTTCAAAGCGGACATCCCAGAGAGTATCCATATGCCTAGCCCAAGTATCATTTTGAATATCAATTGGTTCCTCGTCGCTTTCTGGCGCGGCTGAAACCATATTGATTGTCAAAGATTGAAACCAAGCGCCGGTGCTTATATCTGAATCATGATCTGGTGAAGATGTTTCTTCTTTGGCCGAAGAACTCTCTTCATTTTTTAATGGTGATGAAGATGGAGTAGATACATAACCCAACCCCCTGCGGGTCTTCCGATAATAATCAGGGCTCTTTCCTCTCGGTCTAAACGAGGGTATGAGATTCCGTCTCCCATTTTCAAAGTTTAATCCCAGCTTCTGGGTAAAATTATATCCCATTTTCTCCATCATCTGTCGGGACCTTTGCTCATATAAGTGAAATTGAGGTGATGTTTGTTCATCACTTTCACTACTTTGTCTCTGTCGAGGCGACGTGGCCACTTTGCCGAACATGATCGGCCTTTGGGACTTCTGTCGGGGAGGCACTTCAAAGAAGTGCCCTTGATCCTCGGTTATTTTTAATTGAGAGAGGAGGGAAGACCTGAGGGGCAAATAGTATGCCGCCAGAACTTCAAGTTCGGTCAGGCCATCCGCTTCGGTGGAAGTACAAGAGGGCTCAGACTCAGTAGCTACAGCATGATCGTAGACTAACTTTACATTTTCATTAATAACCCATTCACTTTCTATTACATCCACTATACTATCAAGACCTAAGCTAAGATCTAGGTGAGGGTTGATTTCGTAATTACCCCCATCATCTTCTCCAAGGAGCTCGTCTCAGTGTCGGCTTCATTGCCACTGTCGTCGGGCTTTGGAGACTTGCTAAGACTGTCATTGGAGGCTTCATGTGCTGGCTTGTAGAGTGCAGCATCTGTGAAGTAATTTTCCAACCCTTTGAATGACTGCTTGTCAGCAATTAGTGTCCGGACCTCTCCTTCCTCATCGCAATATTTCATGCACTGGTGAAGAGTCGACGGAACTATCATATGAGAGTGGATCCAAGGTCGCCCCAATAAAATATTGTAGGAGGTATCAGCATCAATTACGTAGCATGTAACCTCCGTTTTCAAGTCTCCAATTTGACACCGCAATCGGATCTTACCAAGAGGATGGCTATTATTAGCGTTGAATCCATAGATGGTAGTGTGTGTAGGTGTCAAGCGATGAAGGGAAATCCCCAACAGCTGCATCAATCTACTGGGCACGACGCTGAGTGCAGAACCTGGATCAATCTGAATTCGGTCCACTTTTGTGGACCCGACATATCCAGTGAAATATAAAGGCCTATTATGCTTTATATTCCTCATCTGCATGTCTTCTAGAGAGAAGATGATTTGTGGGACTTGCCTCCTCACTTGATGACAGTGGGGGCAAGAGTCCCGCTCTTCGATGGCCGGCTCGACAATCTGAGCTAGGAGCGACTCAGAGTCTGCCAAGGCCTCTCTTAGAGCTTCACGTGTTGATTTTGATAATCTCAACAATTCGTAAAGCGTTACTCGCGCTGGGATGTTAGCCAACTGCGCAATTATGTCAAATTCGAAGGGAGTTTCTTTGGCTCCTTCATCTCTGGTAGGATTCTTCTGGAAACGAAGTCCTTTCTGCTTTGCAGGCTTTGCGAGTTCTCCATAGATATCTTTTGGATCCACTCTAGTGTAGTCCTTAAGATATGTCTTTCCAGATCGAGTACCGGAAGGGCCTGCCCCATCTTGATGGGTGGCCATAGTTTCGGGTTCTTCTTCAGAATCTATGAAGGCTCCCGAAGATATATATTCTTCCTTTATATCTGCAGAAATGGCATTAACAGCCCGTTTCTTCTCTGGACCTCTTGAAGTAGTCCATTGTTCATCTTCCAGCAAATCAGGGTGAACCCACATAACTTCCCCCTTCTGGGTAGTTACGGGGACAAGTCCCTCTTGGGCTTTGTTGTGCGGATCAAGATTCTTCGTGACCATCTTACCCTTAGGGATTGGGGTCACTCCTGCGGGAAACTCGTGGGTTCCGACCATTATGGTTGCCATATTGGCAGTGACTTTCTTCTGTTCTTCCTTAAGCGTCAGAACTCCAGCCTCTATTAGTGCTTGGATTCTGTTCTTAAGGGGAAAACAATCCCTGGTAGGGTGCCCAACATTCCGGTGATAAAGACAGTAATTGGGATCTTTAGTCTTACCCGCATCTTCTGGGTTCTTATTCTCCGGAAGTTTTAGCATTCCCTTCTTCTGGAGCAGGTGAAAGAGGATATGCGTCTGTTCCGCCTTGAAATTATAATTCCTTTCTTGTTGCGGTCTGATTTGCCTTGATCCTTGCTGACTTTGAGGCTTTGGCTCTGGCGGAGGACCGATTTTCTGAGGAGCAGCTTCTGACGACATGACTGCTTTTCCTTTATTCTTATTGCTGTTGTTTTGGGTATATGGCTTACTACCCCCAGCGCTTCTTGATCCGCGGGATTCCTCGACTCGGCGAATCAAGTCTTCAGCTTGCTCTCCTTGTTTGAGCAGGTCCCTCCACGTCTTAGACTCTACGGCCCCCATTTTGAGGAGCATATTGGTCTTAAGGTTGTGTCGACAGGTCTCGACTAGAGTTTCCTGGATCATTCCGTGTTTACAATATACGGACTTCTCCCAGAACCTTTCTATGAAATCTTTAACCGCTTCTTGTTCTCCTTGCCTAGTTGTAAGGAGGGAATGAACCGTAATCTCGGTGTCATCCTCAAAGAAACATGAGAGAAATAATTTCTCAACCTCTAACCAGGTATTAATAGTACCTGGGGGCAACTGCATGAACCAAGTAAAGGCAGGCCCTCGCAAATGATTTGCAAATACTTTGGTCATGATGGGATCATTACCCATTAAGTGTCCCGCTTGGGACAAAAAGTAATATATATGCTGACTGGGCGATCCCTTCCCGTCGTATGGCTCTAACTTGAGCGGCTTATACTTTGGTGGGTAAGGTATCATATCCCATTCAGGAGGATACGGTCTAGAGACCCCAGCTTCTTTCAACTCCTTTTTACGCATTAAAGCTTCGAGTTGACTCTGCAGCTTTTCTATCTTTTCGCCATGCGGATCATGGAAAGAAAATCTGTCCTCTTCCTCATGCATCGAGTGGGCTTTCTCTTCCTGTTCTTCTTCATTCAGAGTTTCTTTGCCCTTTTTGGCATTATCTTCAACAAATCTCGATAGCATGATTTTGAGTCCTTCAATCATCTTTTGCTGCTCTCGAATAATCTTTTCTTGAGCTTCAAATCTCTGATTGATATCGTCAGACTTATCTGCCATATGCGATGCTGACTTCTGTAGCCAAGACGATATAGAGGATGGAGGCGAGGCTATAGCGGAATTATCGCTGTCCTCATCGTAAGAACCCCCTGCGAGCTTCTTATAATTTCGGGGCGGGACGGCTCCTGATCTTAGTCGAGTAACACGATGAGGTTCTTCATCGCTCGATTCTGAATCATCATCCGTCTCTGCAATTTTCTTCCCTTTTCCTACCATGTTGGAAGTTACAGCTCTCCATTGTTTCAGGGGAGTGGTCCTTGTCTTCTTAGTAGGATTCTGGTTTGACTCGTTTAATCGGTCGAACACAGATATCCTGTTCTTGCTACAGTCACAGTTGTCCATCACGGCTGATACTGCTGTCACAAGTTGTTGGCAATGACAACTATGTTCAACTTGAAGTTGGTCTATGCCTCTCTTCTTAGAGAGATGTTTCCTGAGGTCAGTGCCTCTAGCCATGGAATCAAGAGGTCCATTCAAGTCTTGAGAATGTTTAGGAATCCACTGAAGCTTCTTTGATTGATCAACCCTGACTCTGGGGTCGGACCGATCCTCGCGTGGTTTAGGAATAGCCTCGCGTTTCACCATGCGGGCCTGAAGAATAGCTCCGCGCTTATCCACACTAGCCTCACATTTCTCGCTGGCTTGGTGTGTCTTCGGGAGTTTAGCTTCTGGAATAATAGCCCCGTGTGAAGAGAAGTTCTTGCATGCTGGCTTATCTTTACGATTAACGCAGATCATAGTTTCACGCTTAGCGCGGTTTTTACGACTGACAACTATCTGCCAATCATCTTCCCGTTCCTTATGGGTGTCAGAAGTCTTATGTTTATTGCAAGTATCGCTGGCTTCGCGTCTCTCGTTACGCACAGTAATAGCCTCGCGTGGAGAATCACACGTTGGCTTTGAATAATTTTTATACTCGCGTAACCCCCGAGTGTTGGGTATTCTGCGACTAGCGCAACCCTTACTGGCTTCGCGTCTCTCGCTAGGCTCAGTAATAGTCTCGCGTGGAGAATCACACGCTGGCTTTGAATAGTTTTTATACTCGCGTAACTCGCGAGTGTTGGGTATTCTGCGACTAGCGCAACCCTTACTGGCTTGGCGTCTCTCGCTAGGCTCAGTAATAGCCTCGCGTGGAGAATCACACGCTGGCTTTGAATAATTTTTATACTCGCGTAACTCGCGAGTGTCAGGAATCTTGCGTAACTCGCCAGTATTACCAGCCTCGCGTCTCTTGCTTGGCTTAATATCAGCCTCGCGTGGAAAATCACACGCTGGCTTTTCCTTGCTTTTAAGGCAAGTTGTATCTTCGCGTTTAACGCGGTAGAGATTGGTCTCACGGGTAGCGCGAGCCAATTTGCGAGGGACCATAGCCTCGCGTCCTCTAGAGTTAGCTCCGCGTCCAAGGCGGGCTTTGAGGGCTCTACGCCTCGCTCTCCGGTTCCTGTTCCGGAGTTAGGTCCTGGTCAGTCCAGTCCCTAGATCTTCTTCGGCAGTCGGAAGCTCATCCTCGGCTAGGATTTCTTGTGTGAACTCCGGCTCTATAGCCGCAGTCTCCAAGGATCCCCGTCTCTCGGTGGATACCTTTCTACCCGTCACTCGGGCACTGGAGTACATGCGACGATAGTGCCGTGTCTCATCCAAGTCACCTGATCCGGAGGAGAGGAACTCCTCGTACTTCTGCTGGTCGATTTCAACGGCCAGCGTGTCTACTTCGGATCCGATCAAGTCAACGTCCGATTGCGCCACAATCTCTTCATCAGTGAAAGAGACGGCTCCCACTGTGGTCGCCAGTTTGTTTGTCGCAAAAGTTCCTTCGCTTCCTTCCATTGATTACATCTTAGATTATAATAGAAATGAACAAGATATAAAAAGAACAAACGAGAGGATTTTATACTTCAATCTCTCTCTTTTACAATAGTTTCATGGGATCTGTGGCGATGGGATCTATAGTAGTTCCTTTGGACGATCGATACATTGAAATCTTCTCTTTTAAAGATATCGGCCGAATATAGACGATCTTCTCTGGTTTTGATTTGTTCAAGGCTCTCTCGCGTAACTCGAACTTCTCAAGATTTCAGAAGATGATCAGCAAAGGCTTCAAGGCTCTCTTGCATACTTGAATTGCCAAAGGATCAATAGGAGACTTCCGATGCCAAAAAGAAGACCACTAGGGTTTCACCATGAAGGTATTTATAGCCCCAGGTTAATGCAAGAGTTTCTATCTAAATAGAACTCGCATTCATCAAGGATTCCAATCAAATATCTTAGTTTTGATGGAATTCTGATTAGACTTGATTCGGGTATTTGGATAGGCCCAGAATCATAATCTCAATCAATTTGAGATTCTGGTTATCTGCTTACGCGGAGCTTTAATCGCATCAAAACGCGACGCTAAATAACCAAAACGCGGAGCTAACGCGGAGCTATTGATGATCTCCGCGTTTTACTCAAACGCGAGGCTAATACAAGCCAGACTGCGGAATCAACGCGGAGCTATTAAACATCTCCGCGTTTTATTCAAACGCAGGGTTAATATAACCAAACGCGGGGCTATTGAATTGACTCCGCGTTCTGTTGTGGAAAATCCTTTTAATTTAGAAATTTTCACTGCCAACAGTGGTATCGGTGTTATTATTATCATGCTGTGTAGAATCATCACTCAGTTTCCTTTATTTTGCAAAAGTTGTTGAAATCGGTTCATCCAGCTCCTTTCCACTTCTAAGACTTACTGCAGTGGTTAGGCTAGGCATATCATTATAAAAAGTAGAAGAAACAACGTTGTTACCTTCAATCTTACTTGAAGTACTTGCCTCATATTGTGATGGAAGTTTATCTCTCTCTTGGATATGCATTGCGTAGTTCAGGTTGCTTATTTGGGTTTTGATGTCATTGAAGGCTATCGTATTTTGACTATTAATCATTTGTTGCGACTAAATGAACTGTTGTTGAGCCTATACCATATGATCCATGCACTGCTAGATTTGTTTTAAGCTATCCTTGAAGTTTTACTTTGGCGATGGTTATTACACCGGACCTGAAGATGTTGTCACTGTCAGAGCATATTATTGCGACACTTGTGTCATAGCTGGTTTAGTGGATTGGGCATCTTGTTGCTGAGGTGCTTGCTTCCACTTGAGGTTCGAATGATTCCTTCAATCTGGATTGTGTTGATGAATAACAAATGTTCACAGGTTGAGGGATTTGCGTTAAAGGCATTGGCTTATTCATTAAGAATTTCATTAGATGTGAAAGAGTTAGACAACTTCGAGTGATGTTGTCCATAGCTTACAAATGTCACTAATCTCTTGCACATTTTCCATTGCCTTACTGACTCCGATCTTTGGTAAAAAAAAGTAATCAATTTTCTTAGTAAGAGTAATTAGCATGGCTGTTATATCTTCTCTCACTAAGCTTGTTGAGTTTGACCCTGGTTGTAGTTGCAACCATGGGTTTGATTTCTCTCTGACGCATCCTCAGTTTCCCAATCATTTTCAGCAAAAGAATCAAGATATTCCCATTCTTCATTGACATCATTGCTTAGAAACTCTCATTGCACATCATCTCGATAAGTTGCTTGATAGCAGTATTAATGCCTTAATAAAAGGTGCTAATCTATCTCCATCTCAAATCTATTATGTGGGTATGAGAGTAGTAGGTCTTTAAAGTGATCCCAAGAAACGAAAAATGTCTCATTATCTTTCTAGTGAAAGATAAAGATCTACTTTTGAAGTTAATTTCTCGATGCGAGGGGAAAAACTTCTTAAGGAATTCTTTTTGCACTTCATCTCATCGCCCAATTGAGTTCGACCTCTATGAGTGTAGCCATGTCATTGCTTTGTCCTTTAGGGATAATGGGAAAAGTTTCAACTTCAATTGCTCTAGTTAATGTTTTGTAAATTATTGGTGGTGCATCCTTCTTCGAACTCTCCAAGATGTATGTATGGACTCTCCTTGTCTATATCCCCTGAAACTTTGGTAGTACCAGTACAACTTCCGATTTAATCTCCAAATTCTCTATATTGAGAGGGAATATTATATAGGAGAGTTAGCGTCTGGTTGCAAGTAATCTCGAAAGGACTGTCCATTTCCTCTATGTTGATGACCACAAAGGATCGTCCGGTTCCTCCACGCTGACTGTGGTCGTCATTGGTGTTATCGGATCCAAACCCATTGTTATTACCATTATTTGTTGTATTATGATTGTAATTAGTGGTGCTCTTATTGATAGGTGGTGGATTTACTGGAAGGTGGAGTGTTTCTGAGTATTACTATTGAGTCTACTATTGGATACTCTCTGCCAACCGGTCATACAAAACCAAACCACACAAGTAAGTGGCACTTAATAGTAAAATATACCAGTGTACAACATAGTAGTACAAATTTTCCCCGCAATGGGGCCAAGAAAATTGATGTGACCTACTTAGTGCACTCGCAAGTGAAAAAGATTGTCAAGTAATACTCGGAATTCAATCTAAGATCATTCAATCAAGAATTCTGTATCAAAAGTTAAGATACTAAGACTAGAAGGCTATGGTTACAGAAAATGTGGAAGTTTTGGTATAAGGAAAAAGATATTTAAATGGTTTGAAAATAACAAGGAGAAGTATCAACTCGGATGAGGCAACTCCCCTAAGATCTTGACATTAGATGGTTTACTGGTTATTTTATCTCCATTGAATAGAACACCTAGTCTTTACAATTAGAATATAATTCTTTTAAGGCACTCAACTTTATATGATAATCTTGTTACAAGTTTATTCCCGTAATTAAATTCTATATGAAACTTGAAATTAGATCTAAATATAATTTATGAATGATGGAAATAACTATTCAAAATCTAAGTATGAGTCATGTCTAAATCATTTATGACATATCACAAGTGATAGTCATATTGTTAAGAAATAGATCATTGAAGATTCAAGATCATATATCACCATACAAAGATAGTTAGGGAAACTATAAATAAAATTGTATAAACAATCAAATCCTAGAGGCAGGTTTAGAAACCACACCAAATCCAAGATAAAAGTTTCATCTTCTCATCCAATGCCAAAATTAAAATAGTTACTCATAGTCATCAAATATAAAAAATAAAATTCCTTTATTATCAAATGAACAAAAAACACAATAAGTAGCAATGTTTAACCTTTCTTAGAAAAAATTAAAAGAAAAATAAAATATAACAATTTATATCTCTTTATATCTTGTACAAGGGGTACTCATAGCTCCTAAGGCTAAGTTACTTAATGCTAGAAGATTTGGATCACGTAAACTCTTTTTTCTCTCAAATTTAAAACATATTCACGTATCTACATTTGTACTGATGACAGGGGCTTCAAAAACTATTTCAAAAGTGGTGCTCTGGAACTCTCAGCATTATTGTGCTATTGACAATGGCTTCGGTTGCCGATTTGACAACAACAATTTGACACTTATAGTTTCAAATATCAAAGGGCTATTGACAGTGCAGGTGATTGTTGATAGCCATGTTCATGTCCCCAAGTGCCTATACACATTCTTTACTTCGCTTCTTGGCTCCAAAACCTACAAGAATACATCAATACACTAGTTATGTTAGAAAAAAAAATACTCAACTAAAGAATTCAACTCATATGCATAAGATATCATCAATGTCACATCATTTGAGTGTAAAATTGGATTACAAATGTATCAATTATATGAAATAGTGCTTTTTTTTCACTCGTAATTTTGAGGTCCTTAACATTTGTGGTTATAGTCACATTAAACAATGGGGTCAACTGTATACACAGCTCAAAGCCAAGAAAGATATAAGAACTTGATATTGTTGAATTACAGAAGACATAATATTGTATCTTACCATTGTTGAATGCATAGAAAACTTAATATTGTAACTTAACATGATTAAATATATAGTTGAATACTTAATATTGTATCATAACCTAACTGCTATTAAGCTCCAGCGCTCACACCATTTCACATAATGAAGTTTAAGAAGCCAATAACAAATTTAATGAACTAAGTTCTTTCAGAAAATCCCTTGCCTGTTGACATAAATTACACACTAAATATAGTTAGAAAGTTTACTCCCTTGTTCTTTCAAAATCCAATCTTTAGTGGCAAATTTTCATAAATTAACAAACTCCTAAACAAATAAAGAAAGAATGGTTACTTAAATTTTTATGTTAAATGACAATATTGTAAAACTTCTGTAACTTATTTATTAAGCTAAGCTTTTGATTAAGCCATGTACCTCTTAAACTTGTCACTTTAATTTGGTCATGACACTTCAAACAGTCATACAAAGACATTGCCCTTAGTTGAAATAAACTGGGTGTGGCTCTGTGTTTAGTAATGTTAATTGTAATTTTAATTTATTTACTATTTTATCAATTACATCTCTGATTGGCATTCTCCAAAAATTTAAATTAATATAAGAGGGATGTATAAATGAGAGAAGTGTTAGAAAATTTGCAGTATATCTTTTTGATATCTAGAATGAAATCTACACGGCCCATTAGTATGGTGGCATATGCACTTTAAAGTTGTCGAAGATGAAGTTCCTACTATCTATCAGGAAGTTAAGGTGAGTGGAGAAGCTAAGAATTGGAAGAGTGCAATGGATGAGTAGATGGATTTTCTCTATAAGAACTTAATATAGGAGTTAGTAAATTCTCCGAACAGAATGAAGTCCATTGGATGCAAATGGATGTTTGCTAAGGAAGATGATCTTTTTTCATATGGAGTCAGATATGAAGTTAGATTGGTGGTGAAAGCCTACACTCAGCGAGAAGGAATGACTATAATGGGATATTTTCTCTAGTTGTTAAGCATTCTTCCATTTGTTTGTTGCTAGCTTTGGTTGCATAGCTAGATCTGGCACTAGTTCAGATGAATGGCGCTACCAAGAATTCCTAAACAAGGAAAGGCAGAAATGATGGTAATCAAATGACGAAGAAAGGTGGCTCCGTAGGGAAGGAATGATCAATCGTCGACGTCGACAGATATGTCAAAATAGACTTCTTGCATTATGACTTGAAAGAGAACATCTATATAACTCAACTGGATGGATTTATGGTTGCCAAAAAAAGAAGAAATAGTCATAAATTAAAAGTCTTTGTATGGTATAAAGCAGCCTCCGAGATAGTGATAAGATTGCTTTGAAGTAGTTTCCAAGACAGTGATATTTATGCAAAAAAATAAGTATACTAAAAGTCATTTTGATTATTGTATCTACTTCAAGTAGCTCAAAGATCAATTCTTCGTCTATTTTCTCTTATATGCTGATGATATATTGAAAGCATTAACGAGCTAGGTGGAGATAGAGGAGTTGAAGGCACAACTGAGAAGCGAATTTTAGATGAATGATCTTGGAGAGGGAAAGAAGATTCTAGTATGGAGATTGAGAGAAATAGAGTAAAAGAAACAGTTCGTTTGTTTCATAAACAATATCTACAGAAGGTATTGAATAAGTTTGGTATTAACAAGTATGCTAAGACAGTTACTATACTATTAGTCCCTCAATTTAAGTTAAGTTCCTATTTGTCTCTATATACCGATGAGAAATGGGAGTTTATAGCTCGCATCCTATATGCTAGTGCCACTGGCAGTTTCATGTATGCAATGGTGTATTTAAGACCTGACATTTCTCATGCCATCAGATAGTGAGAATGTACATACATAATCCTAGCAAAGGATATTGGCAGGTGATAAAGTGGATTTTACAGTATATTTTGGGCTCTGTGGATGCTCATTTGAAGTTTGAGCAAGATAAGAATTTTGGGCAATTAGCAAGATATTTGGATTATGACTTTGTAGATTGATTTAGATAAACATCGTTCAGCTACAAGGTATTTATTTACTATTGCTAGAGCTCTAGTTAGTTGGAGATCGATTTTGCAATTTACTGTAGCTTTGTCTATAATGGAGGCAGAGTATTTGGCCATGATGGGCGTTCAAGGAGGAAATTTTGCTTTTACATTTTGATGACTTAGATATATTTTAGGAACATGTAGATGCTCATTGTGACAGTAGAATGCTAGTTAGTTAGTAAATAACTAAGTATATTATTCGAGGATAAAGCACATTGATGTTCGGTTTCAGTTTATTAGGGAGATACTGGAGAATGCTATATTATTTTAATGATTAGTACTACAAGTAACTCAGCTGATATATTAACTAAAATAGTATATGGAATCAAATTCTAATATTGTAGGGACTTGAACAATATATTTTGCAAGTTTTAAAGAAAATTGGATTTGTTTGACTAGCGGATATTTGAATTCACATTTTCATTGTAATGTTTTTTTTTTGTCTTGAATTATTTGATAGAGTCCCATTTGTTGATACTTTAAGTTGCTGAAAATTGAGAATTGGAAATCTTGTCCAGGTGGAGATTTATTGCTTTTGGCTTAATTTTGGTATGGCATCTATAGCCAATTTTTAACCATTGATGGGACCATTTCTATCGATGGTAGTGAGATCCTGCAGCAATGGTGGTCCTCAGAATGAGGCACCATCAACGGCAGAGGGCGCATATCAACTTTTTGGATGTGTTTTTGGATTCAGATTTAGGCAAAACTAGCTTTATTTGACTTCAGATTCGGTCCTATCAATCCTAATCTATATAAAGGGGCTTTGGTAGGTTTTTGAGGAAGTCATGTGGTGAATCTCTTTTCATACCCTAGAGATTTGGAGCTCTCTTGTGCAAATCTTTTATGAGTTTTGTAACCGTCTTTTTCGTGAGAGGTGAATCATGAGTGAACCTATTTTTCATCCCCTTGAGATTTTGAGCTCTCTTGTGCAAATCATTTGAGATTTTTGTAACTGCCTTCTTCTTAAGAAGTCAATTTGTAAATTTGAGATATTTGTGATATCTAGGATATGTAATTGCAAACATCATTAATATTGAATTTTAATTCAACACGTGGACGTAGAACTTGTTTCGAACTACATTAATACTTAATGTTCCCTGGTTTTATCTATTCTCTCTAAAGTTTATGCTTTCATATGTTTATTTGTTTAATCTTAGTAAATCCTAATTCACTATTTTGATTATTATTTGTTCTTCCTCACAACAGTCAAAAGACATTAACATACTAATATGTAACGCCCCTAATCCCTAAGCCCTAGTATCGGTCTATTTCGTACCATCTGTATCGGTCTGGAAGTCTGGATATTGATACGAGTGGATATTGATTAAGTTAAGTTATTTCTTTCAATCTAGTCTTCATTTTCTAATTCTGCAGAGTGAGAACCTCTTATCTTATTATTTTATATTTTTTTCATATATTTCTTAAATTATTTCGGATCAACCAATTTTTGAGCAAGTACCCAATTAAAATAATTAAATTACATCTAAGATTCCAATTTTAACCATTTTCCCACGTCATATATATCTCCAAAATTTTAGCATCCTTATTTGACCAATTTTGGATAGGAATTGACCCAATAACAAATTTGAAATTAAGTGAAGTTTTAGGGTTTTTAACATAGCAACATACCTATATTCGAGCAGCTATTTGACCCTCAAATAAATTCAGATAAATCTAAAAAAAATCAAGCTAATTCCTCTCATGTTCCCTTCATTTTCTATTTAAACCTCCAACATCAATTCTTTCTCAAATTCTTTCAAATAAATAACCAAATAATTAACTAAAGAGCGGACTGAAAATCCACTAAATGACTATTTGAGCTTTGTTTTTTTAGTTTAACTTCTTAAAATGGCCTATAATCTTCTCCATGAACATGATGATACTTTCTACAATAGTTTTGTTTCTTCTCTACTTGATTCTTGAGAAAATTTTTCACTTTTGAAAAGCAATCACATTAATGCCGATTCTTTTCCGATTAAACTTATGACTTCTTGATGTAATCTCCTCAAATATGATACCAAATGTATTATTAACCCAATTTTAAGATTATACAAGCTCAATTTTGCATTTATATTGAGTTTAGTTGCATGCACCACACCGAGCATGTTATATATGCACATACTATATTGTTGTCTAGATATACGCTACAGTCTATATTAGAAATGTTATAGATATTACATCTTAACTTTGATTGATATCATTCTAGTACCATTAGAAATATAATTTACTAAACTAAAATTTTTCTAACAACATATCCTAATTTAGCCATTTTCCTATCAAAAAATAACATAGTTGTTGTATTATAGCTATTATACTATGTCAGCAGCTCAACACAAATAGATATATGGTAAAATGATTATAACTTTTACTTTAGAACTCTAATTGAGTTTATTTAAAATTCGTTGGATAGATAAGTTCTCGACTGCACCAAATCTTAACTTTTATTTCCATTTTTACCCTAATCAAATAAGACTTGGAAGTCTAACTGTCCACCAAATTGTAGCAATATAGGCACACGTGTTATGTCCGTACATATACCTCATGATCTATGATACGATACACATGTAAACATATTAAATTATCATTGTTATCAACTGTATATGGTGATATCAGACCTGTTATAGCTCATATTTAGGTATACATGCCACGTTTTTGCATATGACACTTGATTTAAATTATGATATGCATACATACATACATATTTATTTATACATGTTATTACTTGTACATGTTATTCTTACTTGAAAATGATATCTCATGAAGGTGAACTCATTCTATAACTCTTGTACTTTGATGAGTGTCATATAATGCATATTTATATCCCTCATCTAATCTATTTATATATATAAATAATGCTACTTAGGTATATTTAGTGTATTTTTCAGGAAAAGTCTACTGCTACAAGGATTTGGCATGAAATCAATAGAAAACCAAGAAAATTGAGTCCAGAAAGGGCATAGGAGAATAAAACTACAGAAGTATAGATATAGAAGCCATCAAAGTGGAAAGCAGTCATGCAAAAGTGAAGAGAAAAGCTAGATGACCAAGTGCTATAAAGCAGAGGACCAAATTCCATAATTTTGCTGCTATTCAGTGGCAATTCCCGCTATTTAGTGGGACTTTTTTGACAAAATTGACTACCAGTTTTGGCAATCAGCACCACTATTTGGTAGAAAAGTAATGAGTTTGTATCTGAAAATTTTTTGAGGGTTTTGTTATAATTTTATGGTTCTATTGTCATGACTGGATTAGGATTTTGAGATCCGGTGGTCTATATATTAGCCTTGTCCTTGTAAATTAAGTTTTTTTATGCATTGTTGAGATTAATAAAATTAGTGAATTAAATCCTAGGAGCAATGACCACCATACGTGAGCTACAAAAGGCTATTTCTTGTGATTCATTGATGTTCCAAGTACGCAAATTTATTTAATTGCTTTTTAGTTAATTTTGTTGCATTCTAGATTATGATTTTATTTGCTTTGTAGTAAAAATTAGATTTTTTTAATAGTTCTTCTCATACATAAAAATATCAATTTGATTAATAAAAACATGTGTAGCTAATTTTTCTATTTTAAGGATTAACCGTAGTATAAATTATTATTCTTCTTCCTAAAATAACTAAAAAACATGATTTTTCTATGAAAAGATTGAAAGATAATAATTCGTTAAATCTAATACTTTGATAGGTTCGGCTTAAATTTGCTTTTGATAGCCCATATTTAGTTAGGGTTTGAAATTATTACTTTTAAATTTATTTGTAGAAATCTCTATTAATTTAGTTTACTTTTATAAAAAGTCACGAATTTTGATGAGTTATACTTGCACGACACTTGATAATTCATGTTTTGGTGATTTGAATAAAAGTTAAACTAAAATGTCATCTTTTTTATATAATCATAATTGTTTATATTAGAAAGATGGGAGAAAGATAATAAAAAGAGTACTCGGTTGTGAATTAATGGATTTGATGTTCTAAACTAATTTTAGAATAATTAAAAAAACACCTATAGATATAGTTGATTTGCTAGGATAATAGAAAAGGCGAGATTGTAAAACATCCTAAATCTCTTTAAGAACGACCTGTAAAATACTTCAACTACACTATGCGCTTGTAATAAATTTATCACATCAAGTTTTTTGGTACTATTGTCAGGATCGATGGTGTTTTCTTTCTTTTTCTTGCATTTTACAAGTTAACAGTATATGTTGAGTGTAGTAGCGATCTCGAAGTACAGGTACAGGGAGCTAAAAAGGATAAGAGGAGCAATAGTTAGCTACTGCAAATTAGGGACACAAGCCTCCTAATTTTACTTCCAAATAACAGCAAAAGCTGCCAATTAGCAAGAGGTAATCTCTGCTTTTGCCTAATTTTTCTCAATTCTGTAATTTAGTTTTGACTACGATCCAAATCGTATACTCCCAAGTGTAAAAAATCGAATAAGTAAGACAAGGGTGGTAAGCTAATATCATTCTCTTAAAGATTGTTCTGATTATTCTGTTGGATACTAAAGAAAAATAAATCACGGAACTAAAAAGAAAGATTGGATTTTTATTAACTAGAACTAAAGATCAAAGCTTTTAAATTACTTAAAATAAAGTTGTTGGTCAGATGGATTAACTCTCCCAAAGAATAATTTACTAGTTGTATTTATATTTGTTTATCTCAGTTATATAGATTACATGGTCTTCCTACAACCGGAAAATATATCTTTAAAGTATAAATTAAACAAAGTTGTAAACTTAAAATTTTGAATAACTTTCTCCAGTTAAACCTATATGAATTTTAAGTTTATCTAAGCATGAAATATGAATAACAAAGATAAACGTTCAAATTCTAAACATACAATTGTGCCTAAAAATTCTACAGTATATAAAAAACTAAGTAACGAATATATCGTCAAGCAATTAAATCAAAAATCAAATCTAAAATCTAACTATGTAATACGTAAAAAAAATTAAGTATAATAAGCAAATAAATCACATACCAGCAAATTATCTAGGGTTTGTTACCTTATCTGGCCTAATGCAAAAATCTAGCCACTTATACTTATCAAAACCATTAATAAAGGAAAAGAAATTCTTTTAATGATTTCTATGAAAGAGTACAAAAACTAAAATTTCTTATATCTTCTAAATTGCTTCTATTCTTCATATCGTTCAAAATTCTAAATTACATTATATATCTATAACTCACAAAATTCTAATAAGAATTCTTTTGTAAGGAAACTCTCTTTTATCTCAAAAAGGCCCAAAATCAAGTCTACGGTTATAGCTTTCCAAAACTGCTTTGATAGCCACTCTTGGGTTTCTTCTAAGTTGTTGGCTATCAACAACCAATAGATAGATGTCGATAGTTAGACATGTAAATTTACAGTTCTGAGATGATATTCAACATACACTTCGATTCTTCAATTTCCTTGCACAGAGAGCCCTACAAAAAGACTATAGAACATTAGAAAAATATTATAGTAGAGAATTTGATTAATAAAAATAATTTTTCATTAATTTTTTATTCTAATCACTAAAACTGGATTACGAATACATAAAATAAACTAAAATAACTATACTTTTTACTCATAATCAGGGTTCCTCATCTTTTTTAAAAAATAAAAATAAAAAAAATACTTTAGGTGCATTATCTTCTATTTGTGCATGTCTTCTAACACTTTTTGTCTCATCTTTTCACATCCAACCCCTTCTTGCATTAGTCTTTTGGTTATTCGCTCATTCATAGTCATCTTAATTGGCATATGCTAACATGGGTCCGTAATCAATTTGGTTGACTTACGAGATCAGATTTTATCGTGGGTAAGGCAATAACGAGCTCCCTCATTGAGATTAATATGGTTCACAGCATATACATTCATTATATCTCTTGTGCTGATGTTGAATCCACATTTGAGCAAATTTTTAAAGAAGAGCTCATGTTATTGTTAGCAAAAGATAGCGGAATAATACTAATGCAACAACCAGCGGAATCAAATAGTTAACCGAAGAGAAAAATAGTAGAGACAGAGAACACGCAGATTTAACGTGGTTCGCAATATGCCTACGTCCACGGGGACCGATCGAAAAACTTCCACTATATTAAAAGAGGATTACAAAACTCTAGTTCTCAACCACAAGAGAAATCACAAAGAAATCACACAAGATTTTGAGATCAAACCCTAACCTCTTGTTGCAGTGATTTACCTCTTTGCTTCAGCCACCGAAGAAGAACCCCAAAAGAATTCCCCGCCTTCTTTTTTCTTCTTCTTTGCTTTCGGCCGAAAGAATTGCAGCCGCCGAAAACTGAACAACAATTATCAAAATAATTGCAGCCGCCTCTCAAAGAAAGAATAAATACTTTGGCCAAAAATAATTGCTACAGGCCCGCCTATTTTGTTCTCTCTTCCAAGGCAAACTTAAAACAGCCGCCTCCTTTGTTTCTTTTAACTTCGGCACCAATTTTTCAGCTTAATCAAAAGCCTAGCACCACACCCCATATATATATTATATCATAATGGGTTTGGGCTGGTTTTGGACCTGTTTTGGTAGACCAAAACCCGCTACGGCAATGGGCTCCATTAGCAACAATCTCCCACTTGGAGACCTATTGCTAAAAATGTAATCTCTATACATGATAATCCTAGTGTCCAAAGTTTTTACCTCGATCGTTCAAAGTCCCAATTTCAGCATTCAACACAAATGCACCAAAGTTGAGCAATAGCTCAACTTTTTCCCATCAACCGGCTTTGTCAACATATCTGCAGGATTCTTACTGTCTTCAATCTTCTCCAACTTCAATTGGCCATCCTCTAACAAGGATCTAATGAAGTGATATCTCAAGTGAATATGTTTAGTTCGTGAATGATACGCCGAGTTCTTAGCAAGATGAATTGCACTCTGACTGTCACTGAATAACCTGTAATCCACTCCATCAAAACCCAACTCATTCATCAATCGCTGCAACCAAATAAACTCCTTACTTGCTTCTGCAGCTGCAACATACTCAGCTTCTGTCGAAGATAAAGCAACAGTTGATTGTAGTCTTGAAACCCAGCTTACCGTTGTCCCTCCTACAGTAAAGACATAGCCTGTAGTGCTCCTGCCATTATCTCTATCACCTGCATGGTCCGAATCCACAAAACCTTACACATCAATGTTATCACCCCCAAAACACAAACAATAATTTGAAGTACCTTTCAAATACCTGAAAATCCACTTCACCGCTTGCCAATGTTCCTTTCCAGGATTCTTCATGAATCTACTCACTACTCCCACTGCATGTGCAATATCTGGTCTTGTACTCACCATTGCATACATGAGACTCCCAACGGCCGATGAATAAGGCACATTCTCCATGTGTCTCTTCTCCTCATCTGTCTTAGCACCTTACTCTTTTGACAGTTTGAACTGACCACCAAGAGCTGTAGTTACCGGTTTTGCATTATCCATATTGAATCTCTCCAACACCTTCTTGATGTATCCCTCCTGAGATAACCACAATTTCTTGTTTTTCTTATCTCGGGTAATTTGCATTCCAAGAAGTTGTTTAGCCTCACCCATGTCCTTCATAGAGAATCTCCCTGCCAACTTTCTTTTCAGATCATTGATTTTCTTCATGCATGTACCTGCCACAAGCATATCATCTACATACAAAGTAAGTATAATAAAATTACCATCCTTAAACTTTTGTAGATATACACAATGATCTGAATTGCTTCTGGCAAAACCCGAATCCAACATAAACTTGTCGAACTTCAAGTACCATTGCCTCGGCGCTTGTTTCAACCCATACAAGCTCCTTTTCAGTCGACATACCCAATTCTCTTTTCTTTTAACTTCATATCCCTCCGGCTGTTCCATGTATATTTCTTCCTCCAAATCACCATGAAGGAAAGCAGTCTTCACATCGAGCTGCTCTAAATATAATCCTTTCACAGCCACAATACTCAGTATTGTTCTGATAGAAGTCATCTTGACAACAGGTGCAAATATTTCATTTAAATCAATACCTTTTCTCTGACCGTATCCCTTCACCACAAGTCTAGCCTTGAACCTTTGTGTCCCTCCTGCCTCATGTTTTACCCTGTATACCCACTTGTTATGCAATACTTTCATCTTTTCCGGTCGCTTCACCAATTCCCATGTGTGATTCTCCTCCAAAGAAGACATCTCATCACGCATGGCTTGCTCCCACTTAAGATGAAGTTTATCCTGCATAGCCTCTTGGTAACTCTCTGGTTCACCTGCATCAGTATACAAAACATGATATAATGGAAGATAAAGTTTTTGGGTTGGCTTCCTTATCCTCGTGCTCCTCCTCAAAGTGGGAACACTCTCTGATGAAGTACTGGAACCATCTACTTCAGTCAATGGCTCTCTTTCCTGTTCGGTCTCATCTGAAGCTTGTGTATTCTCAAGTGTAGTCATTTCTTCTCCTTCAGATGTAGGTTTTTCTTCCTTTCTTTTATCCATGGGATCTATCCCATCCTGTGGCTCATCCAGCTCCAAGTGTTCCTTTTCCACTGCTTTCTCACTCTTACTTTCCGTTCGGTCTTTATACATACAACCCTCATTGAATACTACATCTCTGCTACGAATTACCTTGTTATGCTCATAATCCCATAAGCGATAACCATATTCGTCGCCACCGTATCCAATGAATGCACACTTCTGAGATTTAGAATCAAGCTTCTTTCTCATCTCATGATCCACATGTGCATATGCTATGCAACCAAACACTTTTAAGAATGAATAATTCACAGTCTTACCAGACCACACCTCCTCTGGAATTCCTCCATCTAAAACACTAGTTGGACTCCTATTGATCAGATAGACTGCCGTATCTACAGCAGCTCCCCAAAGTTGCAAAGGCAAACCTGCTTGTAGTCTCATACTCCGAGCTCGCTCCAAAATAGTTCTATTCATCCTCTTAGCCACGCCATTTTGCTGCGGTGTCCTCGGTACAGTCTTCACTCTCCTGATCCCGTGGGCAGAGCAATAGTCATCGAACTCCCTATTGCAAAATTCCCCACCATTGTCTGACAACAGACATTTTACCTTCAAACCTGTTTCATTCTCAACAAGAGCTTTCCATACCTTGAAGATCTTGAAAACATCGGATTTCTGCTTAAGTGCAAACACCCATGTTTTCCTACTTGCATCATCTATGAAAGTGACAAAATAAGAATTACCTCCAAGAGACTTCGCCGAAGAAGGCCCCCATACATCTGTATGCACCAACTCCAATCTCTCGGTTTTCTTCTCCTTGCCATCCTTCATAAAGCTAACTTTTTTCTGCTTTCCAAACACAGTTCTCACAGAAATCAAAATCAGCATCTTTCATATCTGTCCACATACCTCTGGATTGCAATACCCTCATGCCGCTTTCGCTCAAGTGACCGAGCCTCTGATGCCATAAGGTAGCCTTCTCATTCTTCACGGTGGCTAAAGAAACAACGTGATCCACCGAGCTTGAGAGTAAATATAGAGTTCCCACTCTCTCACCCTTGACCACTACCATTGCTCCTTTACTGATCTTCCACTGTTTCTTCTCAAATGAGATTTGATAACCTTCACCATCTAGCTTGCTAACAGATATCAAATTCTTCTTCAAATTCGGTATGTGCCTGACCTCTTGTAAAAGCAACTTTCCACCATTGTGCAACTTTAACTGAATTGTCTCTTTACCGACAATCTTGCATTCCTGCCCATTACCAACAGTCACATGCCCAAAATCACCTTGGACATAATTCTCAAACCATTCTCTACGAGCAATGCAATGGAACGAAGTCCCTGAATCTACAAACCACGAATTTGACCTTGATTCTGTATGAGCAGACAAACACAAGTCATCATACTTTTCACTTGGATTCACCACATTCGCTCCTTCCTTGTCTTTGTTTGGACAATCCTTCTTCATATGACCCTCTGTCTTACATTTCCAACACACTAACTTTTTCTTGAATTTCCCTTTAGATTTTGATCTTCCTCTTTGCTTCGACTCCCTGCTTGAACTTCTACCCCTTTCCTTTCGTCTGTCATTTTCAACCGACAGAGCAGTACTTGTAGAAACCGTGCTCTCACCCATGCTCTTTTTTATCAATTCATCATTCATGATTGTACTCACAACATCATTGAATTTAAGAGCAGTATTGAAAAAATTGCTGATGGCCATAACAACATTACTCCAACTATCCGGTAACGAACACATAAACATCAAAGCTTTAATGTCATCGGCAAAGACAAAATCTAAAGATTCAAGTTGTGCCCATAATGTGTTAAATTCGTTCAAATGGTTAACAACTGAACTATCAGAAAGCATTCTCAAGTTGAACAACTTTTTCATTAGAAACAGTCTATTTGAAGCAGACGGCTTCTCATAAAATTTAGCCAATGCTGATATCAAACCTGAAGTGGTTTTCTCCTTGGAGACGTTGAACATAACCTGCTTTGTCAGGCACAATCGAATCTGCGCCAAAGCCCTCCTGTCCAACAATGCCCACTCCTCATCAGTCATCTTTTCTGGCTTTTCTCCAATCAGTGGTTGATGTAAATTCTTTTGATATAAATAATCTTCCATCTGCAACTTCCACCATTGGAAATCTGTCCCGTCAAATTTTTTAATTTCTCCCTTCCTATCTTCCGCCATAACTCCCACTCAAAATCAACACCGATCTGAGTGAAATCTGACTCGAACCAGGGCTCTGATACCAATTGTTAGCAAAAGATAGCGGAATAATACTAATGCAACAACCAGCGGAATCAAATAGTTAACCGAAGAGAAAAATAGCAGAGACAGAGAACACGCAGATTTAACGTGGTTCAGCAAAATGTCTACGTCCACGGGGACCGATCGAAAAACTTCCACTATATCAAAAGAGGATTACAAAACTCTAGTTCTCAACCACAAGAGAAATCACAAAGAAATCACACAAGATTTTGAGATCAAACCCTAACCTCTTGTTGTAGTGATTTACCTCTTTGCTTCAGCCACCGAAGAAGAACCCCAAAAGAATTTCCCACCTTCTTTTTTCTTCTTCTTTGCTTTCGGCCGAAATAATTGCAGCCGCCGAAAACTGAACAGCAATTATCAAAATAATTGCAGTCGCCTCACAAAGAAAGAATAAATACTTTGGCCAAAAATAATTGCTACAGGCCCGCCTATTTTGTTCTCTCTTCCAAGGCAAACTTAAAACAGCCGCCTCCTTTGTTTCTTTTAACTTCGGCACCAATTTTTCAGCTTAATCAAAACCCTAGCACCACACCCCATATATATATTATATCATAATGGGTTTGGGCCGGTTTTGGACCCGTTTCGGTAGACCGAAACCCGCTACGGCAATGGGCTCTATTAGCAACAGTTATTAGATGAATTGACACTCAGTGACTTTATGTATAATGACACTTTTGCAAGTGTGCAATTTGCGAGCAAAGTTTTGAGGATTTATTTGTGGAGGAGCTCGCATTACTTCTTGAGTTAGAAGGGTTACCACACTTTACAATATGACTTACTTGATCATGGTGTACTCTTCACATCACACAATATTTCCACATGTATGTATGATGTTAATGATGATTGGAATATTCATATAGAAATTTGTTTAAACCAATAATCAATACTCACATATGGAAAAATGATGAAGAGGAAATGCTATAAGAGGTGCAAAAGAATTTTCATTAATACTATGAGATTGATGAGACCTCTTAATGCACCTACTTCATATTTAAAACATACACATTATGAAAGTGGAAAGTAATCGAGAGGACGTAGCCACTTTTCGTGTGTTAATAGGATGACCTCTTTGAGATCATGATTTTTTACGATTCTCATTCTTTGTATATTATTTGTAAAATATATTTCATATTTATTTTATCACTTTTAGCTCGTGTATGAGGGCATACACGAGTTTAGAAGTGGGAGAGTGATTACGAGTAAAAAGTACAGTTATTTTAGTTTATTTTGTACACTGGTAATATAATTTTGGTGATTAATGCAAAAAATTAATAAAATATTATTTTTATTAAATAAATTCTCTATTGTAATGTTTTTCTAATATTTTATAGTCTTTTTGCAGAGTCAAAGGAATTTAAGAATCGAAGCGTATTTCAAATATCAGCTTTGAACTATGCATTTACAGGTCTGGCTGTCGACAACTATCTATTAACTATCGACCGCCAGCGACTAAGAAGAAATCTGAGACGGGCTGTTGAAGCGGCTTTGGAAAGCTATGGCTGCTGATTGATTTTCTAGAGCAATTTTTAGGAGAAAAGAGATTTTCCTTGTAAATAGAGTTTTTTTTAGGATTTTGTGAGGCTATAAATATATGATGTAACTCAGAATAATGTATGATTTAGAGGAGATATAATAGATATTAGAGATTTTAGCTTTTGTACTCTTTTCATAGAAATCAATAAAAAAAATTCTTAACTTTATTCATACCTATGATGAGTATGGGTGGCAAAATTCTTGTGTTAGATCAGATGATATAGCAAACCCTAGATAATTTAATAGTATGTGATTTATTTACTTACTATGCTTCATTGATTTATGTAAAGTTGATATTTTTTATTCTCTATTATCTTGTTAGGTTTTAGATATGTTTTTGAGTTTTTGATGATTTATTGTTTGACGATATATCCATTGCTTAGTTTTTTATATAACATAGACACTTTAGATATGGTGTATACTTAGATTTTGAGCATTTATTTTTATTATTCATATTTCATACTTAGATAAACTCAAAATTCATATAGGTTTTATTCAAAATATCAAGTTTACAATTTTGTTTGATTTATACTTTAAACATATAGTTTCTGGTTGTAGGAAGATCTGTGATCTATGCAACTGAGATAAACAAGTAAAAATATATCTAGTAAATTATTCTATAGGAGAGTTAATCCATCTGACCAATAATTTTATTTTAAGTAATTAAAAACCTTTAATTTTTAGTTTTAGTTAATCAAAATCCAATCTTTCTTTTTAGTTTTGTAATTTTTTTTAATGTTTAACACAATAATCAAAATAATCCTCGAGAGAATGATCTTGGATTACCATATTATACTACTTATTCGATCTCTTGCACTTGGCAGTATACGATTTAGATAGCAGTTAGGAAGGATTAGAAATTTTTGTATTTTCTTTCAAGGTTTTTTATTTTTTTTATTGTATTTTTAGTTTTTAGGATTTTTTGGGTTTTTTTATTGTACAATTAGGTAGTTTATAGGGTATTTTAAAAAAAGTTAAAAATTTGAAAAATTATTTTCTACAATAAATTGAGCTAATTACGAATAAAAGAATAAATTTAGAATTAAGATTTTATAGGAAAAGTAGATTGGATAATATACATAGAATTTTATGAAAAAAATTAAATTTTAAAAGAAAATACAACTAATGATTAAGGTAATTATACATTTATTTTCCACTTCACAATGGTTTATTAGGTTAAAGATGAAATAATAACAATTGAGTATCTTTTCTCTCTAAAAAATATAATAAAAACAGGGAATAAAGATGTGAGCTTAGTATTATGATAATGATCCCTTATAAATAAATAATTTTTTAAAGAATTAATAATTAGTTGGATATTTGCACATAAGTAAGCATGAATATTAGTACAAATGGCATTTTTAAGTAATAGAGTATAATGCAAGTAATTAGATATTTACACCTAAGCAAGCGTAAATATTTGTATGAAGGTAGAATATTTACAAAAGAAAAAATTGAAAAACAAGAAAAAAATCATTTAGAGAGAAAGATAAATTAAGAGTTAGAGCTTGAATCTAAAACCAAAATAAACTATCACACATGCACGTAATGTACAGGAGCCGAAGAATTATCTATTAGTAGTATTGAAAGATATGGTTTAAGTTTTTGATTAAAATGTTAAGTGTATTTGATATGAAAGTTGATTTATAAAATCAATAATCTAAATGCGTTCTTTGATTTGTAGATTACTAAGATTAATTGCAAAAAAGGGCAAAAAGATTTTTTTCGTTCTTTTGTACATAAAAACTTTGTTTTTCTTGATTTTTGGTTATCCTTATTTTTATTTTATTTATTCTTTAATCTCTCTTCTTCATAAATTTTGTGGGTATATTTACTGCAAACCCTCACGAGATACAACTCATTCACTAGGGTAATTTAGGGATTTAACGGTTTGTTACATGTGCTAAGTGCAATTAAGATTATTGTAAAAGTGAGTTAGGATTTTTTTTTTCTTTTTAGGTCTAGGTTCTGCTTGAGTACTAAAAAAAAAATAGGTGTGGAAGTGTAATGAGTATCATATATTGCATAATTATATGTCTCATCTTATCCATTTTTGCATATAAATAATGGTACTTGGATATATTTAGTATATTTTTCAGGAAGAGTCTATTGATAAAAGAATTTGGTAAGAAATTATTAGAAGACCACAAAAACCGAGTCTAAAAAGAGCATAACAGAATAAAACTATAGAAGCACAGAGTTAGAAACTATCAAAGTGGAGTCTAGTCATGTAAAGGAGGAGAAGAACTAAATGATCTAGTGCTACAAAGCAGAGGACCAAAGTTCATAATTTTACCGCTATTTAGAGGCAATTGCTGCTATTTAGCATGACCGTTTTGACAAAAATTAACCACCACTATTTGGCGATTAACACTGCTATTTGGCAAAAAATGTAATGAGTTTGTATCTAAACATTTTATGAGCGCTTTGTTGTATTTTAGTGGTTTTATCATTGTGACTGGATTAGAGTTTTGAGATTCCGAAATCTATATATTGGTCGTGTATTTATAAATTAGGGTTTCCTATGTATTATTTGGATTAATAAAATTAGAGCCTTAAGACCTAAGAGCGACGGTTGCTATACCTGAACTCTAAAGGCTATTTCTTGCTGTTCATTGCTGTTCTAAGTGGGTAAATTTATTTAATTAGTTTTAGTTAACTTTTATTACTTTCTAGATTAGGATTTTACTTGCTTTGTAGCTAAATTAGATTTTTAATAGTTCTCATGCATAAAAATATCAATTTGATTAATAAAAATATGAGTCGCTATTTTTTTTCTTAGTTCTACGATGTACATGAAGTTAGGGATCAACCATAATATAATTTTATTATTCTTTTTCCTAAAATAACTAAAAAAACATATTTTTCTATGATAAAATTGAAAGATAATTATTCGTAAATCAAACACTTTGATAGATTATGCTTAAATTTGTTTTTGGTAGCCTATGTTTAGTTAGGGCTAGGAATTATTATTACTTTTGATTTATTTGTAGAAATCTCTATTGATTTAGTTTACTTTTATAAAAAGTCACGAACTTTAATTAATTATGCTTGCATGACACTTGATAATTCATGCTTAGGGTAATGTGAATAAAAGTTAAACTTAAAAGAGCATCTTTTTGATATAATTGTAATTGTTTATGTTAGAAAGATATGAGGAAGATACTAAAAGAATACTCGATTGTGAATTAGTAGATTTGATATTCTAGACTAATTTAAGAATAATTAAAAAAAACCTCTAGATATAGTTAACTTGTTAGGATAATAGAAAAAGCGAGAATGCAAAACACCCTAGATCTATATGGAAATGATATGTAAAGTGCTACAACAATACTGTGCGCTTCCAGAAAATTTATCACATCATATTTTTAGTGTCGTTGCTAGGGATCGACCGTTACTAGGGATTGATGGTGTTTTCTTATTTTTTCTTGTATTTTACGAGTTAATAGTATGTGTTGAATATGCAAAAATCTTAAAGTACAGACACATGGAGCTAAAAAGGATCAGATGAGTAACAGGGAGCTACTGGAAAAACCAGGGAGCCAAGCCCCTGGTTTTGCCTCCAAATAGTGGCAAAAACTGCCAATTAGAAATAATCTTTGCCTTTGCCTAATTTTTTTTCCTGTTATGTAATTTGGGCTCCTCATCTTTTATAAAAAAAATAGAAAAAATATTTTAGGTGCATTATTTTTTATTTGTCCACTTCTATCACATCATTTCACATCTAACCCCTTCTTGCATTAGTTTTAAGGTTATTAGCTCATTCATAGTCATCTTCATTGGTGTATGCTAACGTGGGCCCGTAATCAATTTGTTCGACTCATGAGTTCAAATTCTATCATGGGCAAGGCAATAACGAGCTCTCTCATTGAAGTTAACATGGTTCATAGCATATACACTCATTCTATCTCTTGTGCTGATGTTGAACTAATATTTGAGCAAAGTTTTAAAAAAGAGCTCATATTATTAGACAAATTGGCACACACTGACTTTATGTATGAGCACATTTTTTTTTGCAAGTGTCCAATTTCGCTAATAAGCAAAATTTTGAGAATTTGTTTGCGGAGGAGCTTGCGTAACTTTGTGAGTTAGAAAGGCAACTGCACTTCACAGTCTATGACATACTTAATCATGGTGCACTCTTCACATCTCATGATACATGTGTGTATGATGTTAATAATGATTAAAATTTTATATTGAATTTTTTAAAACTAATAATCAATACTTACATGTGGAAAAAATGACGTGGAAATGCCATAAGAGGCGTAAAAGAATTGTCATGAATACTATGAGATTGATGAGACCTGTTAATGCATGTATTTCATATTTAAAACATACACATTATAAAAGTGAGAAGCGATTGAGAGGTCGTAATCGCTTTTCGTCTATTAATAGGGCGATTTTTTGAAATCGTGATGTGTCACGATTCTTATTTTTTGTATATTATTTGTACAATAGTTTTTATATTTATTTTACTATCCTTAGTTTGTGTATAAGGGCACACATGAGTTTAGGTGTTGGGGAGGATTATGAATTTTGTATTTTCATTTTAGGATTTTTATTTTTCTTTTATTTTTAGTTTTATTTATTTTTGGGTTTCTTTATTTTACAATTATGGTAGTTTTTATGGTATTTTGAAAAAAAGTTGAAATTTTGAAAAATTATTTTTTAAAATGAATCGAGTTAATTACAAATAAAAGAGTAAATTTAGATTTAAGATTTGACAAGAAAAATAGATTGGATAATACACTTAGAATTTTGTAGAAAAAAATTAAAATCCAAAAATTAATACCAATAATAATTTTGAGGTAATTATACATTTATTTTCCACTTTACAATGGTTTATTAGATTAAGGATAAAAATAATAATAATTGAATAGTTTTTTTCTATAAAAAATATAATAAAAAAAGAGAATAAAGAGGTAAGCTTGATATTAGGGAAATAATCCCTTATAAATAAATAATTTTTTTAAGAATTACTAATTTATTGGATATTTGTGACTAAGTAAGCATGACGTTAACAAGAATGTTATTTTAAAGAAATAAAGTATGATCCGAGTAATCTGTTACTTATGCCTAACTAAGCATGAACAATCACATGAAAGGTAAAATATTCACAAAATAAAAAAGTGATAAAAGAAAAAAGAACTAAAAGAAAAAATTATTTAGAGAGAGAGATGAATCGAGAGTTAGAGTTAGAGTCCAAAATCAAAATAAACTATCACACACACATGTAAATATACAAGAGCTAAAGAATATTTATTATAGTGTCGAGAGATAGGATTTGAGTGTTTGATTAAAATGATAAGTGAATTTGAGATGAAACTTGATTTGGAAGCTCAATAATCTAAATACATTCTTGAATTTGTAGATTAGTAAGATTAATTACGGAAAATGCCAAAAAGATTTTTTCATTCTTATATATATAAAATTTTATTTTTCTTGATTTTTGGGTATCCTTATTTTCATTTTATTTATTCCTTAATCTCTCTTCTTTGTGAATTTTCTGGGTATATTCACTACAATCTCTTATGAGATATAACTCGTCCACTAGGGTAATTTAGGGGTTTAACGATTTATTGCACGTGCTAAGTGCAATTGTGATTCTTGCAAAAGTGAGTTTGGATTTTCTTTTTCTATTTTAGTTTAAGTTTTGCTCGAGAACTAGTAAAAAAATAGGTATGGGAGTGTGATGAGTATCATATATTGCAAATTATATCCCTCATCTTATATATTTTTGTATATAAATAATATTGTTCGGGTATATTTAGTGTATTTTTGAAGAAAAGTCTATTGCTACAAGGATTTGATATGAAATCAATAGAAGATTGTGATAACCAAGTCCAGAAAGTGCATAAGAGAAGAAGACTATTGAGTACAGAGCTAAAAGTTATCTAAGTGAATTCCAGTCATGCAAAAGCGAAGAGAAGAGATAGACGAACTAGTGCTACAAAGTAGAGGACCAAATTCCATAATTTTGCCGCTATTTAGCAACAATTGTTGCTATTTAACTGTAAAGTAGACCCGCTTAGCTCTGAATTTCTCGTACTGATTCAGAGGCGAAGTAGGACTTTTTTGACAGAAATTGACCACCTCTAATTGACGGTCAATGCCGCTATTTGGTGGCAAAAGTAATAAGTCTATATTTTGAAATTTTATGAGGGCTTTGCTGTAATTTTGTGGTTTTATTGTCGTAACTGGATTAGGATTTTGAGATCTCGAGGTCTTTATATTGGCTGTGTCCTTGTAAATTAGAGTTTTTTTTTTATGTATTATTGAAATTAATAAAATTAGAGGATTAAACCCTAGGAGTGACAATTGCCACACCTAAGCTCGAAAAACTATTTCTTGCTATTCATTTCTGTTTTAAGTAGGTAAATTTATTTAATTGCTTTTTAGTTAATTTTTATTGCTTTCTAAATTAAGATTTTACTTGCTTTGTAGTGAAAATTAGATTTTTAATAGTTCTCATGTATAAAAATATCAAATGAGTAGCTAATTTTTCTTAGTTTTAGGACATAGATGAAGCGAGGGATCAACCGTACTATAAATTTTATTATTATTCTTCCTAAAAGAACTAAAAAGACATGAATTTTTATATGATAAGATTGATAGATAATAATCTGTAAATCTAACACTTTGATACGTTATGCTTAAGTTTGTTATTGATAGTCTATACTTAGTTAGGATTTGGAATTATTACTTTTGATTTTAAATGTAGAAATTAGTTTACTTTTATAAAAAGTCACGAACTTTAAAGAGTTATGCTTGCATAACACTTGATAATTCATGGTTAAAGAGATTTGAATAAAACTTAAACTAAAATATTATCTTTTATATAATCGTAAATATTTATATTAGAAAGATAGGAGGAAGATAATAAAATGAGTACTTAATTGTGAACTTGTGGATTTGATGTCCTAAACTAATTTTATCATAATTAAAAATCCCTCTAGATAATATTAGTTAACTTGTTAGGATAATAGAATAAGAGAGATTGCAAAATACCCTAGATCCCTGTGAAAACGATAAATAAACTACTACAACTATATTGTGAGCTTACAGTAGATTTCACATCATACTTGCCAATATTGTTGTGTAAGTCGTTTTATATTCACATAACTATTGAAATATGTACCCTTATTATATATGTCACATTGATACTTAGTATATACTACATTGTGAATGTAAAAAAATAAATGGTGAAATGAAATACATATTGTGGGAGTATCTTGTCTTTTTTAGGATGCGTTCATCGATATATATACTGGCACTATCGGTTTTCTAGTTGCGCTTAGTGACATTTCACCCGGCTCGTTTGGAGAATTGTGCTTGGGTCGTGATCTCGGATATGCATGGGATATTCAGTGCACCTAGTGGCACGTCAGGTTCGTGTGAAGACCAGATTTGGTGCCATACTACTGGATATGCATGGTACACTACTATAACATGTGAACACTCCCTCCATGCAATTCCAAATTAACAGGATAGAATGTGCATCCACTTGCTTCATTATGTTAAATTATATATACCATTTGCTTCATAATTCATATTTTCTTATACATATCTTATATTTCAGATCATGTTATATTATATATACCATATACTCCATGATCATATTATAATATATATGTCCTGTATGTCATGATTTATGTTATATTTTGCATATTTATGATTCACAGGTATACATCTTTTATATTATTTCCTACTAGCATGCCACACACACATTCTTATAGGGTTACTATAAAATTGCTCGAGTTTGGATTTGTATTCTTATTTGAATTCCGACCCTTAGGACTATCACACTCCAGATTTAGCAGCCATGATAGTGGTACCGGAGAAGGACCTGCCTCTCAAGGATCCCTACATCTAGGAGCAGACCAAGAGCCAGTAGCCTGCCTCTCATATGATCTTCATCTTTTATATATATATATATATATATATATATATATATATATATATATATATATATATATATATATATATATATATATATATATATATATATATATATATATATATATATCATTTTGGCTTATATGTGCATTGTATCCTGCGTCCTAGTTTTGTCCGTGATATCCAGACACTCTTGTATAAATTTAGTACTTACCTTTCTCTGTTCTGATACTCTACTCGACTTTACATGAGTAATATTTTTTTGTACATATTGCTTATTATTTTCATATACCTGTTTGTGGATATTGTTATATTCTTAACTGTAATGTTATGGTAGATAAATTCAGACATGTGGTATATACATCATACTCGTGCTCTTCCATATCTCTTATCTATGATTGTATTATGTAATGGCCTCATACACTATGAGATTGCCTGCTAGTCATACCCTATCCATTATTGGGACACATACTCGGACCCAGTGTGAGTTAGGGCATCACATAATAATATCCTTGAGAGGGTATTAGAGCAACACTATTAATAGACCAGTGATTGTTCTTGCATTTAATCCTTAATTTAAAGATATAAATGGCTAAATACTCGTCAGTCGGTTATATACTTCGACTCTTTCAGTAAATTTTTAAACGATACATGCCAAATGCATTTCCTTTCTTCATTAAATTTCTAAACGACAAGTTCTTCATTAACAAAATTTATCAACTCTATATTTCCAGACCAGTGCCAGATGTAAAAAAACTATTTTTATCAAATTATTTAGAACTTTCTATTTTTTCATCATGTTTCCTAATTCACTCTCCTTTCTTCACTATTTAATCCCTAATAACATTTTCCCACATGCCTAGCTATCTCCGTGGTCTCCATGGAAAGGAAGAAAAATAACGCTAAGGGCAAACGAACGATAGAAATCAAAAGATTAGAAAGTGAGGAAGTGCGTTATGTTTGTTTTTCAAAGCGCAAGATGGGTATTTTCACTAAAGCCAGTCATCTGGCAACCTTGTGTGGAGCAGAGATAGCGGTTGTGTTGAACTCCCCAAGAAGATGTCCTTACACTTTTGGTACACCGGGAGTGAGCCAAATTGTCGATCGTTTTTTATCTGGTGGCCTGACTTCCCAAGACGTGGGTGCTGGTGAGGAATGCCAATTGAGTGCAGTCAAAGATTTGAATCATCAGTGCATGGAGATGTCAAATCATTTGGGTGATGCAAAGAAGAAAAAAGCTGAGCTGGAGAAGAGAAAAAGCTTGCTCAAACAACAAATCCCACGAGTTAAAAGGTTTGACAACATGGAGAAATTCAGCCTCGTAGAGCTTTTGGAGGCGAAGAAATCATTGTCCGAACTGAAAGAGAAGGTTCAATTTCGCCTCTCTCATCCCTTTAATGGAGGAGCTTCTTCATCCAATTGTGGTAATTATTTTTATTTTTATTTTTTTTAGTATTTATAATGTTCTTTTTGTCAATATTTTATATGGAAAATATATTTTGCTTACTCTTTGTATGGCAGTGAATTCTGTTATGATGCAGGACTTGTTTGGATGTCGAACGAGTCAAGCTAGATTAACTTGTAGTATAATTATTTTATTGTTTGGATTACTTTGTGGCTTAAGAATATACTTAAATTTGATAATTTCATGAATTTTATTTATAATTTATCATTTTATTACGATGAACATGTCAAAACTTGGACCAAATTAAATAGCCAACGAAGTGATATTAAAGATTTTTCTATGAATAAACTTCCTTTTGAATGGTAGTTTCATAAACACTCAAAACTACCACATGTGCCTTCAAATACATAAGATCTTCATGTATCTCTTTTTTTTTTTAACTAGATTTTACTGATTCCCCTTTATATGTCAAGATAACAAGAAGATACTCTACTTAATTATGTTTGATATCACGCAACAAAGAGTAGAAATATAGCTGGTGACACTGTTACCCCATCTAAATGCAATAAAAATCACTAGATTTGGATGAAATTCCTAACAAAAAAAGATGATATTAATACTTTAAGGATACAAGCCCCACTAATATAGTAAATGTTATATATATATATATATATATATATATATATATATATATATATATATATATATATATTTATATATTAGTCTATTTAGTTCAAACTAAGAAAATTTTGTCTAATTGTTTTAATTTGTAATTTTGTGTGTATGTGTGTCTATATGAAAAATGGGGAAATAAGCTGACAGCTCACACAAATTATCTGAGGTACAACTCATTTTTACTATATCCAAAGAAAATTTTAAAAATTTCTTTTGGATTATGATATCGACCCTTTAGGGTTCACTCATACTCAATTTCTTGGGTTTTAGTTTTGATTTGGACTTCATCAAGCTGACACAAATTTTAATGGTTTCTAATGAATAAATATTTTCTATCCACTTGTTGAAAAAGTAAATGAACTTTAGAATTCATAAAATTTGATCTTATTAAAATTAAAAAGGTGAAGATTCTAATTCTAGGAAAAATTTGAAGAAGAATCATTAGATCACTATATTTTTGCCGCTAGTTCACGTAGTTTTTCTTGAGCTGGCAACTTATTTATAGTAATCCCATAATTTTTCTTAAATTTTTTTCTAGAATTAGGATCTCCATCTCTGTAACTTTAATAAGATCAAAACTTATGAATTTTGAAAATCATTTAGCTATTCATCAAATGGATACGAAATATTAATTAATTAAAAATCACTAAAATTTATATCATCTTGTGGAGGACCAAATCAAAACTAAAACTCAAGAAATTGGATATGAGTGAATCCTAAAGGGTCGAGATCATAATTTAATTTTTTTAAAAATAATCTCCATCTCTTTAACTTTAATAAGATCAAAATTTATGAATTTTGAAGATCATTTAGTGTTTTATCAAATGGATACAAAACATTAATTAATTAAAAATTGCTAAAATTTATATCATCTTATGAAGGACCAAATCAAAACTAAAACTCAAGAAATTGGATATGAGTGAATTCTAAAGGGTCAAGATCATAATTCAATTTTTTTTAAAAATAATTTATTGGAGATAGCATAAATGAATCACAGCTCAGGTAGCATCCTAATTCTAGCAGCTCATTTCTATTTTTGGTGTATATATATATATATATATATATATATATATATATATATATATATATATATATATATATATATATATATATATATATATATATATATATATATATATATATATATATATATATATATATATATATATATATATATATATATATATATATATATATATATATATGATTACACCTAGTAAGCGACACGCTACATCGGAGTCCGGGTGTAATGAAAAATGTGTGAGGGTTGTTAGGTCGTTGTTCAGAAGCGACGCACCATATCGGCGTCTGGATGTGATGTCAAATGTAAGAGGGTTCCCATATCTT
Organism: Dracaena cambodiana; assembly: GCA_036321105.1. Classification (NCBI taxonomy): domain Eukaryota; kingdom Viridiplantae; phylum Streptophyta; class Magnoliopsida; order Asparagales; family Asparagaceae; genus Dracaena; species Dracaena cambodiana. Next base: position 10,509,756 of record JAYEPQ010000005.1, read on the forward strand.
AATGAGCGGGTGGGGGTGAAAAGGTTAGCTCATGAATATAGGATTCGGTTGGCATCATGAAACATCGATTCCTTATAAGTAGATTAGCAGGGTTAGTTGATGCTATAATTAGGAAAAGAGTTAATATTTTATGCGTGTAGAAGACTAAGTGGGTAGGTGGAAAAACTAAAGTCATAGAATCTTTGGGTTATAAACTTTGGTATACGGGTAGAGATAGAAATTATAATGAGGTAGGTGTAATCATATATAAAGAATTACTTAGGAATGTAATGGAGGTTAGGAGGAAGGGTGATAGAATTTTATTAGTTAAACTTATTTTAGATAGAGAGATTCTTAATGTCATTAGTGTCTATGAATTACAAATAAGACTTGATGAATCTAGTAAATATCAATTTTGGGAGGTTGTAGATGAGATAGTATAAGGAAGGGATATTTACTGGTTTGTCCCTCAAATCTTTATATATTATGATTTTGTCCCCCAAATCATCATATTTAGGATTTTGTCCACCAAATCTCATAAGTTACAACAATTTAGTCCCCCTCTCTAAGTTTTCCTAACACAGTTAAATATTTGACCATTTTACCTCTCTTTTCCTCTTCTATTTTCCTCCTATCTTCTTCTTCTCTCTTCCTCCTCTCTTTTCCTTTTCTTCATTATTTCTCCTCTCTTCCTCCTCTCTTCTCCTTCTCTTTTAACAAAAGGAGAAGAGAAGAGGAAAAGAGAAGGAGAAGAGAGGAGGAAGAGAGGAGAAATAATGAAGAAAAGGAGAAGAGAGGAGGAAGAGTGAAGAAGAAGAGAGGAGGAAGAGAGAAGAAGAAGAGAGGAGGAAAATAGAAGAGGAAAAGAGGGGTAAAATGGTCAAATATTTAACTGTGTTAGGAAAAATTAGAGAGGAGGACTAAATTGTTGTAACTTATGAGATTTGGGGGATAAAATCCTAAATATGAAGATTTGGAGGACAAAATCATAATATATAAAGATTTGAGGGACAAACCAGTAAATACCCCTATAAGGAATACCTAATAGAGAAAAACTATTTATTAATGGTCATCTCAATGTGCATGTAGGAACTAGTCGTAATGAGTTTAATAGTATACATGGAGGATTGTGTTTTGGAGAAAGAAATGAAACATGTAACTCAATTCTAGATTTTATTTTGTCTTATGATTTGATTTTAATCAATACTTGATTTAGAAAGAGAGTTTTACACTTGATTACTTTTAAAAGTAGATCGAGTGCGAGCCAAATATATTTCTTTTTAAGTAGGAGGGTAGATAGATTTAGTTGTATCGATTGTAAGGTAGTGTCAGGTGAGAATATAGTTACATAATATAAACTCTTAGTTTTAAATATTCATATTAGAAAGATATTTAAAAAGATTAAGTATAAGTTAATCCTAAAATTAAGTGGTGGAGATTAGAAGGTAATCAAATTTTTTTGTAGATAGAGTAATACAAGAAGCAGATGAGGGACCATGATGATTTTAATGTAATATAGAATAAAATAGTTAGCTACATTAAGAGAGTAGCTAAATATATATTTGGTGAGTCGAAAAGTGGTGCTCTACCATATAGGGATACATCATGGTGGAATGAAGAGGTAAAAAATGCTATTAAGATCAAGCATGATCTTTATAGAGATTTGAAGACTAATAATAATGATGATGGAACATACTTTGAGAGGTATAAACTAGCAAAGAAGGAGACTAAGAAAACTGTTCGAGATGTAAAAACTAAATTATATAAACAAGTATACGAAAAATTGGATAATAAAGAGCCAGAAAACGATATATATAGAATTGCTCGAATAAGAGAGAGAAAGTCTAGAGACTTATGTATTGTAAAATGTACTAAATATAATGATTATAAAGCTCGAGTTCGAAACAAAGAGATTAAAGAATGATAGAAATTATTTTGATAGATTATATAATAGTAGTTTTACTAATAATTTGAGAGATCTTACTATTCAGTGTGAGGATATGAATCATAGTTTTATGCGTAGAATTAAAGAATTGAAGTAAAAAAGGCTTTGAAGATGATAAAATCAAGAAAAACTATTGGTCCATATGAGATTCCTATAAAGGTATGAAAATATTTAGAATGGATAGGCATGAGGTGACTGACAAATCTTTTTAACAAGATATGGTAAAGTAAGAAAATACCAAATGAATGGAGGAAGAGTATCCTAATACCCCTATATAAGAACAACGGTAATATTCAGAGTTGTTCTAAATATCATAGAATAAAACTCATATGTCATACTATGAAGCTTTAGGAATGGGTAATTGAACATAGATTGAGATAAACTATTAAAATATCAGAAAATCAGTTTGGATTTATGTCGGAGCGATCAATGGTAGAAGCTATTCATTTACTTCGTCAATTTATAGAGCGATTCTAAGAGAGAAATAAAGATTTGCATATGGTATTTATTGATCTGGAGAAAACTTATGATAAGGTATCACGAGAGGTACTTTCATGAACATTGATAAACAAAACAGTCCCAATCAAGTATATTGATATAATTAATGACACTTATGATAGAGTAGTGGCTAATGTTAGAACTTGTGGTAGTTTAACAAGTGATTTCTCTATCACAATTGGATTGTATCAAGGATCTGTATTGAGCATGTTCTTATTTGCTATAGTGATAGAAGAACCTAGTAGAGTTATTCAGGATGAGATACCTTGGTATATGCTATTTGTTGATGATATTATCTTAGTTGATGAGACAAAAGCGGGGTAAATGTCATGTTAGAATTATGGAGGCACACATTAGAATATAGAGGTTTTAGATTGAGCAAGTCTAAAATAGAGTATATAGAGTGTAAATTTAGTAAATGACGAACTATAAATTATAATGCTGTAATACTGAATGGGCAAAATATATAAATGAATAGTCAATTTAGATATTTGAGTTCTATTATTCGGAATGATTGAGAGATTGATAATGACGTTAAGCATAAGATACAAATTGGCTGGTTGAAATGGAGGAGTGCAATGAGAGTTTTATGTGACCGTAACACTCTGTTAAGACTGAAGAAAATTTTTATAGAACTGCTATTATGTCAGCTTTATTATATGGCATGGAATATTGGGTTTTAAAGAAATGTCATTCACAGAAAATAAGTGTAACAGAGATGCGCATGCTCTGCTGAATATGCAGCAAAACTAAGAGAGATAAAGTGAGAAATGAAAATATTCATGCTAACGTAGGTGTAGCTCCCATCGATGAGAAGATGCGAGAAAACTCGCTTACGATGGTTTGGTCATGTGAAACATAGGTCTAAATATGCATCAGTTCGACGAGGGAAGTTTATCGATGTAGGACAAGTTAAAAGAACGAAGGAAAAATCGAAGAAAATATGGATAAAGGTGATATGGATTCTAGAGATCTAAATGAGGAAATATTACTTGATAGAAATGAATTGAGAAGGACTATCAACGTGATTGATTCAGTGTGATTCTTTTTTGGTTCATGTAGCCTACCCAAAATACTTGGGATAAAAAAGAAAATTATAAATTTGTAATTGACTCTTAGTAGAATATGACACATTTTGGGTGAATGTTGGACTCAATGAATTTAAATTCAAGTTGAGATTTGATAAGTATCGAGTTTTAATTATCAAGTAGATTATTTAGCAGGTCTGTGTCTCAAATAGATCCACAAATTTATAATAGATCTTCAAGGTGATTTTTTTAGATCTGCCACAAATTATTATTCATGATGTTCCTACCTATGGCGATCGTAAAATTATTAAATTTTATATAATTACATATTTTTCATATTTAATTTAGGTATGAGCGTCAATCCAAAATGATGTTGAATATATTTTGACATGGAACAAATCATGTTGCCTTAATAGGAAATATAGTTTTTAAGTATTATTTGATTACTTTAATATCTAAGCATACATTCGTATTTAACCAATTTTTATTTTTTCTCAGTTAAAAACTTTACTATGATAATTTTTTTGCCACTTGGAGCAAATCAGACAACCCTAGATGGAACAAATCAGACAACCCTAGATAGTAGTAAAGGTACGTGTAATAGATTTATTTTGATTAGTAATTTTATATAAATAAGAAATTATTTCTAGATTAATTGCATAAAATCGCCATATGCAAACTCTTTCTCTTTAGATTTGATAAGAAAAAAATCACTCTATTAAGAAAAGTTACCAGAAAATTATTTTGAAACATCATAAAAGTTTGACTTATGAATCCCTCTATTAGGGAATTTTGAGATTTGTTAACATTCCTTGTTCATCTTTTCTTCTTTGATTCTTATGAACATGAAATCCTCTTGATTCATAGTTAAAGTTCGCATATGAGTTGGAAAAATATTTACTTCTTCCTATATTTTTACTTGAAAACTTTGTCTTATTAAGAATAAATAAAATTAAAAAAATAAAAAATAAAAATCCTCAATTTTAGAGACATTATGTTATATATTAATTAAGATACTAATTGGTGGCATTGCAAATTCGTAGATTTCGCAAGAGAAATTGCGGAATTCACCTTGATGAGAATTGACAAGAAAATCATAAAGAATTGATGCCACAAGAACTGATAATGAACAACAATAAAAAAAAATTAAATAAAGATAACAATTTATATTGTTTGGCTATTTCCTATAATGGAAAGAATAATGAGAAATTTTACTAATACTTCAATATAGAATATCTACCTTCCTCTTGTATTTTAAAGTCGAGATTTGATGACTATTCTCTTTATAAATATTAACATTGACTCTTGTTTTTTTCCTTTTAAATTTTCTTTTTGTTGCTCACATTGTTTCAAAATTGCTTTTTCCTATAGTTATAGCACGTACTTTGAGAAATCTTAATCTCAAAATATGGAGAAATCTCAATACAATTACTATATAACTCCTCATACATTTGAAATAAAATTCCTAATCTCATTGAGAAATGTTAATTTAATTCACTTTGAGACTCTTCATAAACTATAAGATTATTTTTATTTAATATTCTTATTACATTTGTGCAACTATATTACGATTGCTAACTATAATTTAAATCTAGACACATCGCAACAAATCTCCATCAAGACTTCATTTCATATCTTTAACACACTAAAGATGTTTTTGGCCACCAAAGCTTTATTTATTGTTGTTGCAATTTTACTATTGAAGCATTTCCTTCATGCCATTCTTGTAAGGGTCAAAATGTAAGGGTCAAAATATATAAATCGTGGAACAACCTTTTTGGTAAGTACAATATCTTATGCTTTAACTATAAATCCATAATAACTTTTATCTATCATGTTATGTTATATGTGAGTTTATCTGCAAGGCATAATCGAATCATGTTGTCTCTATTAGATTCATATTCTCATAAACATGTTCCTTCATACTTTTAGGTTTTGTCAAATTTTTCATTGAGGCCTTATAAAAATTGTATTGAATTAACACCACTTTCATCCTTTCTTATCATAAACCTAAATTTTCTTTTCTATTGAATTTTTCAGTTTGAACTTCAAATGGAATTCATAACCAACATCATGTTTGATATTCATATTTGATCACCATTAAAGAGCGTAGGAATTTTGATGGTAATTTACTCTAGCTCTTACTTTTTTTTAGTTTCATATTTCATAGTTAAGAAAATCAATACATTTCTAAAGAAAATTGTAGTTAACCTAACCATAATTACATTCACTAATGATCATATATTTTACTCAATGGAAGTAGCTATCATTAACGTTTGGGCACAAGGATTAGCAAAAAAAAACTAATTTGCTTTATCATTTAGACATAAAAGACAATACTACTCAAAATATCCTCTTTGTTTTCCAAGTTAAGCATACTGGAGAGAGAATGCTCAAATACAAATTCCTTTTAACAGATCTAGAAGGTGAATTTGTCGAAAATGATATTTTATCATAGTAAAAAGAGGGATATCATTAGATATATGTTTGACCACTCAACATGACAATTACTTTTGACCCAAAAATAAGTGGTGAATAATATTTTAATTTTAATTATCTTAATTATTAATGCAAATATATGAGCTCCTTGTGCCCCTAAATAGAATTCTTTTCATTTATAGTTAATATTTTTTTATCTGATTACATTTTTGCAGTTGATCATGATGTTGTGATGAAACGAGTGGAGATAGATCTAAACCAGCCAGCTGTACCAAGCGATGATATGGAGTAGTTTGGTAATGGATTTAACTAAATAAGTGAAAATTATGTAATTTGTTTATTTGGTATCATATCTTCAATGGAACCTCCGGCAAGATATGAATATTATTCGGAATAAAATAAACAAATTAGTGAGGAATAACTAATCAGTGTTGCAATATTTTATTAAAAATATATTAATAATTTTATGTACTAGATATAGTTAGCTAATGGTGTCTATCTGTGCGACAAACTAGGATTTGGTGGTAATTGTACTCAAGATTGATGTCTTCAAAATATAAACACCTTTTTATGATGTTGTGCATTGACAAACTTCAGTTGTGATTTATTAAAGATATTTTTAGAATTAAATTCTTCCATTTTCGTATATATCCCCTAACATGTAAATTTGTAAATTGATATATTTATCACTAACTGATTCAACTACTTTTAAGGGAAAAAAATGCTCATTTGTCATGGATCTTTCTAAATGCCTTCGGATGACTTAAAAATTTATATGTTTAAGTGATTATAGATGTAAGTCCTTTTCAACATCTTATATATTGGTGAAATTCCACTTTTGTGCATATGCACAAGCAAATATCATTGAGTACCTGAAATTGATTATTCTTTCTTTTAGAAGTGTTATAGAAATGTCTGTAATTAAGGAAATAGCTCTACTAATGAATGGATCGAATGAAATTGAAAAATTGAAAGATTTGTATAAATTATAAATTTCATTACCACTTTGTATAAATCGTTATGTATGAATGCAGATACCTACGACTTGATCAGTAAAATAGACTCTCTCCCCTAATTTTTTCTTCTTAGATGCTGAAAAAGCAAGCTACTGCAGAGCTATGCGTTATACAATGGATGTCAAACACCAATACTCATACCTAATTAATTATTCATATTAAAACAGAATAAATCTCAAGTCGTCAAATAAATTAGACATAAAATTTTTTAATGTGAAAAATCCAAACTAGATAAAACCACGGAAAAACTGTATTATGGTTAAAAGGCAACTACAGCATGAAAAAACATGCTGACTATTGTTAAAGTATGTATTATATAATGGATATCAACTAACAATTATAAGTGCAATTAATCAATCATGCAAGTACACTCAAATGAACAGACAAATTAGGCTTAGAAATTTTTAAGATGGAAAAATCCAAACGGGAAAACACTCACGGAATAACTGCACTATGATTTCAAGTCAATTAGAGCGATTTAATCATAGCCTATAGATAACTATAACCAATCAATAGTCTAAAATCTAACTCGTTTGCTATACAGCTATAGACAGAGTTCTGCAGTTAAATTATTTCAAACCTAATAATGACTCACCAATCAAGTTGCATATGTCTAAATATTAAAAAGTAAAAATTACAAACAAGTAGAGACTTACACAACCATAGTCAAGTACTTACTGTTGGTTAGAGATGTTGATGGATGCTTATCTCCATAAACCACAAAATAAAAGTCTTTCTTCTTCAATAAAAATCTCCTTTTCGTTAATTTTGAGAATCTTTAATTTCTCTCTTTTTCTTTCTCTCTTTTCTTCTTCTCTTCTTTGTTAAGGATGATGAATTATAAACTAGATTTACAGTCACCAAATAAACACTCGAACTCTCTTTTAATCATATCCGTGGATGTTAAATATAAAGATAAAAAAGAAATCACATTCCATATTAAATCCCACAAGAAAATTGCCCAAAAACACCTTGGAAAATGCATACGATGTTCTGCTGTCTAGAGTCCCTTCAACAGTCTTTCAGTTATCCAAAACCCCTTCAATAGCCCTATACTGTAAGGCTTCAGTGTAGGCTAGCGAAGATGTTGTCTAAAACCCCTTCAATAGCTCGATAGTGCTTCAATAAAATGGTTGTAACTTTAATCCCGAAGTCCAATTTGGGAGATCTAGGTAGCATTAGAAAGAGAACTCAAAATTCTACAATTTCTACTATATAGACTTTTATGTTCCTATCCATATTATCTTCAAAATTTGGTTTGAAGTTAATATTACTGCATAGTTTTCATTAATTTCTACTTTTGCTACTTTCCAACTTTAAGCGATTATAACTTTCATGTGCGAACTCTGTTGTAGCTGCTCTTGATGTTGTTATGAAAGTCTTTCAGACTCTATAGTTATCTAGTAACATCTTCTTAAGATTTTTATTGTAACTTTCTCAAATCAGCATATACGTCGTATAGTTGTATTGGTCTTTATCAATTCTGAGTTTGATTACCCTTATGTACTTGGATTAGATCTGTATAAGTTTTGTAACAATTTGCCACATATGTATGATAAAAAATTCTATAATCATCAGCATAACGATTTCATGACAAAACTCTCAATTCAGTATATGATTCTAGATATCATGCACACCAAAAATAATAAAACAGGATCAAGATCATCAAAACGTATAAAAAATAAAAAGAACATATACACATGTATACACATATAGTACAAGTGAATTGTGAAATCAATGTCACCTCCTAGCATATATACCACCTTGAAACTCAATAACCTCAGTATATAAGACTCCCCCTTTTTGTCAGAAATTGACAAAACACAAAAAAATGTTGATATCCACATTAGAATATACAAAGAAAACACACATAAAGTTAACATATAGTAATCAAAACTCAAGAAATTACTATTAAATGTATATATTGGCACATAAGAGTGAAGAAGCTCTTATATTCAAGTCTCACGTGTTAGAAATTTTCTAAACAAAATAAAACAAACTAACTATAAAGACATATGTCATATCACAAAGTTGTTAGCAATTTATTTCAACTTTAAAAATATGATCTAGACTTTTAAACAACTTCCCACTTAATGTGATATTCAAGAATATTTCCTTTTTCAGTACTTTTCATCTTTAATGAGTTTATACTCTCTTTTTTTGTGATGATGGCTTTTACCCTCGTCAGAAGTAACCATAATAATAAATTTCAAAATACGTTACTCTCAATATTGGTAGTTCTTTCCTACAACTAGGAACAAATATTCTCCTTCAATTTCTTATCGACTTTTCATCACATGGGAGTAATGAGTATGATTATATTTGAAATTGAGTATATATAATAAGCTCAGTTACTTTACTCTTTATGTCAAGTATGAAATTTTTCTATACATAAATATGAATAAGTCCAATAACAATGTTGACTATAACACAATAAATCACTGTCAATAGAAGTAGGCGATAAACTATTAGAGTGACATTCCTACAACAACAACAACAAACAATAACAACTAAGCATTTTATCCCAAGTACTTGGAGTAGGCTACATGAACCTAATGAGAATCACACCGGTTCGATCACGTTGATAATTCTTCTCCATTAATTCCTATCAAGTAATATTTCCTCATTTAAATCTCTAAAATCCATATCTTTTTGTATCATCTCCATCTATATTTTCTTCTATTCCCTTTACTCTTTTAACTTGTCCTACAATGATAAACTCCTATTGTCGAACTGGTGCATTTGTAGGTCTGCATTGTACATGACGAAGCTATCGTAAGCAATTTTCTCTCATCTTCTCATCGATGGGGCTACATTTACCTAAGCAAGAATATCTTTATTTCTCACTTTATCTTTCCTAATATTGCTGCATATTCAGTGAAGCATGTACATCTCTATTACGCTTATATTCTGTGAATGACATTTTTTTATAGCACAACATTTCATGTCATATAATAAAATTAGTCTAATAGCAGTCCTATAAAAAATTTTCCTTCAATCTTAACGGAATGTTACGGTCACATAAAACTCCTATTGTACTCCTTCATTTCAACCAGCCGGCTTGTATCTTATGGTTGACATCACTATTGATTTCTTCATCATTCTAAATAATAGATTATAAATATCTAAACTGACTACTCATTTGTATCTTTTACCCATCCAGTATTACGGCGCTATGTCTATAGTCCATTATTTACTAAATTTATACTCTATACACTCTGTTTTAAACCTATTTAATCTAAAATCTCTAGATTCTAATGTGTGCCTCCATAACTTAAATTTTATATTCATCCATGTTCTTGTCTTATTAATTAAGATAATATCATCAGGAAATAGGTACACTAAGGTATCTCGTCCTAAATAGTTTTAGTAAGCTCATCTATCACTATAGCAAATAAGAACGGAATTAATGCAGATCCTTGATGCAATACAATTGTGATAGATAAATCACTTGTTAAACCACTACATATTCTAATATTCGCCACTACTCTATCATGTGTGTCCTTAATTATGTCAATATATTTTATGGGAACTCTTTTTTATCAATGTCTACCAAAATATCTCTCTTAGTATCTTATCATAGGCTTTTTTTACGTCAATAATACAATATGTTAATCTCTATTTCTCTCTCGAAATCTTCTATAAATTGACAAAGTAAATAAATGTCAATGATAGCCCAAGCATGAATCCAATCTAGTTCTCCAATATTTTTATAGTTTGCCTCCATCTATATTCAATTACTCTTTTTTAAAACTTCATAGTGACACATGAGTTTATTCTAAGATAATTAGAATAACTTTGAATATCACCCTTATTATTATATAGAGATATTAGGATACTCTTCCTCCATTTATTTGGTATTTTTTTATTTTGCCAAATCTTATTAAAAAGCTATGTCAGCCATCTTACACCCATCCCTCCTAAGTATTTCTATACCTCTATAGAAATCTCATCTGGACAAATAGTTTTTTTTATTTATCCTCTTCAAAATTTCATTTACTTTAGATTATTTAATTTTAGATATAAAATTAATATTCTCACACTGAATAGTAAGAACTCCCAAATCTTAAGTAAAACTACCATTATATGATATATCAAAATAATTTTTTCATTTTTCTTTAATCTCTTCGTTTTTAACTAGAACCTTTTGATCCTAATTTTTAATACACTTTACAGTACATGTCTCTAGATTTTCTCTCTCTTATCCGAGCAATTCGATATAGAACATTTTCTCCCTCTCTATTATCCAACTTTTCATACACTTTTTTCTATAATTTAGCTTTTGCATTTCGAACAAGTTACTTAACCTTCTACTTAGCTAGTTTATACCTCTCAAAACTTATTTCATCATTGTTCTTTTTAAATCTCTATAAAGATTCGACTTGATTTTAAAAGCATTTTTTACCTCTTCACTATATCATGATGTGTCCTTACATGGTAGAATACCACCCCTCAACTCACCAAATATATCTTTAATTACTCTCTTAATGCAGTTAATCATTTTTTTCCATGTTATATTAGGATCATCATGGTCTTTTCAATATGCTTCTTGTACTCTATGTACAAATTTTTTTGATTATCTTATAATCATTACCACTTAATTTTAAGATCTAACATATACTTGATTTTTCTAAGTCTATATGTTGGATAACCACATTCTTACTTGGCACTACCTTACAATGATACAACTAACTCTATCTACTCTTCTAGTTAAAAAAATATATTTAGCTCGCACTCGATCTAGTTTTAAAAGTAATCAAGTGAGAAACTCTCATTTTAAACTAAGCATTTACTAAAATCAAATCACAAAACAAACAAAAACCTAGAATTGAGTTACCTGTTTCATTTCTTTCTCCAAAACCAAATACTTCTTATACACTATCAAACCCATTACAACTAGTTCCTATATGTACATTGAGGTCACGACCAATAAATAGTTTTTCTTTACCAAGTATTTCTTATACGATCTCATCTAGAGTGTCATATTTATGACCATAGACAAAAAATATGCATGAAATCAATATCCTACACTTTATAGTGCTATGTGATTATTAAACTATGCAAACCCCTATATTGCTCTAAAATGAGTAGATCTTTGAGTGTAAACATATTATAGTTTTAACTTTTCTATCCAAATATTTCTTGTTTATTCAAATTTCGGTGATTGAGAATAATCATTCAATTTTTATATTTTTATCCATATTGTATTTCACAATTTTTAGGGACAGAGGATATAAAATATCAAAATAATTAGGGCAAGTGTTTTCTAATCTACCATAATGGTGACATGTGAGTACAAAATTATCTCAAACTTTGAATTGAACAATTTTATGTTCTTGAGATTTCTATTCCATGATGGGGGAGTAATTATACTATACATTTATGGAGGTTTATCTTACCCTTAACAATTGCAATGCTTAAAGATGCTTTTACCTTATCAATATAAGTTGGTTTCACAAGCGACGATTGTGGAGCTAGTTTTGATGAACTAGCAGCTGACATTATTGCCTGTACATGTTTGACAAAACAAAGTTCTTGGTGCTTTTTACCCTACCATCATTCGTCATAATAAAGACTAATGAGGTTCCTAGAGTATTCGTATAATTAGTGCCTTTGTTATCATAACTGAGTCGATAATTCTTCTTTACGATAATTTGAACTCCTAAAATTTTATCCAAGTTTGATTTATCTACAACCAATTCTCTAAAAGACGTGTTGGATTCAGATAACTTAGATTTCAAAGTATTTACATTACTTTCTAATTTGATATTGGAAACTTGACATTCATTTAGACTCTCAAGTGTAAAATTCATATCAAGCAACAATTTTTGCTTCTTAGTTTTTAATTCTTCAATTTTTTTCACGGTAATTCTTTTTAAGGCCACACTTAGTCATGATGAAAACTCTTCTTTCTTGTTTTTCAATGATTTATATTTCAAGAACAACTTAATATTTAGTTTATTCAGTTTTAATGTCTTTACATAAAAATTATCATAAGTGTCTAGGATATCAATCTCTTTATCAATATCATAAATATTATCTTCAGTACCTAAGATACCTAAACACTCTCAAAAGTAGAATTAGAAGAAGATGAAAAGGTAACAATTGTGTCATTTACCAAGGGAGCTATATAGATCAATTGTGCTTCTCTAGTAATGTCCATGGAAATTAAAAAAAAAAACTAGATTGAAATCTAATAGAATTGACTCACTCTTATACCAATTGGAAAAGAATGCTAGCTACGACAGATCTGTGTGTTATACGATGGATATCAACATACAACTATCAAGAACAATTAATCAATCATGCAAGAACAAAATAAATCTTAAATAATTAAAAAGTTAAACTCGGAGGTTTTTAACATGAAAAAACCAAAACAGAGAAAATACAATGGAAGAACTGTACTATGATTTCAACTCAATTATAGTGATTTTACCATAGCCACTAGACAATCATGACTAATTAATAGTCTAAGGTCTAACTCATTTACTAGATAGCCATAGAGAGATTTCTATACTTAAATTATTTCAAACATAACAATGACTCACTACTCAAGTTGCAAATCTATAAGAATTAAATTATAAGATATTTACCAATGAGCAGAAATTACCACAACTATGGATCAATTATTCTTCTGTTATTTGAAGTTATTAATGGACTTTGCTCTTCACGAACTTCGAACCAAAACTCCTTCAATAAAAAAAATCTCCTTTTTTCCTCTTTGTCACTTTTTTCCATCTTTTATTTTTCTCTTATTCATTAAGGATGACAGCATATAAATAGAATTTACACCCTCCAAATAAACTCTCAAACTCTCTTTAAATCATATCCATCGAAGTTGAATCTAAAGATCCTAAAGAAATCACATGCCAACTTAAATCCCATAAGAAAATCATCAAAACAATATCCTGGAACATGTGTGTTGTGTTCTGTTATCCAGAGCCTCTTCAACAATTCCTCCAACTGCTGTATACTGTAAGGTCTCAGTGTGGGTTGTCAGAGGCACAGTCAAAAGCCCCTTTAATGGCCTGGTAGTGCTTAAGTAAAATGGCTACAACATTTGATCTCTAAGTCCGATTTAGATGATTAAGGTGCCATTAAAAAGAGAACTCAAAACTTTACACTTTTTTTCACGAGATTTTCCAGTTCTGCGAATATAACTTTTAAAACTTGGTTGAAGTTGATATTGCTGCACAGCTCTCATTAATTCTTATTACTACTTCTTTGCAATTTTGAGTGATCATAATTTTCACATCCGCATTTCATTATACCTGGTCTTGGTGTCCTTATGAAGGTCATTTAGACTTCTACATTTTTGTAGCAATAGCTTCCTATAATATTCTCCCTTTAATAGCATATCTATTATATCTGACATTTTGGTCTTGATCAACCTTGAGTTTGGTTTATTTTCAAGTACTTGGACTAGATCTTCATGAGTTTTGGCATAATTTAACACATACATAGGATCAAAAAACCTAACACAAGGATTTGAGTGCAGTAACTAGACAACCAAGACTAAATCAATAGTCTAAGGTCTGACTTCTATATAGATAAACACAGATAAAGCACTATACTAGCTATTTCAAACCTAGTAACGCTAACCACTCACAAGCAGATCTATAAGTATAAAAGATTGTGAAAACGCAAATAAGTAACATAAGCATAATATGATCTCATTTGTTGAATGGAGATATTGATCTCCAAACCGCGAACAAAGTCATCTCCTTGAACAATTAATATCTTCTTTTTTTCTTCTTGAGAAGTTCTCTTTCTTGATTAACCTTTCTTTGAAGATGACCGCATACAAATAGGATTTTAACTCTCAATATAACCTTAAAACTCTCTTTTAATTATATCCATTCATCTTTAATCCAATGGACCTCTTAAACAAATATACTCCTCTCAATTCAAAATCACAAGCCACATAAGAAATCCTTTTCTATGTGTTAGATAGGACCCGCTATAGATGGGCAACCTGCCATTAATGGGGATTCAATTTTCTATAATAATGGCAATCTATAAGCAACTCCATTATCGATAGTGCCACCGTGCCATTGATGGATAACGGGCAGCTTGACCACTCCATATTGAAAACTTCAACTATTTAGACCATGAACATTATAACTAATGGTTCAGGTCTTCCCCATTTACCCTCACGTTGAGATTTGACACCTCCGTAGATAATCTGTAGTGCACATTACGTACACCATTCCCCCATATATCCATACACACACAGATACACACACACACCCCACACACACACACACATACACACATATTTGAGGAAGCGGAAATTCACCGACGGTGAAGGAGATTCCTTCACTAGCACTTAGGTAGCCCAATAATTGTATTATACGTGGCGCCACTCAAAGGGCGGTTAAGAAAGTTCTTTTATTTGTTATCTTGGATGGCGCCACGTGTAATATAATTATTGGGCCATCTAAGCGCTAGTGAAGAAATTCCCTTCACTGCCGGTGAATTTCCCGTTTTCTCTCTCTTTCTCTCTCTCTCTGTCTCTCTCTCTCTCTCTATATATATATATATATATTTATATGGTGTACCTAAGGTGCCTCTATAGGTGATATAAAAAATCATGCAATTTAAATATTTCTTTATCATCGATCAAGAGGTTTTATTTGTTCTATTGTCAAAAAACCATTTATTTTGTATATATTTAATATACGATAAAAAATTATTTAAAATATATGATTTTTGATATATCATCATTGTTGAACATGGAGATTATAATTAACCATCTAGATAATATGCAAATACTCTCTATATTGAGAATTAGAGGTGCCTCCATAGCTAACTTCCTATGGAGTCACATTAAGTACACATTTTCGTGTGTTTATATATATATATATATATATATATATATATATATATATATATATATATATATGGATAACTGTCGGTTCTGCCAGCTCAGGAAAAGTTACAAGATCTAGTGGCAAAACTATAATGATCCAATAATTTTCTTCAATTTTTTTTTTACAATTACTGTCTCTACCTCCTTAACTTTTTTCGGATTAAATTTCATAGATTTTGGTGTTCATTTACCCTTTCATCAAGTGTATACAAAATGCTTTATTCATTGAAAACTTTTAATTTTGTGTTAACTTGATAGAGGACTAAATCAAAATTAAAACCCAAGAAATTGGGTATGAGCAAACCCTAGGGGGTCGAGATCCAAATTTTTTTTTGAAAAAAGATTATTGGAGATAGTGAAAATGAACTGCAGCTCAGATAATTTGCATGAGCTGTCAGCTCATTTCTATTTTTATCATATATATATATATATATATATATATATATATATATATATATATATATATATATATATGAGATTACTATATGTGAACCGCCAACTTAAGAAAACTTATGTGAGCTAGCAACAAAAATATAGTGATCTAATAAAGTTTTTCTAAAATTAGGATCTCTAACTCCTTAACTTCTTTAAGATCAAATTTTATAAATTTTGGAGTTCATTTATCCTATCATCAAGTGGATATAAAATGTTATATTAATTAAAATTGTTAATTTTATGTCAACTTGATAGAGGACTAAATCAAATCTGAAATACTATAAAATTGGGTATGGGTGAACTCTAAAGGATCGAGATCGTTATCCAAAAGAATTTTTTTCAAAAAATTTATTGTTGATAGTGGAATTGATCTGCAGCTCAGGTAATTTGTGTAAATTGTCAGCTCATTTCCATCATTCTCATATTATATATATATATATATATATATATATATATATATATATATATATATATATATGAGAAAAATGAAAATAAGCCTGCCACCTCAACGTAAGTTATCAGAGCTACGGTCCATTTCTAATATCTCTAATATTTTTTAAAAAATTTATTTTGAATTGTGATCTCAATCCTTTCGGATTCACTCGTGTAGCTTAGAATAGGTGCCAGTTATCTTCCCCAATTTGACAATAGCCGTGAAGCTCAGTTTGAAAAACACATAACAAGCCTTTCTGATCCCAAGTACCCAGTCCCAAGGGGCCAGAAGGCCCCATTTACCTACCAGACTATATAAGTCGATGTTTTCATACTCTTTCAAAAAGAGGAGATCTTGGTCTTGATTTCAGACCCACCAAACAGAGTTTTAGAGTATGCTAAGGATGACCCATACTGAGAAAGGAGCCATGCTAGTACCTTACTATTGAAGAGTGAAATTCTACCCCCAATCATGCCTTGAAGAAAGCAAATCGTGAGGAGCTCAGAAATTCAGACACATATAAACACAAAGATGACAACCATGGCATGTTGCCTAAACAATATATCATTAAAATATACCAAAGATGCATGATTTTTTACTGCTATATTTAGACATGGAGATTATAACAAATGGTTAAGATCATCCAAATAAATCTTCATTTTGCAATTTAGTAGTGTCTCCATGAGTAACTCCAAATGGAGACACTGCATATATTTCTATATACACACACATACACACACGAATGTATGCATGTACACACACACATGTATGTATGTATCATGTATATATATGTGTGCATATGTGTGTGTGTAATTATTGTATATGAGCCGCCAATTCGCTATAAAAATTGTAAATTGATTTCTTTATTGAATATTTCAATAGAAGATTACAACTTTAAGTCTTTAACGGTTTCCTGTTTATAAAAGATGATAGAAATGGATTCCCTCTTTATTTAAGGCTGGGTTTTATAGTAGCTGTGGAGGACGATCTTTCTCTCCATTGACACTCTGCACAAATTCTTTTAGTTGGCAAAGATTTTTTTAACTCTCAACAGCAAGAGGACTCTCTATATCGTATTGATCTCCTATTTTCGGTCTTCGGTTCCTTTTTCTGCTTTGGTTCAGACTTTCTATAGAGATTCGAAGGCTCTTGAGCAGATATAACTGTTTAACTGTTTGTCTTCATGATCTGAGTATTAATTTCCTACCTTTCGATCTGATGAATTTATATTAAATCTCCAGAGCCTGTAACCGGCGTCTTTAATCCTCTAGATCATAACTAAAATGTAAAACGCAAATATCAAGGTTTAGATTCGCGACTTCGTTGATTGTAGACAGACTGCAAATCTTGAACTTTAAATTCGCAAATCTATTTGGTTGTAGTCAGAATGTGAATCTCAAACCTTAGATTCACAGCTCTATTTAATTGTAGCTTGGAATGCGAATCTCAATATTTAGATTCGCAGTTCAAATGACTTTGTTCGCTGCTTTTATACCAGATAAAGAAGTTTTATGGGGCCCACCCCTGTTATTAGGTTTGCAAACTTGAGAAAAGTAATCCGCGCTTCAGTTTCTGTAGAAAATAGAATATGTCTCATGAAAGTAATCTTCTTTTCATTTATGGATCTCTCTTTTCATGATAGATGATCTCATTAGCAAGAAATTTCACTAACAAACCCCCTTCCAAAGTTTTCAAACTCTATGGTTTTTATACGTGTTTTGGATTACTTTGGATAATTTAACAAGAATATCACTGATATGATAAATTACTACAAGCGCACAATGTCGGTTGTAGCACTTAACAGGTCGTCTCACAGGGATCTAAGGTGTTTTTGCGTTTCTTACTCTTTTCTTAGTCAAACGGACTAATCAAATATTCTAGTTTGAAATTGAGTTAATCTAAATAGTCTAGGATCTACAATTCAATAATTTCCAACCATGTTCTTACTTCTATTATCTGTTTCTATCATAAAAATTCGATTTTTTTAGTTTAATTTTTATTTAAAGTGCCATAAATATGAGCTATCAAGCAGTGTGCAAGTATAACTCATCAAAAATACTACTTTTCATTGAAAACAAACTAAATCTTTTGATAATTAAATGAAAAAGATAAAATCAACAACTCCAAACCCTAACTAAGCATAGACTATCAAGAAAACTAATTCAAGTATAACATATCAAAGTCTTAATCTTCGAGTTCTTTTATTTTAATCTTTTTTATAGAAAAATCATGTCTTTATTTATTTTATTTAAGAAGAAAAATATTAGAAAGCAATTACATGGTGGATCCTAACTTCATCTACATCCTAAAACTAAACTAATTAGCTACTCATATTTTTAATAAGCAAAATCAAATTTTTATTCATGAATATGGTTAACCCTAATTTAGAAAGCAGTAAAATCTAAACTAGAAAGTGAATAACTCTATCTAGAAAGCAAATAAAAATCTTAAAACAATGGCCTACCATTGGAGCACGGCATTTTGGCCGTCACTCCTCAGCAAAATGCTAATTTTATTAAATTAAAAACGAGTACAAAACTTACCGAATTCTCTCTAGAATACAAGGATACGGCTAATATATAGACTTCGGAAAATGAAACCCAATTATGATACAATTGTGAAACTAGAAGACTAAAACAAAGCCACGAGAGAAAACTCGGGTTTCGAGGCCCACTTTGGGCCGCCATTTAGCTACATTTACCGCTAATTAGTGGATAAAATAAAGCAATAATTTCTGAATTTTCTTGCCCTCAAGTATTTTCTTCTTTTAAGGTTATTTTGATTAACTCTCTGTAATATCGTAGTCTCATAGTCTTGCCCACTTTAGAAATTTTTTGAACTTTAATTTCCTACTCCAACTCTGATTTCATGCCATCTCCTTGTATGAATTGGATTACCTGAAAAAATAGTAAAAATACCCAAGTAGTATTTATTTATATATAAAAATAGATAAAGTATGGGAGGAAAAATACAATATATGATACTCATCACATCTTCACACTTGTCTTTTGCTAGTTCTCGAGCAAAATCTGACCCTAAAAAGAAAAGATAAATCCTAACTCACTTTCGTAAGAATCGCGATTGCACTTAGCACGTGCAACAAGCCTTTAAATCTCTAGGTTACTCTAGTGGACGAGTGTTGTCTCGTGAGGGTTTGCAGTGAATATACCCACAAAATTCATGAAGGAAATAGATTAAGAAATAAAGAAAAGAAAAATAAGGATAACGAAAACTAAAAAAATTATACAAAAGAAAGCAAAATCTTATTTTATAATATTTTCAGCAATTAATCTCACTAAAATACAAACTCAAGATGCATTTAGATTATCAATTTTCAAATCAAGTATCATATCAAATACACTTATCATTTTAATCAAAAATTTAAATCTTATCTTTTAATACCCACTAATAGATAATTTATTGGCTCCTATACATCTACCTGCACGTGTGATAGTCAACTTCGGTCTTGAACTCCAACTCTAACTTATGATTCATCTCATTTCTCATAACAATTATTTTCTTTTTTTCTTTTTTTTAAGAATATTTCACATTTCATGCGAATATTCACACTTACTTAGGCACAACATACCCGATTACTCGGTTCATACTCTTTTTTTTTTCTTTATCTTTTTTTATAATATTTCACGTTTCATGTGAATATTCACCCTTACTTAGGCGCAAAGTACCCGATTACTTGGATCATACTCTTTAGTCACTCTTGAGACTATTATCTTAATACCTGCTCACCTCATTATTTTATCACTCTCCAGACTATTGCCTTAATACCAGACATACCCCATTATTTTATTCTCACTTGTTTTCTCTTTTTTTTTTTTCCTTTTTTTCTTTTTTTTTTATTTAGAGAGAGAAGACTTAGGGTTTTTCTTTTTTTCCTTTTTTTTTTCCTTTTTTTCTTTTTTTTTTCTTTTTTTGTTTAGAGAGAGAAGACTTACTCAATCGTTATCATCTTTGTCCTTAATCTAATAGACTATTGTGAAGTGAAAAATAGATGTATACTTGTCTCAAAACTACTGTTAGTGGTATTTATTTTTTAGATTTTAATTTTTTTCCATAAAATTCAAAGTGGATTGTCCAATCTACTCTCCTATCTAATTTCGAATCTAAATTTGTTCCTTTATCTATAACTAGTTTGATTTATTGATGAAAGCATAAAAAAATTATTTTTTTCAGTTAGTTACTCCAAAAACTACTCAAAGTGTAAAATAAAGAAACCCAAAAATCTAAAAATAAAAACTCTAAAAAACTCTATAATCTTAGAAAAATACAAAAAAAAATATCCTAACCCACTCCCCCACACCTAAACTCGTGTATGCCCTCATACATAAACTAAGTGTGGTAAAATAATATGAAAATTATTATACAAATACTATACAAATAATGAGAGTCGTAAAAGTTACGATCTCAATATCATCACCCTATCAATGCATGAAAGCGGTTACGACCTCTTGATCGTTTCCCACTTTCATAATGTGTGCGGTTTAAACGTAAAGTGGGTGCATTATTATATCTCATCAACCTCCTACAAGTCATGAGATTACCTGTCTGCTTCTTATATCGTCCTCGCTTTTTCTTTATCCACATGTAAGTATTAACAATTAGGTTAAAGAATTCTTTATTATAAACCTGATAATCATCATTAGTAACAAGCATACATGTAGAAATATCGTGAGGTGAGAAGAGTGGTATAGGATCAAGTGAATGTGGTGGTGGTTCTTCTAACTCACGAAGTAATGCGAGCTCCTCTGCAAGCAAATCCTCAAAATTTTGCTCATAATTCAATGACACACTTGCATAAGTATCATCATACATAGAATCAGTATGTACCAATTCATCTAATAATATGAGCTTATCTTTGAAAATTTGCTCAAATGAGAGTTTATCATCAGTGCAAAAGGTCAAATAAGAGTGCAAACTGTGAATCATGCTGGCCTCAATGAGGGAGCTCGTGTGTGCTCATCCATATTGAATATATTCAATGCCACAGTCATATTCCCAAACAATAATTTCACGAGGCCACTCCTACAATCAATTAATGCATTTGATGTTGAAAGGAATGGTCTACCCAAGATAACTGGAATTTGATTCCGTGGATTGGAGATCGGCTCAGTTTCGAAGACAATGAAGTCTATAGAAAAGATGAACTCGCCGACCTTAATGAGCACATCTTCTACTATACCAAGTGGTCTCTTGATAGAACGATCAGCTAACTGTAATGTGACATTTGTAGGTTGAAGTTTTCCTAACCCCAGTTGTTGATAAACAGTGTAAGGAAGCAAGTTAACACTTGCTCCTAAATCAAGCAACGCCCTATCAAATGTAGTGTTCCCAATGGTGTATGAGATTGTAGGGGGAATCTGAATCTTTGTACTTGATAGGTAAGAAGTTAGAGAGGATTTGCGATATATTTGTAGTAAGAAAAACTTTCTCAGGAACGTTTCTTGCTCGTTTCTTAGTACACAAATTCTTGAGAAACTTATTATGAGTAGGAACCTGTTGTATAATATCAAGGAGTGGAATATTAAATTTCACCTGCTGAAATATTTCAAGAATCTTTTCTACTTGCGGTGAAGGCTTCCTAAGCCGATTGGGATATGGTGCTTACGGTTTAGGAACAGGTTCTACCAAATGATCATGTGACGATGATGGAGATGATGGAGATGGTCGTTGAGAAAGGGGTGGAAGAGATGGTGTAGCCTGCGAGATAGTAGGAGTGGGATTAGGGAGCATGGGTACATTATTGTCTACTTGCTTGCCAGATCTAAGGTGTGAATGACATTATATTGGTGGACATGCGACTGATTGGAGTTTGAGGAACTGGCATTAGAGTTCGTTATAGGTTGACTTGAAAACGTATCCTGGCCACGTTCACTCATTTGACTCGCTAATTGTCTAACTTACTGCTCTACATTCTTAATAGATTAAGAGTTTACGAGCAGTTGCTGACCTGTACTTTGAATAAAATCAGCTGACACTTTCATAAGATTTTGTATGTGCATGTCAAGGTTGGACATTTGTGTGTCAAATTTGGAATGAGACTTGAGAAGATTTTCAACATATTTCTCAAGTAACTGAAGTCGCTTTTCTTGTTCATTATTAGACTTCTGATGTAGATGTGAGTGGTTTTGTGCAGGTGGTCTATTCTGATTGTTCCCATAATTTGATGCATTTGGGTGTTGATAAGCACCCACATTTGGTCTTGGAAGCTGACCATTGGCTGGAGGTTGTATGTTAGGGTTAGGGGCCCCTTGATATTGCCCTTGACCCGATGATAGATTTGGATGGTTTCTCCAGCCAGGATTATATGTAGGAGCGTAAGGATTATTCATGGGCTGTTGATATAAGGCGTTAGTTTGTTCAAGTGTGGGACCCATGAGATTCGTTAATAATGGACACTCCTCTATAACATGATTCGGAATTCCACAATTAAAACATGTGGGAACTTAAATTTGATTTATTTGACCCACTGGTGGAGCACTAGGAGTCTCCAATACCTCAATTCTTCTCATAAGAGCTGCAATCTTAGTTTCAGCAGCTATAGAGCTATCGACGCTATGGATACTAGCCTTATGCACATAAGTTGATGCACTGGACTTATCAATGGGACTCTCCCACTGCATAGTCTTCCACGATAAGTCCTCCAGAAAGTCCCATGCTTCATCCTCATTCTTTCTCATGAACTCCCCCTGACACATGGACTCAAGAAATGTTTTGGATGTGTAATCGAGTCCTTCGTACATGATTTGACACAACCGCCACTTTTCTATCGCATGGTGGGGGCACTGAGCTAAAAGATCCTTGAACTGTTCCAAGTATTTCCAGAAGGGTTCTCCCGACACTTGACGGAATTGATTGATTTGATTTCTAATCCTTGCCGTCTTATGCGTGGGATAATACTTCTTGAGAAATACTGCAACGAATTCATCCCAAGTAGTGATTGAATCAGTAGTTATACTGTACAACCACTTCTTGGTATTATCCTTGAGTGCAAAAGGGATGAAGCGGAGTTTAATTGCGTCCTCCGATAATTGTTGCAGTTTTATCATCACGCATACTTCCCGAAATTCACTGATAAAGAGATATGCGTCATTTGAATCAGAACTAGTAAATTTAGGAAGTATACTGATATACTGCGGTTTCAATTCATAGTGATTACCCACTGCGTGGAGAAGTTTTATGCATGATGGAAGTGATGTGCGCAACAGGTAATATCGATCTGAAGCATTGGGATTGGTTGGTCCATTTTGGCTCCCATGAACAAATCTGATCTCACAAGTCGACCAAATTGATCACGGGTCCAATGTGGCATGACCCAGCGATCGTGAGTGTATGCGTGAATTTCCTAAAATAATGCAAGAAGTGGGGTGTGGTGGAGATAAAAACGGTGGAATAGATATGATCAAATAAAAATATGATTCCTACAGTGCCTAATATTTTATTTTTTTATTTTTTTACGAAACCAGGGAACCAAAATACAGAACTGGAGAAAATTTGGATTCAACTTGTACCTGATGAGCCACCAATTAGCGGGTTTAGCTGCCAAATAGCGGCTAAACCAGAGAGGTTGACTCTCTGATTTTTGCTCTTAGTCCAGAGACTTTTCTGATCCCTTTTGTCTTCCTATATCTGCAATTTCTATTCCCTACACACTCGACATATACTGTTAATACGTAAAACTTTAGAAAAAGAAAGAAAAATACCGTCGATCCCCAGCAACGACGCAAAAAACTTGATCTAATAAATTACTGTAATCACACAGTGTCGGTTATAGCGCTTAACGGGTCGTCCCACAGGGATTTAAGTTGTTTTTGTATTCCTTACTCTTTCCTTAGTCTAACGGACTAACAAAAAATTCTAGTTTAAAGTTGAGTTAATCTAAATAGTCTAAGATTTATAATTCACTAATTTTCAACCATGTTCTTACTTTTATTATCTTCTTCTATCATAAAAATTCGATCTTTTTAGTTTAATTTTTATTTAAAGTGCCCTAAGTATAAGCTATCAAGCAGTGTGCAAGTATAACTCATCAAAGATACTACTTTTTATAAAAACAAACTAAATCTTTTGATAATTCAATAAAAAAGATAAAATCAATAATCCCAAATCCTAACTAAGCATAGGCTATCAAGAAACCTAATTCAAGTATAACCTATCAAAGTCTTAATCTTCGAGTTATTGTATTTTAATCTTTTTTATAGAAAAATCATATTTTTATTTATTTTATTTAAGAAGAAAATATTAGAAAGCAATTACATGGTGGATCCTAACTTCATCTACATCCTAGAGCTAAACTAATTAGCTACTCATATTTTTAATAAGCAAAATTAAATTTTTATTCATGAATATGGTTAACCATAATCTAGAAAGCAGTAAAATCTAAACTATAAAGCGAATAACTCTATCTAGAAAGCAAATAAAAATCTCAAAACAATGGCTTACTTTTGGAGCACTGTATTATGGCTGTCACCCCTCAGCAAAATCCTAATTTTATTAAATTAAAAACGAGTACAAAACTTATCAGATTCTCTCTAGAATATAAGGATACAACCAATATATAAGCTTCGGAAAACCAAACCCAATTATAATACAATTGTGAAACTAGAAGACTAAAACAAGGCCACGGGAGAAAACTCGGGTTGTAGGGCCCACTTTGGGCTGCCATTTAGCTGCAATTACTGCTAATTAGCGGCTCAAATAAAGCAATAATTTCTGAATTTTCTTCCCCTCGAGTATTTTCTCCTTTTGAGGTTATTTTGATGACTGTATTGCACTTTAACTCTCTACAGCATCGTAGTCTCGTAGTCATGCCCACTTTAGAAACTTTTTAGACTTTGATTTCCTACTCCAATTCTGATTTCATGCCATATCCTTGTATGAATTAGATTACCTGAAAAAGACACTAAAAATACCTGAGTAGTATTTATTTATATACAAAAATAGATAAAGTATGGGAGAAAAAAATACAATATATGATACTCATCAATCACCTTCATGGATGCCCCGTAGCATCAGGGGGGCTGAAAAAAGGTTTCATATTTTGAGAAGAAGTAGGATTCTTTATTAGATCTCAGACTTCTACGCCTTTGAAAAATATAAGACTCTGTATTAGAGTTGCGGATTTCACACTTCTGAGAAAAGTATGATTCTGTATTAGAACTGCGAACTTCTCCTTTGAAGAGCACGACTCTATATTAAAATCACAATTTTCCCTTTCTGAAGAGGACACGACTTTGTATTAGAATCGTAATTTTTCCCTTCTGAAGAGGACTTGACTCTGTATTAGAATCGCGATTTTTCCTTTTTGAAGAGGACACAACTCTGTACTAGAATCATGGTTTTTCTCTTTTTGCGGAAAATCCAAAAAGTTATCACTTTTTAAGGTATGAAGATTGAGACGTTCTCTGAGCCGTATTAAATGAGAAGATACTCACGAGATTCGGGTCTGAGATCACGTCTATCCGAAAATCCCGTCCATCAAATCATCTTCTATAAAATCTCAACCTCATCAAGTAAAATATATTTTAACTTTTCTCTGAGAAATTTGAACTCTAGACTTCTTTCTTTAGTTTCAAGACTCTTCATCTTCAAGCTTCTTTAGCCTTCAATTTTCTTCAAATCAAAGATTTCTTGAAAGTAATCTGAAGAAAATGGCGAAAAAATCTTTTGGCACTTCTGCGAGTGGTTCCCAAATCCCTCAAACAACTTCCAGCTCTATTGTGGTTTGGAAAGAACTCTTAATTGGAAGTAATGTTCTTACCTTACATTATAAAGTATTTCCTTTTCCATAACTTTGTTTTGATTAATCATTCTTTTCATGCAGTCGATTACACCTTAAATCCTTAGCCAAAGGATCATTACTTTCGTTACTCGGGAGACTATGATGGAAAAAAAGACTTTAGGTTCGACCAAGTTTTTCCATCTTGTACAGCGTCTAGTGGTCGATAAAGGAAAAGTAGAGTTCTGAACCCTACTCACCCTACATTGCGAGAATTGATGACCACTGCTCCTTTTGAAGAAAAGATAGGATTTTGTTAAATGAGCCTGCTTTTTTATTTGGTGATCATCTCTCAATTCTTGATGATTGCTTGAATGATGGAGATTATAAATGGCTCCATCAAATTAATGGTCGAAACTTATTTCTTCCTGACATGGAGAGATCCTACCCAGTTTTGTATCTCCAATCTCTCTCTGTTCCCTGAAAAATAGATTGGCATTTAAATAAGCCACAGGATGGCGTTTTGCTGGGCGCATTCAGTGCACAAGGTGCTTTTTCTCGTTCTACTAGAAAACACTTTTGTGGGTTGTTTCCGGGATCCTTTAAGCAAGACATTCTCTTGGGTGAAACACCTATAGTTGCTGATTAGTATCATATATTATATTTTTTCTTCCATATTTTATCTATTTATATATATATAAATAAATACTACTCGGGTATTTTTAGTTGTTTTCCAGGGAATCCTATTCATACAAGGAAATGGTATAAAATTAGAGCCGGATTAGAAAACAAAGTCTATAAAAAAGTTTAAAAGAGAGCAAAGTTGCAAGATTAAGATACTGTAGAGAGTCAAACTCCAATACAGTCAGGGGAATCAAAAGATCAAGACAAAAGACTCATGCAGAAGAAAAACCATAATATTTCTCCAAACTAATGCTGCTATTTAGCAGCATTAGCCGCCAATTGGCATAAAAAAGAGGGGCCCACATGGTGATTTTTCAGCGAGGGCTTCGACGTAATTTTGTAGTTTTTTAGTTATATCAAAATTAGTATTTAATTTTTCGAAGCCTATAAATTAGCTGTATCCTTGTATTCTAAGATTTCATATGTAGAATAATAGAAAAAAATAGGATATAGTTTTGTACTCAAATTTTTAATTAATAAATTAGAGTTTGCTGAAGGGGTGACGACCATAATACCGACTCCAGAGGTAAACTTTACTGTTCTTCAATTTTTCTTAACTAATTCTCTTTTAGTTGCTTTCTAGTTTAGATTTATATTGCTTTCTAGATTAGATTTCTTCGCTTTCATGAATAAAAATAGGATTTTGTTTACAAGAATTATGAGTAGCTAATTTAGCTTAGCTCTAAGATGTAGATGAAACTAGAATCCACCATGTAGTTGCTCTCTAGTATTTTCTTTCTAATTAAAATAATAAAGACATGATTTTTCTATGAAAAGATTAAAATACAAAAACTCGTAGATTAATATTTTGATAGGTTATACTTGAGTTAAGTTTTTTGATAGTTTATGTTTAGTTAGGATTTGAGGTTATTAATTTTTATCTTTTTTATTGAATTATCTAATAATTTAGTTTGCTTTTATGAAAAGTAGTTTTTTTGATGAGTTATACTTGCACACTACTTGATATCTCATGCTTAGAATACTTTAAGTAAAGATTAAAACTATAAGATCAAATTTTTATGATAGAAAGAAGATAATAAAAGTAATTCATGGTTGGAAACTAGTGGATGCTTTATCCTAGGCTAATTAGATCAATTAAACTTCAAATTAGAATCTTTGATTAGTCTGTTAGAATAATAGGAATAGTGAGAACGCAAAAATATCTGAGATCTCTGTGGGATGACCTGTAAAGTACTACACGGATACTGTATGCTTACAGTTAAATTATCACATCAAGTTTTTGGCATCGTTGCTGGGATCGACGGTATTTTTCTTGTTTTTTCTAACGTTTTAAGAGTTAACAATGTGTGTTGATTGTGCAGGGATCTGGAACTTTAGATACAGGAAGTAAAAAGGGAAGAAAAGAGTCTCGAAAGTGCATCGCAAAAGTTAGGGAGTCAAACTCTCTGGTTTTACCGCTAAATAGCTGCAATAGCGCTAATTAGTGGCAATTTTGGTGATTTTCTCCCCCAAATTTTCTCTGTTTCTGTATTTAGGGTCCTTGGTTATGTAAAAAAAATACAAAAAAATATGCACGGTAGCAATCACATCTTTTTATTTGATCATATCTATTCCACCATTTTATCTCCACCACACCCCACTTATTGCATTATTTTAGGAAATTCACACATACACTCACGGTCGCTGGTTTATACCACATTGGACCCGTGATCACTTTGGTAGACTAGTGAGATCAAATTCGTTCATGAGAGACAAGATGGACCAATCGATCCCGATCCTTCTAGATCGATATTACCCGTTGCGCACATCACTTCCATCATGCATCGAACTTCCACAAGCAGCGGGTAATCATTATGAATTGAAACCGCAGCACATCAGCATACTTCCTAAATTCACTAGTTCTGATTCTGAGGATGCATATTTCTTTATCAGTGAATTTCAGAAAGTGTGCATAATGATTAAACTGCAGCACTTATCGGAGGATGCAATTAAACTCCGTTTCATCCTCTTTGCACTCAAGGATAATGCCAAGAAGTGGTTGTATAGTATGACTACTGATTCAATCACTACTTGGGATGAATTCATTACAATATTTCTTAAGAAGTATTATCCCACGCATAAGATGGCAAGGATTCAAAATCAAATCAATCAATTCCGTCAAGTGCCGAGAGAACCCTTTCTGAAGTACTTAAAACGATTCAAGGATTTATTAGTTTAGTGCCCTCACCATGCAATCGAAAAGTGGCGGTTGTGTCAAATCGTGTACGAAGGACTCGATTACACATCCAAAACTCTTCTTGAGTCCATGTGTTAGGGAAATTTTATGAGAAAGAACGAGGATGAAGCATGGGATTTTCTTGAGGACCTATCGTAGAAAACTATGCAGTGGGAGAGTCCCGCTGAGAAGCTCAATGCAGCAACTTCTGTGCATAAGAGTGGGATCCATAGTGTCGATATCTCTATAACTGTCGAAACTAAGATTGCAGCGCTTATGAGGAGAATTGAGGCATTGGAGACTCCTAGTACTCCACCGGTGGGTCAAGTAAATCAAATTCAAGTTTCCACATGTTTTAATTGCGGAACTCCGAATCATGTTATGGAGGAATATCCATTATTGATGAATCCTATTGGATCCACACTTGAGCAAGCTAATGCCTTGTATCAACAACCCATGAACAATCATTACACTCCGACAGACAATCTTGGTTGGAGGAACCATCCAAATCTCTCATGGGTCAGGAGCAATATCAGGGGGGCCTAACCCTAACATGCAGCCTCTAGCGAATGGTCCGTTTCCAAGACTAAAAGTGGATGCTTATCAACACTCAAATGTTGCAAATCAAGTGAATAACCAGAATAGACCACCTACGTATAATCAATCATATTCATAGTAGGGGTGTAATAATGATTATGACAGACGACTAGTGATACTTGAAAGGGATGTGGGGAATCTTTTCAAGACGATGTCCAATTTAGACACACAATTACAAAATTTAATAAAAGTATTTACTGACTTTATATAATGGACTGACCAACAACTTCTTACAAGTTCTCAGTCGATCAAGAATATAGAGCAGCAGGTTAGACAGTTATTCACATAGCTGAGTGAGCGAGGGCCAGGTACCATTCCGAGCCAACCAATAATGAACCCCAACTCTAACTCATCTCAGTCTGTTTCATCCTATGTTCACCAATGCAACGCCATTCATACGCTCAGATCTGGCAAGCAAGTGAACAATAATGTAACCATGCCCCCTGATCTCACTCCTACTATTTTGCAGGCTACACCATTTTTCCACCTCTTTCTCCAATACCATCTCCATCGCCTCCATCACCATCATATGATCATTTGGAAGAACCTGTTTCTTAGCCGAAAGCACCTTATCCTAATCGGCTTAGGAAGCCTTCACCGTAAGTAGAAAATATTCTTGAAACATCTCAGCAGGTAAAGGTTAATATTCCTCTCCTTGATATTATACAACAGGTTCCTACTTATGCCAAGTTCCTTAAGAATTTGTGTACTAAAAAACGAGTAAGAAATATTCCTAAGAAAGTTTTTCTTACTGCAAATATATCGCAAATCCTCTCTAACTTCTTACCTGTCAAGTACAAAGATCCAGGTTCCCCTACATTCGCATGCATTATTGGGAACACTACATTTGATAGGGCGTTGCTTGATTTAGGGGCAATTTTCAACTTGCATCCTTACACTGTATATAACAACTGGGGTTAGAAAAACTTTAACCTACTAAGGTCACATTATAGCTAGCAGATCGTTTGATCAAGAGACCACTAGGTATGGTTGAACATGTGCTCATGAAGGTCGGCAAGTTTATCTTTCCTATAGACTTTATTGTTTTAAAAACTGAGCCGATATCCAATCCACGGAATCAAATTCCCGTTATCTTGGGTAGACCATTGCTTGCAACATCAAATGCGTTAATTGATTGTAGGAGTGGTCTCATGATGTTATCATTTGGGAATATGACTATGGTATTGAACATATTTAATATGGATGAGTACACAACGAGTTCCCTCATTGAGGTCAACATGATTCACAGTTTGTACTCTCATTTGACCTCTTGCACCGATGATGAACCCTCATTTGAGTAAATTTTCAAAGATGAGCTCGTATTACTAGATGAATTGGCACATACTAATTCTATGTATGATGATACTTGTATAAGTGTACCATTGAATTATGAGCAAACTTTTGATGATTTTTTTGCAAAGTAGCTCGCATTATTTCGTGAATTAGAAAAGACACCACCACATTCACTTGATCATATAGTTTTTTTCTCACCTCACGATATTTCTACATTTATGTTTGTTACTAACGATGATTGGCATGTTTATCATGAAGAATTTTTTAATCCAATTATTAATGGTTACATGTGGACAAAGAAAAAATAATGACGGCATAAGAAGCAAACAAGTAATTTCATGACTCGTAGGAGGATGATGGCATATAATAATGCACCCACTTAACGTTTAAAACGAACACACTATGAAAGTGGGAAGTGATCAAGAGGTCGTAACTGATTTTCATGCGTTAATAGGGTGACGATATTGAGATCATAACTCTTTACAACTTTCATTATTTGTATAGTATTTGTACAATAGTTTTCATATTTATTTTACCACACTGGGTTCATGTATGAGTGCATACATGAGTTTAGGTGTGGGGGAGTAGGTTAGGATATTTTCTTCATGTATTTTCCAGGATTTTTAGGATTTTTATTTTTATTTTTTAAGATTTTTATTTTATTTTTAGATTTTTGGGGTTTCTTTATTTTACATTTTGGATAGTTTTTAGGGTAACTAACAAAAAAAATTAAATTTTTTTAAAATTTTCATCAAGAGATCAACCTAATTACAGATAAAAAGATAAATTTAGATTTGAAATTTGATAGGTCATACTTAGGGGCATTTAATTAAAATCAAATTAAAATGATCGCTTTTTTAATGTGTTAGATCGTGCATAATTAAAAAGCTAGGAAGAAAGAGAAAATTCATCGTTAGGCTATTATTCTAATGGATTCAAAATCCTAGGCTAATCTTTAGAACTTAAAACCAATCTTCTCAATTTAGAAACTTGTAGTTAACTTGATAGAACTATATAACTAGTAAGAATTGCAAAATGATGAGTGTCATATATTGCATATTTATAGCCTTCATATTACCTATTTTTGTATATAAATAATGCTACTCGGATATTTTTAGTGTATTTTTCAGGAATTTTATTCGTACAACGAGATGACATGAAATCATAATTGGATTGGAAAATCAAGTCAGAAAAGTTTCGAAAGTGAGCAAAACTACGAGACTACGATATTGCGGAGACTTAAAGTCGAATACAGTTAGGAATATTAAACGTACAAGACAAGAGTTTCACGTAGAAAAATTTTCAAGAATTTTTTACCATAGTTGACCGCTAATTAGCGGTTTGCCTGCCAAATGGCAGCCCAATGTGGGCCCCAATCTTCGAATTTTTTCCCGTGGCTTCATTGTAATCTTGTAGTTTCACAATTGTATTATAATTGGGTTTGGATTTCCGAAGCCTATATATTGGCCGTATCTTTGTATTCTAGGGAGAATCCTGTAAGTTTTGTACTCGTTTTTAATTTTAATAAAATTAGGGCTTTACTGAAGGGGTCGTGGCCATAATACCATGCTCCAGAGGTAAGCCATTGTTTCTAATGTTTATTTGCTTTCTAGATAGAGTTAATTACTTTCTACTTTAGATTTATTTGATTTCTAGATTAAATTTAATTGCTTTCATGAATAGAAATTTAATTTTTGCTTACTTTTATCATGTGTAGCTAATTTAACTTAGCTCTAAGATGTAAATGAAACTAGAATCCACCATATAATTGCTCTCTAGTATTTTCTTCTTAAATAAAATAATAAAGACATGATTTTTCTTTAAAAATATTAAAATACAAGAACTCGAAGATTAAGACTTTGATAGGTTATACTTAAATTATGTTTCTTGATAGCCTATGCTTAGTTAGGGTTTAGGGTTGTTGATTTTATCTTTTTCATTGAATTATCTAAAGATTTAGTTTGTTTTTATGAAAAATAGTATCTTTGATGAGTTATGTTTGCACACTACTTGATAGCTCATGCTTAGGATACTTTAAATAAAAATCAAACTAAAAGATCACCTTTTTATGAAAGAAGAAGATAATAGAAGTAAGAATATGGCTGGAAACTAGTTGATTCTAAATCGTAGGCTAATTAGAATAACTCTCATCTTCAACCTAGAATCTTTAGTTACTCCGATAAAACTACAGAAAAGTAAGATCACAAAAACACTTTAGATCTCTGTGGGACGACTTGTACAGCGTTACACCGATATTGTGCGCTTGCAGTTTATCACATCAAGTTTTTAGCACCGTTGCCGGGGATTGACGGTGTTTTTCTTGCTTTTTTTAAAATTTTACGAGTTAACAGTATGTGTTGAGTGTGTAGGAACCATAAAGTGAAAATACAAGACGACAGAAAGGATCGACGAAGCCTTAGATTATTGCAGCAAAAACTAGAGAGTTAAACTCTCTGGTTTGGCCGCTATTCAGCGGCCAAAACTGCTATTTAGTGGCTCTTCTGGTAACTTCTGAGCCCAAATTTTCTCTAGTTCTGTATTTTGGTTCTCTGATTTTGTAAAAAAATCCAAAAAAAATATTAGAAACTGTAGGAATCACATATTTTATTTGATCATATCTATTCCACCGTTTTTATCTCCACCACACCCCACTTCTTGTATTAGTTTAGGAAATTCACGCATACACTCACGGTCACTGGTTCATGCCACATTGGATCCGTGATCAATTTGGTTGACTTGTGAGATCAGATTTGTTCATGGGAGACAAGATGGACCAGCCGATCCCGATCCTTCAGGATCGATGTTACCCATTATGCACATCACTTCCATCATGCATAAAACTTCCACACGCAGCGGGTAATCACTATGAATTGAAGCCGTAGTACATCAGTATGCTTCCTAAATTCACTGGTTCTGATTTAGAGGACGCATATCTCTTTATCAGTGAATTTCAGGAAGTATCGTAATGATAAAACTGTAACACTTATCGTAGGATGCAATTAAGCTCCGCTTCATCCCCTTTGCACTTAAGAATAATGCCAAGAAGTGGTTGTACAGTATACCTACTGATTCAATAACTACTTAGGATGAATTAATTACGGTGTTTCTTAAGAAGTATTATCCCACGCATAAGACGGTAAGGATACGAAATCAAATTAATCAATTCTGTCAAGTATCGGGAGAACCCTTCTGGAAATATTTGGAACGGTTCGAGAACTTATTAACTCAATGCCCCCACCATGCAATAGAAAAGTGGCGGTTGTGTCAAATCTTATATGAAGGACTCGATTATACATCCAAAACTCTTCTTTAATCCATGTGTCAGGGGGAGTTCATGAGAAAGAATGAGGATGAAGGATGGGACTTTCTTGAGGACCTATCGTGGAAGACTATGTAGTAGAAGAATCCCACTGAGAAGCCAAGTGCATCAATTTCTGTGCATAAGGGAGGGATCCATAGCGTCGACAGCTCTATAGTTGCCGAAACTAAAATTGCAGCCCTTATGAGGAGAATTGAGGCATTAGAGACTACTCGAACTCCACAGGTTGGTCAAGTAAATCAAATCCAAAGTCACATTCTTTAATTGCGGAACTCCGAATCATGTTATGGAGGAGTGTCCATTATTAATGAATTCAATGAGTCTCACACTTGAGCAGGCTAACGCCTTGTATCAAGAACCCATGAACAATCCTTACGCTCCTACATACAATCCTACCTGGAGGAAACATCCAAATCTATCATAGGGTCAAGGGCAATATCAGGCAGCCCCTAACCCTAATATGCAGCCTCTAGCCACTGGATAGTTCCCAAAACCAAATGTGGGTATTTATCAACACCCAAACGCTTCAAATCATGGGAACAACCAGAATAGACCGCCTATACAAAACCACTCATATTCACAACAGGGGTCTAATAATGATAAAAAAAGCGACTTCAGTCACTTGAGAAAAATATTGAAAATCTTCTCAAGTCTCAATCCAACCTTGACACGTACATGCAAAATCTTATGAAAGTGTCAAATAACTTTATTCAGAGTACAGGTCAGTAACTGCTCATGAACTCTCAATCTATAAAGAATATAGAGCAGCAGGTTGGACAATTAGTAAGTCAGATGAGTGAACGTGGCTAGCGTACCTTTCCAAGTCAATCCATAATGAACCCTAATGTTAGTTCTTCAAACTCCAATCAGTCGCATGTCCACCAATACAATGCCACTCACATGCTTAGATCTGGCAAGCAAGTGGACAATAATGTAGTCATACCCCCTGATCTCACTCCTACTATCTCGTAGGCTACATCATCTCTTCCACCCCTTTCTCCACGACTATCTCCATCACCTCAATTACAGTCACATGATCATTTGGAAGAACCTATTCCTAAGTCGAAAGCACCATATCCCAATCGGCTTAGAAAGCCTTCACCGCAAGTAGAAAAGATTCTTAAAACATTTCAGCAGGTGAAGGTTAATATTCCACTCCTTGACATTATATAACAGGTTCCTACTTATACTAAATTCCTCAAGAATTTGTGTACTAAGAAACGAGAAAGAAACGTTCCTGAGAAAATTTTTCTTGCTGCAAATATATCACATATCCTCTCCAACTCCTTACCTATCAAGTACAAAGATCCAGGTTCCCTTACAATCTCATGCACCATTGGGAACACTACATTTGATAGGGCATCGCTTGATTTAGATGCAAGTGTCAACTTACTTCCTTACACTGTTTATTAGCAATTGGGGTTAGCAAAACTTCAACCTACCAAAATCATATTACAACTAGCTGATCGTTCGATCAAAAGACCACTTGGCATGGTTGAAGATGTGCTCATTAAGGTCGGCGACTTTATCTTTCCTATAAGCTTCATTGTCTTAGAAATTGAGCTGATCTCCAATCAACGAAATCAAATTCCTGTTAGTTTGGGTAGACCATTCCTTGTAACATCAAATGCATTAATTCATTGTAGGAGTGGCCTTATGAAGTTATCGTTTGGGAATATGACTGTGGCATTGAACATATTTAATATGGATGAGCACGCAATGAGCTCCCTCATTAAGATCAACATGATTCACAATTTGCACTCTCATTTGACCTCTTGCACTGATGATGAACCCTTATTTGAGCAAATTTTCAAAGATGAGCTCGTATTATTAGATGAATTGGCACATACTGATTCTATGTATGATGATACTTATGCAAGTATGCAATTAAATTATGAGCAAACTTTTGAGAATTTGTTTGCAGAGGAGCTCGCATTACTTCGTGAGTTAGAAGAGCCACCACCACATTTACTTGATCCTATAGCACTCTTCTCACCTCATGATATTTCTACATGTATGCTTGTTACTAACGATGATTGGCAGGTTTATAATAAAGAATACCACCACATTTACTTGATCCTATAGCACTCTTCTCACCTCATGATATTTCTACATGTATGCTTGTTACTAACGATGATTGGCAGGTTTATAATAAAGAATTCTTTAACCCAATTATTAATGATTATATGTGGACAAAGAAAAAGCGAGGACGACATAAGAAGTAGACAGGTAATTTTGTGACTCGTAGGAGGATGATGAGATATAATAATGCACCAACTTCACGTTTAAAATGCACACACTATGAAAATGGTAAGCGATCGAGAGGTCGTAACCGCTTTCCATGCGTTAATAGGGTGATGATATTGAGATCGTAAATTTTACAACTCTCATTATTTGTATAGTATTTATATAATAGTTTTCATATTTATTTTACCACACTTGGTTTGTATATGAGGGCATACACAAGTTTAGGTGTGGGGGAGTGGATTAGGTGATTTTTATTTTTTAGGATTTTTAAGATTTTATTTTTATTTTTAGGATTTTATTTTTTTAGATTTTTAGATTTCTTTATTTTACACTTTGGGTAGTTTTTAGGGTAACTAACTGAAAAAAAATTAAAAAAATAATTTATATATTTTTATCAATAGATCAATCTAATTACAGATAAAGGAACAAATTTAGATTTGAAATTTGATAGGAAAATAGATTGGATGATACACTTTGAATTTTATGAAAATATCAAATCCGAAAAATAAATACCACCAACAGTAGTTTTGAGAAAAGTATACATCTATTTTTTCACTTCACAATAGTTTATTAGGTTAAGGATAAAGATGATAACGATTGAGTAAGTCTTCTCTCTCTAAACAAAAAAAAAGAAAAAAAGAAAAAAAAGTGAGAA
Source organism: Dracaena cambodiana (assembly GCA_036321105.1). NCBI lineage: Eukaryota > Viridiplantae > Streptophyta > Magnoliopsida > Asparagales > Asparagaceae > Dracaena > Dracaena cambodiana. The sequence goes on from JAYEPQ010000005.1 coordinate 10,547,105, forward strand.
TAAAATAATGGGGTGAGCATGATATTAAGGCAATGGCCTCGAGAGTGATAAAATAATGGGGTGCGCCTAGTGTTAAGGCAATAGTCTCAAAAGTGAAAAAAAAAGTATATGATCTGAGTAATCGGGTATTTTGCGCCTACGTAAACGTAAATATTCGAATGAAAGGTAAAATATTCTAAAAAAAGAAAAAGAAAAAGAAAAGAGTATGAACCGAGTAATCGGGTATGTTGCGCCTAAGCGTGAATATTCGCATGAAAGGTGAAATATTCTTAAAAAAATAAAAAAAGAAAAAAAATTGTTATGAGAGAGAGGATGAATCATGAGTTAGAGTTGGAGTCCAAGGTCGAAGAGGACTATCACACATGCACATAGATATATAGGAGCCAATGGATTATCTGTTAATAGGTATTGAAAGATAGGATTTGAATTTGTTATTAAAATGATAAGTGTATCTGATATGACGCTTGATTTGAAAATTGATAATCTAAATACGTTCTTGAGTTTGTATATTAGTGAGATTAATTGATGAAAATATCATAAAATGTTTTTTCTTACTTTCGTATAAAATTTTTATTTTTCTTGATTTTCGGTTATCCTTATTTTTTTTCTTTATTCCTAACTGATTTTCTTCATGAATTTTGTGGGTATATTCATTGCAAACCCTCACGAGACAACACTCATGCACTAAAATAACCTAGGGGTTTAAAGGCTTGTTACACGTGCTAAGTGCAATCGCGATTCCTGCGAAAGTGAGTTAGGATTTTTATTTTCTTTTTAGGTTTAGGTTTTGCTCGAGAACTAGCAAAAGATAGGTGTGGCGGTGTGATGAGTGCCACATATTGCATATTTATAACCTTCATATTACCTATTTTTGTATATAAATAATGCTACTCAGGTATTTTTAGTGTGTTTTTCAGGAATTTTATTCGTACAAGGAGATGGTATGAAATCATAATTAGATTGGGAAATCAAGCCAGAAAAGTTTCCAAAGTAAGCAAAACTACGAGACTACGATGCTGTAGAGACTTAAAGTCGAATACAGTCAGGAATATTAAATGTACAAGACAAGAGTTTCACGTGGAAAAAATTTCAAGAATTTTTCACCATAGTTGACCGCTAATTAGCCGTTTGACCTGCCAAATGGCGGTCCAATGTGGCCCCAATATTTGAATTTTCTCCCGTGGCTTCGTTGTAATCTTGAAGTTTCAAAATTGTATTAGAATTGGGTTTGAATTTTCGAAACCTATATATTGACTGTATCCTTATATTCTAGGGAGAATCCTGTAAGTTTTGTACTCATTTTTAATTTTAATAAAATTAGGGTTTTCCTGAAGGGGTGGCGGCCACAATACCGTGCTCCAAAGGTAAACCATTGTTTCTAATCTTTATTTGCTTTCTAGATAGAGTTAATTGCTTTCTAGTTTAGATTTATTTGCTTTCTAGATTAGATTTAATTGCTTTCATGAATAGAAATTTAATTTTGCTTACTTTTATCATGTGTAGCTAATTTAGTTTAGCTCTAGGATGTAGATGAAACTAGAATCCACTATGTAATTGCTCTCTAGTATTTTGTTTCTTAAATAAAATAATAAAAACATGATTTTTCTATAAAAAAATAAAAATACAAGAACTCGAAGATTAAGACTTTGATAGGTTATACTTGAATTAGGTTTTTTAATAGTCTATGCTTAGTTAGAGTTTGGGATTGTTAATTTTATCTTTTTCATTGAATTATCTAAAGATTTAGTTTATTTTTATGAAAAGTAGTATTTTTGATGAGTTATACTTGCACACTACTTGATAGCTCATACTTAGGGCACTTTAAATAAAGATCAAACTAAAAAATCATCTTTTTATGAAAGAAGAAGATAATAGAAGTAAGAATATGGTTGGAAACTAGTGGATTTTAGATCCAGACTAATTAGAATAACTCTTATCTTTAACCTAGAATCTTTGGTTAGTCCGATAGAACAATAGAAAAAGTAAGAATCGCAAAAACACCTTAGATTTCTATGGGACGACCTGTACTTCGTTACACCGATACTGTGCACTTGCAGTTTATCACATCACAAAACACCTGGAATCTTTGTGAGACAACCTATATAGTACTACACTGATATTGTGCGCTTGTAGTTAAATTATCACATCAAGTTTGTGAGTGAGTTAGAATATTTTCTTCATGTATTTTCTAGTATTTTTAGGATTTTTATTTTTATTTTTTAGGATTTTATTTTTTTTAGATTTTTGGAGTTTCTTTATTTTACATTTTGGGTAGTTTTAGGGTAACTAACTAAAGAAAACTAAATTTTTTATTTATATTTTTATCGATAAATTAACCTAATTATAGATAAAATGATAAATTTAGATTTGAAATTTGATAGGAAAGAAAATTGGACGATACACTCAGAATTTTATGAACAAGATTAAAATATGAAAAATAAATACCGCTAACAGTAATTTTGAGATAAGTATACATCTATTTTTCACTTCATAATAGTTTATTAGGTTAAGGATAAAAATGATAACGATTGAGTAAGTCTTCTCTCTTTAAAAAAATAGGTGAGAATAAAAAAATGGGGTGCGTTTGATATTAAGACAATAGTTTCGAGAGTGATAAAATAATGGGGTGCGCCTGGTATTAAGGCAATAGTCTCAAGAGTGTAAAAAAGAGTATGATCCGAGTAATATGATACTTTGCGCGTAAACAAGCTTAAATATTCGCATGAAAGCTGAAATATTCTTTAAAAAGAAGAAGAAAAAGAGAAAAATTTTGTTATGAGAGAGGAGATGAATCATGAGTTAGAGTTGGAGTCCAAAACCGAAATAGACTATCACACATGCATGTAGATGTATAGGAGTCAATGAATTATCTTTTAGTGGGTATTGAAAGATAGGATTTACATTTTTGATTAAAATGATAAGTGTATCTGATATGATGCTCCATTTAAAAATTGATAATCTAAATGCAATTTCGAGTTTGTATATTAGTGAGATTAATTGAAGAAAATATATTAAAATTTTTTTTTGTTGTATAAAATTTTTATTTTTCTAGATTTTCGGTTATCCTTATTTTTCTTTTCTTTATTGCTTAATCTATTTTATTCACGAATTTTGTGGGTATATTCACTACAAACCCTCACGAGACACCACTCGTCCAGTAGAATAACCTAGGGGTTTACAGACTTGTTGCACATACTAAGTGCAATCGCGATTCCTGCGAAAGTGAGTTAGAATTTTTCTTTTTCTTTTTAAGATTAGGTTTTGCTCGAAAACTAGCAAAAGAGAGGTGTGGGGATGTGATTAGTATCATATATTGTATTTTTCCTTCCATATTTTATCTATTTTTGTATATAAATAAATGATACTGGGGTATTTTTAGTTATTTTTCAAGTAATCTAATTCATACAAAGAGATGGCATAAAATCAGAGTCAGATTAGGAAACAAAGCATATAAAAGAGTTTAAAAGAGAGCAAAGTTATAAAATTAAGATACTGTACAGAGTCAAAGTCCAATACAGTCAGGAGAATCCAAAGATGAAGACAAAATACTCTTGCATAAGAAAAACCAGAATATTTCTCCAAACTAATGCCGCTATTTAGCGGCATTAGCTGCCAATTGGCATCAAAAGGAGGGGCCCAAACAATGATTTTTCTGTAAGGGCTTCGATGTAATTTTATAGTTTTTCAGTTGTATCAAAATTAGTGTTTGATTTTCAGAAACCTATATCTTAGTCGTATCCTTATATTCTAGGATTCCATATATAGAAAAATAGAAAAAATAGGATATAGTTTTGTACTCGAATTTTTAATTAATAAAATTATGGTTTGCTGAAGGGATGACGGCCACAATACTGACTCCAGAGGTAACCTTTATTGTTCTTCAATTTTTCTTAGCTAATTCTCTTTTAGTTGCTTTCTAGTTTAGATTTATATTGCTTTCTACATTAGATTTCTTCGCTTTCATGAATAAAAATAGGATATTATTTACTAGAATTCTGAGTAGCTTATTTAGCTTAGCTCTAAGATGTAGATGAAACTAGAATCCACCATGTAGTTGCTCTCTAGTATTTTCTTTCTAATTAAAATAATAAAAATATGATTTTTCTATAAAAATATTAAAATACAAGAACTCGTAGATTAATATTTTGATAGGTTATACTTGAGTTAAGTTTCTTAATAGCCTATACTTAGTTAGGATTTGGGATTGTTGATTTTTGTCTTCTTCATCGAATTATCTAATGATTTAATTTGCTTTTATGAAAAGTAGTTTCTTTGATGAGTTATAATTGCACACTACTTGATATCTCATGCTTAGAATACGCTAAGTAAAGATTAAAACTAAAAGATCAAATTTTTTTTGATAAAAAGAAGATAATAGAAGTAATTCATGGTTGGAAACTAGTGGATTCTATGTTCTAGGCTAATTAGATAAACTCAACCTCAAATTAGAATCTTTGATTAGTCTATTAGAATAATAGGAATAGTGAGAACGCAAAAATATCTGAGATCTCTGTGGGACGACCTGTAAAGTGCTATACCGACACTGTACGCTTGCAGTTAAATTATCACATCAGTTGCCCAGACCTTCCTACACCGATTCTTTGACGTGCAAGGAGAATTTCCAGTTCAAAACATTCGTCCTACTGGATGGGTTCATTTCTCTTCTTAAGGAGAGTGCGCAATTCTAACTGATTTCTTTTTGAAGACTTTTAGAGATCAGCTTCAACATGCAAACCTCTACTATGCTATTAGGGCGGTTCAGCATAGTATTCCTACCAGTCGATTCCATTTATTTTCTTTACTGGAGCTGTATAATTCTGATACCTGTACAGTTTTTACTCCTCGTGGTGAACTGGGGTTTGCTTTGCACGAGATGTATGAAATCTCAGGACTGCCTATGGGAGATATTCCGTATGAAGAGTATATCCCCACGGGAGAGGAGCTTCATTCGCTGAAAACTCAGCACCCTATAATTTATGACACTTATTGAGAGTTGTTTTGCCATTACCATATGTGCACTCATATGTCTGGCACTCGTAATGTAAAGCAGAAGAAGTGGCTACAATATCTTCTTCCCAAATTTTCAAAGAATAGTTTTAATTTCACCCATCTCCCTCCAGTTTCTGAAAAGGAGGTTGAAATAAGAATTACTAATTTAGGGACAGATGCATGTCACCGAATCTGATGAGGATGTCTTCAAAACCAGGACATCCTTTGAAAACTTTCACTATCAAACTCTTCAATCTTTATCCAGTCCAGTTTTTCTGGCAAGCTATTTGATGCTTTGATTGAAGAAATGTGTAATTCCATCGCAGGTAACTATACCTGTTAGAGCAGTGTATCTAGCTGTTTTACTTGCATTTGGCCGACCACTTAGCTTACAATCTATGATGGTATGTGGAATCCAAAATGGGCTAAGAAAATTAGTTGACAAATTCTGCAATGTTAAGAAAGAGCAGAATAATATAGGAGAATTGATCGTCAAAACTCCTAATCCGCGCGTAGAAATTCCTTACACCTATTTGATGGCTTGGTTAATCTACATTGTCCTTCTTTGATGAGCCCAGTTGATTCGCAAATAGATTTAAATTTCTCCAAAGTGCAACATTACGAAAGGTCACAGTGGAAGGAGGTTATATGGCTGCAATCTACAGAACACTTTGTTTTCAAGAGAATTATGAATTGTCTAAGTGTTTCTCATACTTTCCAAATACCGGATATGGGGATGAATTTGCGGATATTGTTGGTGCTAACAAATTTACAACTTTGTCCCCTGGGTACTTTTGGTGGTTAATAAATATCCGTCCAAGTCATTTGGTTCTCCACTTAGGGAACTATTGTTATATAGAGCTCTACTACCCAAGTCGCTTTGCTCGACAGTTTGGGTATGATCAACTATATGTTGGAAATCCAAACAAAGAGATAAGCTTTGTTGGAAATTTGTTTGAAGGAGCTCGAGCTTGGTTTCATTTCATTTTTGTTGGTACACAGCTAGATTTGTTCTTCCGATCAAGACGCCAAACTCATATATGAGTTTCAGTTTTTGCAAGTGGTATATTATTGCTAACTCCATACCTCAGAATTTCAATGCAAATCTCACTTGTCAAAGAGACATTAGAGCATGGTATGCTCAAAAAAAGGAGGCTGGCAGTAAGAAAGTAGCTGGGATAGAGGAATTTCAAGAAGAATACCTTTCTGAAGAGTTGGAGTCAATAGTAAAACAGAGAGAAGAAGATAGTACTACTATGATTCTATCAAATCAATCTGCCTCTCTTGATATTTCTCCACTTCCTGAGACGAAAGAGACATCTCCTCGGCCAAAATCCCCCCAAGAAGATTTTGTACAAGCGGAAAAGATTGAGGCACCCCAAGACTTGCCTATCATTCCGCAGGACATATTGTCTAAGGCCGGCGTAGCAGTACTCAATTCAACTTTCGAGACTATTGAAGAAGAATTAGAGAAAAATGAAGATGACTCAACTCTAGCTCTTCATTCTTGTAAGAAACGTTGAAGTTAGGGACCCATTTTCCCCAGTGATCTTGCCTTAGTAGCTGATCCTTCTTCTACTGTTCTACCTGCACAAGAGGATTCTGCAATCCTCACTCATCCAATATTTCAAACTGCTATCGATGATGAAGTGCAAACAACTGGGGAAGTCCGTGCATTAGATTCTTCCTTAAGGACAATACCTCCTTCAGGAGACCCTGATGATTGGAGTAGTGATGATGATGAGGTTGACAGTGATGATGTTCGTTTTCTACTCCTCCATCAAATCATGGCAAATATGTGTTTTTGACGGAAGAAGAAAGAGTTGAAATATATGGGCCTGGAGAATCCAGTGCTCAACCCCAAGGTTTTATTCTCAAACTTTACTCATCGTATGTCAAAAGTTTCATCATTTTTTATCATCATCTAATCGTATCATTTTTTTTATTATTATTCTCTTTTCAGAAACTCTTCCTTCCACTTCAGCTTCAGAGCATATGGATGTAGATAACGTTCTACTGGTTAACACTATCACGGAAGTTATTTCTGAAGAAGCCCATGGGGTAACTGAGATAATTGCTTCTGTTGCTGACACTCTTGAAGTAGTGGCTCCTTCAATAGAAACCACCACACCTGTTATCCCGACTGTAGTTGTTATAACTGTTACTTCTGTTGAGAATATTGAAGCTGCTGTCCCTATTGAAGCTGCTAGAAACTTTGCTCTTTCTGATACTAGTATTGTTGCTTCTTTGCAGCAAAGTACAGTTTAGATTACATCCACACTAGCTGTTGTTGATTCTTCTTCATCAAGTCACATGGAGATTGATCCTCTCGAAATTGACTTGTTGAGAGATACTGTAGAAACCTTCCTTCATTTTATAGATCGCTGCATTGATAAGATTTTAAATGGGATCACTTTGTCTTCTATCGCCAATTTTCTTAACATTTACTTGACTGGTATAGTTAGCATTGGTGGAGAAGAAAAACCGCTCCTTACAGACTTATGATAGCTCAACTTCAAAATCATGCTGAATTGTTGTCAAGATCTCGTAGTACTGATAAATCTGAAATAGTTAAAGTTACTTTCCAGAAATTGATGGAGGAACAATTTAAATTCCAGAAGGAAATTGACGAGAAAGTTAAATACTTGCATTGAAAAGAGCCAATTGTATAGTCAGTCTCAGTTCTTTAGGTAGAGAATGTTGCTTCAATTGTCAAAGACCATGATCAAGCCATTACTAGAACTCAGGAATCCATTGCTAAAGCCCAAACTTTCCTGGCTAACATCACTAAAGAGCATGAAGAGTCAATGAAAAATCTTATCAGTTTGTCTAGACAGCGTGACAATGCAACTAAAGATCTTCTAGCTGTAGAAGCTAAATTAGAAGAATTGGAGGCTGCTTCAGCAAGAAGTACAATTGCCAATGAGGAAGAACTATGCCGACAAGCTGCTGTTCAAGCTTGTGAGATTATCCAATAAGAAATTAGTGATGCGAAGGAAAAGATAAAGGCTCTCCTGAATCATTGAACTATAATGTTTTTTTTATGGTTTAAGCAACTCATGTAATCTTTTCATTACTTTCTGATTAATGAAAATTTTGAAAGAATTCCATCAACTATAGTCTATGTAGATTTTAGCATGTCTCTATATATCAGATATGACTTTGTGCTTTAAACATGTATTTGTCTTCTCGAATTTGTATTAGACACACGACCTTATATTTGAAAGTCCACGAGTTTGCATAAGATTCTTCTTAAGAATCTGCGGATTTACTCCTTCTTAAGAATCTGCAGCAGTTTCACATAAAATCTGCGAGTGTATATATGGAATGACTTTCCATTTATTTAATCTGACCTTTTTGGTGCAGAGATCTAAGCATTGCATGCCTTAATTAATGATAGGATTCTAATCAAAGATCTCATTTCTTTTGGCACTGATATCTAAGCGTCCCATATAATAATAATAATAAATTTTATAAAGATCTGGGTCAAAGGTCTCAACCAAAAATTTCACCTGTAAGTTCTCCTAACCGAAGATTTTAATCATGAAATCCTCTATATAAGGCACTGGATTCTTCCCATAGAGTCATTCTGACTTGAGAAATTTTTTTATCTCTCTGTCTTTTTGACATTCTTTCAGAATTGATTTTCTGATGCAGTTATATTCTTCTTCCTCTTCCTCGATTGAGGTGATGGATTAGAGCTTGCATGTTACGAGACCCCCAGATAGCATCAACCTGTTGGAGAAAGAGTATTCCATTGGAAAGATCCTTATGACCGTAACCATTTTCCTTAACAACGGTAAGTTTCTCTTGATATGAACATAAAATCATGCATTTTTTATGTTTCCTAACAAGACTTTGGATTCATTGTAGAAGACAACCGTAGTCATTCTCCTTAACAATGGCACAGACCCGACTGGTTTGTACTTGCTTCCAATATCTTTGGAAAACCAATGAGTCTCATATATTTTACATAAGAGAAAAGATTTTGGGTCTGTGGCATTATTCTATTTCCTGCCTAGTATCCTTAATATAAGGATGCTTAATGGTTGTTGGTGGCACTCAATTTTAGTGATTCCTCATGTTGTATGCTTGGAGATATGTATTTGGTACGCCCAGTTTTGCACTAATCAAGTCACTGGTGACGTTGATCATGACTGTGCGAACCAACTTGGAGATCCTTAACCATTGGCAAGAGGAGGCTACAAAAGCAAACTTTTTGTCTTTAAGCCATCCTATAGTTGTTGACGAAAATTTTTAATGTTCTCTTGACTCAATGATTTGTATTCATTCCCATTGATTGTATAATGTCAAGAAACTCTTTGTAATTTTGGCTTGATAATGAATAAAGATATATATAAATATATATATATATATATATATATATATATATATATATATATATATATATATATATACATACATACATACATATATATACATACATACATACATATATATATACATACATACATACATATATATATATATATATATATATATATATATATATATATATATATATATATATATACATACATACATACATACATACATATATATATATATATATATATATATATATATATATATATATATATATATATATATATATATATATACATACATACATACATATATATATATATACATACATACATACATATATATATATATATATATATATATATATATATATATATATATATATATATTATATTTTATATATATATATATATATATATATATATATATATATATATATATATACATATTTGTCATTCGACCAGAGGTAAATTGTTAATTTGATGAATGATTTGGATGTTGATCATCAGAGATAAGTATTAACTTGATGATATTGAAGTCATTATTCAATCACCCAAAAAATAATTTTGCTGCGAATGAATAAATTTCTTAAATCAGGATAGAAGTAACTGTTAACTTTCCTGATCAAGTTAAAATTCACGCTGTTCAGTGACTTATAGTGTAAAAGATTTTGAATTGCCAGAGGTATTTATAACTTAGTAAATTTGGAGGAAAGAAAAACTTGATTCGCCAGAGCTTTTTTTAACTTAGCAAATTTGGAGGAAAGGAAAATTTGATTCACCAAAGATATTTTTAACTTAGTAAATTTGGATGAAAGAAAATTTTGATTCGCTAGATTATGAAAGTTTGCAATTCAAATTCATTGATCCAAATTCATAAATTTTCACTTTATCAAAGATAGGAAAAGTCTTAGAGAATCTTTTTAGCGAACCCCCAGTTACAGTGGGTTTGACTCGCTATTTGCGTCGAGCTATACCCATGTTAAATTACAAAGACATATGATTCAGCTGGTGCTCCGCAATTTTTTAAGAGTAATATTTCTTCAAAAAATTTTTATTATTAGCATCATCATTTTGTCACCATTCGGTTTTGCCAACCGATAAGCGTGATTAGAGTAAACCGCATCAATGACAAAGGGCCCTTCCCATTTTGGCTGGAACTTTCCTTTGGAATTCTAATTAGTTATGATAGGTCTCCTTACTAAAAGGACCAGATCACTCTTTTTGAAAGTTCTCTACTTGACCTTTTTATTAAAGGTTTTGGAAATTCGTGCCCGATAAACTTCAATACTTTGTTGAGCTTCTAGCCGCTTATCGTCTAGAGCTTCTAACTCCAGAAGTTGCTGTTGGTGTTGTTCATCTTGTGTCATTTTGGTTGTTAATGCAACTCATAATGACTTAATTTGAATATCCAATGGGAAAACCGCTTCACACCCATACATCAAAGAAAATGGTGTAGCATTAGTAGGAGTTTTGATAGTGGTGTGATATGCCCAAAGATATTCTCTAAGTTTTTAATCCCAGTCTCTTTGATTGGACGAAACAAATTTCTTGAGGAGCTTTACAATGGTTTTGTTGAAAGTTTATGCCAAAACATTGGCTACAGGATAGTATGGAGAAGAAGCCACACTTTCGATTCTATATTTATTGCAAAATCTGGAGAATGACTACTTGCAAACTAAGGTCCATTGTCATGAATAATTTTCCTGACCACTCCGAAGCGATATAGCACATGATGCTTAATGAATTTGATTACATCATATGACTTCACTTCAGCTAGAGAAATAACTTCAGCCCACTTTGAAAAGTAACCTGTTATAGCTAATATGAACCGATGCTCTCTTGTTGATGGTGGAGAAATTGATCTAATAATGTCCATTTCCCATTGTTCAAATGGTCATGATATAGCCGTTGGGTGAATATATTCCGGAGCTTGATGTATGAGTCTGTATGTATTTGGCAGGCTCTACACTTCTTAGCATAGATGACCGCATCTGTCATCATTTTGGGCAAATAATAACCCATTCTTCAAAGTCTGTATCAAAGTTTTGGTCATGGTTGATGTGCTTTGCAGATGTCGTTATGAGCCTCTTCGAGTGCTTCCTGAGCCTCCTTATTAGAAAGACAACGAAGTAAAATTCCATCATAAAATTTTCTATATAATGTCTTAAATTCAGCATTGTAATAGAATCGAATGGCCTTTATTTGAATTGCTCGTGCTTCTTTAGGGTCTTCTGGCAATATTCCATAAAAAACGTAATCTATATAAGGAAATTTCCAATCTCTTGGTTCGAGATTTGACTCCAGAGCATATGCTTCACTTGCTTTTTTATTTTGAAATTCTGCTTCAAGTTCTTTCTTTGGACAGAATAATTCTTTACTTCCCACTGTAATTCGTTTCTTACAGTTTTGGGTAACACTAAGGTAGCCGCTACGGAAGCCAGCGAATCTGCATAACTATTTTGATGACACTTTACATAACTGATATAGAAACCATCAAAACTATCAGCAATCTTAATTATTACTTGATAATAGGGTAGAAGGTATTCATTTTTAACTTCATATTCCCCTTTAACTTGATTTATGACAAGTTAGGAATCTCCATATGTTTCTAAATAATTTACCAATCATTAGGGCATTATATTAAGCAACATTATTGAAACATGAATTTGTCATTGAGTATGCTCGAGAGATGATGTGGTTATAAGGAAAGACAAAAACAACTCATACTCCTGCTACTATCTTTCCTTTGGATCTCATCCTGGAGGCAACATCAAAGAAAAGCTGCAATACATGCTCAATAACAACATTCACTTCAACAACTTTTCGTGAAATATCTTCTTTCATGGCTAAATTTCCTTCGACTGGTTCGTCAGGAATTTCTTCATACAATTTTGAAGATGTTGGAATTAGTGTTCAGCTAAGAATGAGTTATAGCCTGTCCCTTGATTGATTTTTGCGGAAAAAAATGCATATCATATTGTGATAGCAAAATAGCCCAATTAGGTAATCTTGAATTTAATAACCCGGGTTTAGTCATTAATATTCTTATTGGATTAACTCTCGATACAATATGGATAGTTTGTCCAACTAAATAGTGTCACATTTTCTGGATAGCAAACACTAAAGCTAAATATTCTTTTTCCACTTGATTATATCGATGTTTGGCCCCAACTATCATTCTACTGAGATAATAAATAGCTTGTTCATGACCCAATTCATTCTTCTGCTCTAATAAAGCTCCCAAAGAATGATCCATGGCTCTCACATATAATAAGAAAGATATTTCTGAAACTAGAGCTACAAGTACAAGCAATTTAGTGAGATATTTTTTAATTTCTTTGAAGGCTTTTAGGCATGTGTCATCCCAAACATATGACACTCCTTTCTTCATCAATTTTGTGAAAGGTTGGCATATCTTAGATAAATTTGATATAAATCTGCGGATGTACGCTAATCTGCCTTGAAGTCCCCTTAGCTCTTTGAGATTCTTAGGAGGCGATATTTCTTGAATTACCTTAATTTTGTCCGGATCAAAATGAATTACTTGAGAAGTGACTACAAAACTAAGAAATTTTCCGCTAGAAACCTCCAGAAAAGATTTAGTAGGGTTCATTTTAAGCTGGTATTTCCTCATAAGATCAAATATCGTCTTTAGGTCGCGAAGATGATCATCCTTGTTTCTGCTTTTGATTGCCAGATCTACATAATATTTTACTATTTTTCGTAGATGTTCTTAGAATATCATGTTCATAGCACGTTGATATGTGGCGTCAGCATTCTTTAGACCAAATGGCATGACTGTATAACAATACACTCCGAGTGTTGTTCTGAAGGATGTATGTTTTTCATAATCAAGGTACATTTTGATTTGATTATACCCTGAAAATCCATCCATAAATGACATGCGTTTATAACCACAAATATTGTCTATCATGACATCAGTAATGGATAATGGAAATTCATCCTTCCTGCATGCTTCATTCAAATCTCTGAAATCTATACAAATCCTGATCTTCCCATTCTTCTTGGGGACATGAACTATGTTCGCGATCTAGTCGGGATGTTGTTCTTCGCGAATGAAACCCGACTCAATCAACTTTTTAATTTCAACCTCGATTGCCTCCATAATTTCTGGATGAAATCTCTGCTATTGTTGTTTTACTGGATTTACATCTGGCCGAATATTTAGTTTATGAACTGCGACTTTTGGGTCTAGTCCTGGCATGTCTTCATAATTCCAAGCGAAGACGTCAATATATTCTCGAATAAGGGATATCATTTCTTCTTTTTCTACTGAAGATAAATTTTCACTTATAAATATGGGTTTAGGTTTGATTTCATCACTCATACTTATTTGTATCACTTTATCTTCAGTTGGAGATTTCTGTTGCTCTGTTGCTCAAACTGAATTTTCCACTTCATATTAAGATGGTTTGTCTAAGGATCATCTTTGATTAGCAGAATTTCATCAGTGTCTTCGTTCTCTTGGTTCGTGGAGACCATGTTAACATAAACTTTGCCAAAAATTATGCCAACACTCACATCTAAATCCCAGCAGGAGGATTCTGATGAATGATTTGGTTGTCTCTCTTCAGATTTCTCATTTGAAAGATTTTCGAAAGTGGTAACATATCCCAATCCCCTGCCAGTTTTATGGTAATAATCTAATATTTTTTTCTTTTGGAACAGAGGGTTGAAGGATTGCCTTCCTTCTTTTTCCAAAATTCAACCCCTGCTTTTGGCTAGGTTGTACCCATTTTTCTCATTAACTTATGAGAATTTTCACCATAATGGAAGAACTCGAGATTTTCCTGTTCTTCTTCAGAACCAAAATTTTTTGCTCTACTTTTATCATTCTCTTTTCCAAATATTATAGGTTTCTGAATTTGTCCTAAGGAGGAACTTCAAAAATGGCTTCATTCGCATCTCCCTCGTCATCACTTTGTTCATAAAAGGATGATCGGATGGGTGCTTGAAAAGAAGTTAAAAAGTATATTTTATGTAGATGATCACTGATCACATCAGTACTCGTACTCGAGAGTTCAGAATCAACACCAGAGAAATAAGAAAATATTATATCTTCATTTATTATCTACTCATCGTCAGAATGGGTGGTGTCATTTACACTAAGGCCTTCAAGGCTTATTACAATGGGTTCTCCATCCCAAATTACATTATTGAATTCCGAATCTCCATATCCTGATTCTGTATCATCCTCATTGCCACTATCAGATGCCTCTGGAGTATGTTGTTCCGAGGCATCAAACATGTCTTGATATAGCAATGTATTAATAAAGTAGTTTTCAACTTCTTTAAAGGATTGTTTCTCTGCCACCAGAGTCTTTACGTTTCCATCTTTATGTATATATTTCATACACTAACGAAGTGTAGATGAAACAATGAGATTAATATGGATCCAGAGCCTTCCAAGCAGAAAATTATAAGACATGTCAGTATCTATTATATAGCATATGACCTCCATTTTTAAATTGCCAATTTGGCATTTTAACTTTATTTTACCCAATGGTCTACTACCTTTGACATTAAATCCAAAGACAGTAGTATTCATTGTTGCTAATCTACTCATTGGGACTCCAAGATACCGTAATACTTATCACGGCATTATACTCAAAGCAGATTCAGGATCAACTTGAATGCGGTCGATCTCTGATGATCCTATGTATTCTTTGTAATACAATGGGTGATGATGCTTATTATTTTTGACTTGCATATCCTCTGAAGAGAAAGTTATGCAAGGAATCTTTTCTCTTGAAACCTGATGACATACTACACAAATTTCTTCTTCTTTTTCAATTGTTTCTGACATTTGTACCAGAAACACTTTAGAATCTTGCATAGCTTCTCTTAAAACTTCTCTGGTTGGTTTAGAGAGTTTTAGGAGCTCATACAAGGTAATTCTTGCAGGAATATTGGCTAATTGTGCCAATATATCAAACTAGAATGACTACTTGGAACCTTTTGTAACCTCTTTACCTTTGTTTTTTAGAGCTTTATCAAACTTGACCTCCTTTTGCTTATTCTTCTCTAGTGGTGGTTGAGGTTCTGCTACTTACTCATAATTCTTCAAGTAATCTCTTTTTGAACGTGTTCCAAAGATAGGCTGATCCGCGTTAATCACCAGAGAATCTTTAACTTCCTCTTCTGAATCCGTCAGAGCAGAAACATTTGTATCATCTTCTGAGATTATAGTGACAACGTTGGAAGTAAGAATCTTTTATTTCTATTTCTTCTTAAATGAGCTTGAAGTCTACTGTTTATCATCAGGAAGATCTGGATACACCCACATTATTTCACCTTTGTTAGTTTCAAAAGGACATAATCATTTGTTCTGCTGCTGATGCGGATTATAGTTTATGACGTTCATCATGCTTTTGAGAATGGGTTGTACTCCATCCTGAACAGTTGACTCTATCCAATCAGGCGCTTTGCCGAATTTAAAAGTCACTATGTTCGTGGTTACCTTCTTCTGGTATTCTTGAAGCTTAATGACTTTAGCATCCACTAAAACTTGAATCTTGTCTTTGAGAATATAGCAATTCTGCGTAGGATGATTAATGATCCTATAATACACATAGTAATTAGGATCATTAATCTTTCTTGCTTCTTCAGGGTGCTTAGATTCTGGTAACTTCAGCATATTCTTTGTCATGAGCAAATTGAAGATAGTTTTGGTATGTTCGTCTTTAAAAGAATATTGCTTTTGAGGAAACCATGATTGAAGAGTAGGTTTCGGAGAAGGCTTTGTTGACTGCGGAGTATCAGTCACCATTGTTTTTTCTCTTTATGTCCCTTGGATCGAGACCTATGATTGTAATTTTGTCTTTATTTTTCTCCTCCTCCTTCTCCCTCTTCGAGTCTTTGTATTATCTCTTCAGCTTCTTCGGCTTGCAAAGAAAGATCTTTCCAGATTGAAGATTTTACAGCTCCTATTCTGGCTAGAACTTTAGTTGAGAGATTATATTGACAGGTTTCTACCAAAGTCTTCTCTGTCATTCTATGCGGACATCTAAGCGAATCATTTCTGAATCTTTTTATAAAGTCTTGAGCTGATTCCTTTTTTCTACTTGGTGGCTAAGAGTGTAGGCATTGAAACCTTCATATCATCTTCATAAAATATTATCAAAAAGGCTTTCTCAATATCATTTCACGAGTTGATGGTTCCCAGTTCCAATCTCCGGAACCATTCGAATGCTAGCCCTGTTAAGGTACTAACAAACACTCGTGTAATGATTGGGTCATTTCCAGTTAAATGCCCTATTTGAGATTTAAAATAGTAGAAGAGTATGCATCAGAGTTTGTTCGTCTGAGTCGATTTGCGCCATACATGGTATCAGATGAGGTAGATCGTGCTCATCGCTTCCAACAGGGATTGAGAATAAATATCCAAAAGTATTTAGTAACCTCCAGAATAGAAACCTATGCTGAAGTTATTGATGCAGCTCGAGATATAGAGCAAGTAATAAATAAGAAAAGGAGGGTTCAGTCTTCTGCACCCAAGAGGTCGGCCAGTCAAATGTTGGGAGGAACTTCATCTAGGAATACTGAGAAGCGTCTGGTCATTTCTTCGCAACAGAGGGTTACTTGCACACATTGCCAGAAATTAGGACACACTATCAAGGAGTGTCGGTACGCTAACAACTTATGTCTAGCATGTGGATCAAGTGAACATAAGATCGGGATTGTCCACGAAGGAGGAACATGGGGCCAATGCCTCGCCAGTATTTCAACAACAACAGCAGTCATAAAAGGATCAGAATGACAATCAGAATAGGCGACCACTTCCACCTCAGAATAGATGAGCAGGCTAAGAAGAATAAGGCAGTGGACATGGGATGCGGACAGGCATATAACCTAACCGCAGATCAAGTAGAGAAGTTAGATGACGTGGTAGCAGGTATGATACTAGTCAATCATATACCCGCATCAGTTTTATTTGACTAAGGAGCATCACATTACTTTATTTCTTCTAAATTTGTGACACTACATGCCACACCTTATGAGAACCTGAACACTAGATGGAAGATAAGTACGAGTAACGGGGGGATTGTTTCTACTCAAATGTGTAGATTGTGTCCTGTAGTAATTTGTAGAAGGGAATTTTATGCTAGTTTCCTAATTATTGACGCTCACGGATTTGACGTGATATTGGGAATGGATTGATTAAGTACCTTTCATGCAATTATTGACTGCCGGAGGAGAAACGTTGTCTTCAGGATACCGAATCACGCAGAGTTCGAGTTCATTGGCGGCAATAATACCAAGGAACTACAGAATTTAGAGCTCGACCTACGGAGGGAGTAGTAGTCCAAATGGATGACATACCCGCTGATATCCCAGTGGTATCAGAGTTTTTGGATATCTTCGAGAATTTCTCAGGATTACCACCAGACACGTGGGTCCTGCAGTTGAAAGCCCTCCGCGCCGCGGGCTGCCTCACGTCCCTCGCCTCCGCCACCTTCGGCCTCGCCGCCGCCGTCCGCCCCCGCGTCCGCTCCGGCCGGACGGACTCCGACCCCGACCCAGCACTGAACCAGGCCGCGGAAAGCCCCGCCCTCCGCAGTCGCTTCTACAGCTGCATCAAGATCTTTCTCTTGCTCTCCGTCATCCTTCTCGGCTTCGAGATCACAGCCTATTTCAAAGGGTGGCATATTGGGACTCCTGATCTTCAGAAGCTTCTGGATCAAGTTCAAGAGGATCAAGCCCGTCATGAAAGAGATCCAAGATCCAGAGATCGGCAGCGAGGACTTCCCGATGGTGTTGATTCAAATGCCCATGTGCAATGAGAAGGAGGTAATGGGTCAAAGATCCAATCTTTGTTGTTTGACAAATTTGTGATGGGCTATGCCAAATTTGTGTGCATGTTTATTGAACTGCGGTATGCAATTTGGATTGGCCGAGGACGAACGTGTTGGTTCAGGTGTTGGATGATTCCGATGATCCGACGATACAAATGCTGATCAAGGATGAGGTTGAGAAGTGGAAACAGACCGGGATTCAGATAGTTTACAGGCACAGGGTCATCCGAGATGGCTACAAGGCCGGAAATCTCAAATCGGCCATGAGTCCTCTCATTGATCAAGCCACTACCTCGCAAGCATCACCGTGAAAACTCCTTGCCCAACCTTGATGCAATCTCGAAGGAAGAATCTAGGAAGCAGAAGAAGGAGTTGAGAAGGAAGAAGAAGAAGCACAACAGGATCTATCGGAAGGATCGCGGGATGGAAAAGGAGGAGAGAAGTTCATATTGGAGCCTGCTTGATGCTGCTTGCTACTGGTTGGAGAAATTTTTTTAATCTGATGTATTATCATTGAAACTATGTATCAGTTGTGCTGAAGTATCAATTATATTGCTGAAGTATCAATTGTATTATCATGCTAGCAGTAGTTGCTGCTTACTACTGCTGCTTTTCTGACATTATGATTAATTGTATTGCTGAAGTTGCTGCATGGATATAGTGCATGTGCACATAGACATTATAATGCTATGTTAGCAGCAGCACCTGATGAGTTGCATTCATCATTCGTGTTAACTGATGAATAATAATGCTATGCTATCTGCAATGCATGTGCCTGGATATAGCAGTAGCAGTTGTGCTTGTTTGCTGCTGCAGTTGCTGCACACAAGTGTTATGTTTTTTTCTAGCAATTGTAATATTGAACTATTATAACTCTATTCAATGTTTTGTTTTTTCTAGCAAATGAAGTCTTCGAGGAGGCTGCAAGCTGTGGGCTTTTGGCAAATATGATCATCTACCTCAAGACAGCGTACCATATGACTGTACCATCGGAGCTAGAGGCATAAGACCTTGTTCCCTAATCTTCAGTGCAAATCAATTGGAAGAGAAGGATGATCCATAGAATGTTAGGAAATACCATCGGAGCTGGAGGCTTAAGACATTGTTCCCTAACCTTTGGTGCATATCAATTGGAAGAGAAGGATGATCCACAGAATGATAGGAAATTGCAATCCTTCTTTAATTTTTACTGCACATCTATTGCAATCTCCGTTATGAGAGAGAGAGAGAGGGGAAGGAAAGAGGGAGTAAGGAAGAGAAAAGTGCTCATTCAGTGAAGGAGTAAGATGAAGAGAAGAGAGCTGACTTAAAGAGATAGGTGAGGCTAAAATAAGAATTAGAGAAAAAGAGTGCAATTTGGTCTAAAAGGGGTGATAATAACTAATTGCTCACTAGCAAGGGTAACGGTTCAGGGATTTTTTTGAGAGTTTCAAATTTCAGGGGTGTTAAATTACAAACTCCCATACTACGGAGTCTGACTGTAATTAATCCTATTAATTAAACAAATGGTATATATTTAACATATGGATTAGCCTCAATCATTTTGTATTCTTCCTACAACATCGAATCAGAGAAAAAAAAAATTCTTCATGTCCGAGCAACTATCTAAATGTTCCTAAAATGCAAGAGCGACCAAACTTCCAGCATGAGGTTGACACTCAAGACCCTTCCTCTCCTTATGTGTACCTTGCTAGGAATAAGGGGACCAATATCGATGATTCAAGTGATTCAGGCTCTGAAGACGATGCCTTTCGACTGATTAAGAGAGGCAAGTAGATACATCAATAGTTTATAAAAATAAAAAATCTAACTTGGATATTGATGTTGCATAAAATATAACTTAATTAAAATTGCAAGAACATGAGCAATTGCGGTGCTTGAATCACACGAAGAAGATTTCCTCAATGCCATTGAGGACGTGACAACCGAACATAGTATTCATGGAGCTCATCCACAATTCATCCCTGTATCTCTTGGTAGCTTGATCATATCAATATGTCAGTAGTTTAGAGATATCAGCATTCGTGGAGAGTTGGCATCCAGAAAAGAATACTTTATACTTGTCTTCTGGTGATATGACAATTAGTCTCAACGATGTTAGTAGTTTGTTGGGCTTACCGATTACAGGTAAATCTATGTGTCAACAAGAAGGATCGGATGTTCAGCTAGCGTAAGCAACACTGAAGCTTTCAATGAGATTAATTCAAAAAGTGGCGCATCCATTCGGCGTGATTGGTTGAGTGAGCAGTTTAGTGGTATCAATGACAATGACACCTAGATACGGATTATGTGTACTGCTTGAGCTTATTACTATATCTGCTAGATTGCACACTCTTCGGCAACACGAGTGGTGTGAGAGTATCGATATACTATCTTTTGTTGTTGCATGACATCTAATCTGTTCACATCTTTGCTTGGGGAGCTGGTGCACCTGCATATTTATACAGACAGCTGAGACTAACATCTAAAGCTCATATGACACGGATTATAGGACATCTTACACTTACAAAGGCATGGATATTTGTGCACTTTCTGAAATTTATGCACGTGCTTAACTCATCGTACAGGATGGACCAACCACTTGCATGTAGATGGTTAAGTAGGTGAGATAATAATGTTTCTCTTGCTCATCTACAAGTAGTACGTTGAGGGCTCAACAAGCTGACTATGAATGATGTAAACAAGTTGATTATGTATTGCTTTCTTTCTATTATGACCATATTTGATTTAGTTAAACGCATAGCTGATTATTAAGCAATACAGGTTATAGGTGGTCCTTATAGGGCTTTTAGAGTTTGCCACCTGTTCCAAGAATTTCGTAATTCATGGAAACCATTAAGTTGAAGGAATCTGCTTAACCCTTTTACCCTATGAGAGTGCTTAGACAATTTGATCACCGCCACTATGTTCCCACTGCAACGTTCTCCGCAGTGCGTGAAAGAGCTAGGATTGTACTAAGCAACAGTTACTTGGTGACATATGCGCATAGCGAGGAGATGTATGTTAACTGGCAAGATCATGTATTATCTCAGGAACATTGTGGGACTGAGGTGAAGGATGTACGTCGGATTACCTAGAGCGGTGTTCTCGCCTATTGCGGAGGACAGAAAGTTCCCCCGCAACATGTTCGCGAACAAGTTGATGAGGAAAGATTTTATTCTCATTTTTTTTTTACCTTTCATAATTTTCATAATTTGTAACATATATTTTACTTTTTGTAAATTTAGCAAAGACTTGAGCACATCAGAGCAATTGTAGATCCGTTCATCGAACAGAACCCATGGGAGAGCAAACAAATGTCCGGAATTACTTTCTTCTATGGAGAAGATCCGCTCAATTCTGGAGAGTTACAGCCAAGTAGATGACCCACCCGGGACTGATACAAAAAGAAGAGCTTACTGCAAACAAAACCTGTCGAAGATGAGAGTGGATTTATGTTTCTGAAGAGAGAATTTATGCATTTAATGTAATCGATAATAGCTACTATAATTTTAGTCCATGACATGCAATTTATTTCTATGATGTTCTTAGTGTCCTCTTTTGTTTAGTTGGGATCTGTGGAATCTTGAAGTTCTTCCAAAATTGATTATTTGAATCTTCATCTTTTGTTACTTTGGATCTGTTGACTCTTAATTTGTTTCATATTTCAATGTTTTGCAACTTAATAATTTGTTAATTTGGATCTATTGATTCTTAGTTAATTCCAAGTTTCGATATTTAGAAATGCACTGTGGAAGTGTAACATATTCTTTGCAAGAACTATGGTGGGGAAAACAAACATCAAGGCCTGTTATCTGGTGTTTAAACTCTGGATGAAATAAAGATTGTCCGGGTGTAAACTCCCGGCTGCTTTAAGTTGTTCGGGGCTTACACCTAGCAAAACAAAATTTTAATAAATGTAAGTCTTCCTCTGGCCGGCAATTAAACGCTGCAGGATTGAAAACCCATCTAGGTTTTACACGCAAGACACAGTAATTCTATTCCGGGGTTTAAAACCTAGATAGCATTAAGGGGTAAATTCTAAACTTCTCTTATCCGAGTATTAAATCATGGACGGTTTATATGTTGTCCGGGTATTAAACCTCGGACAACAATAAAGGGTTATGAACTTTTGCTATATACCCAAATATATTATACTTCTTTCGGGTATCAAATGCTAAAAAGCAAGTTATGACATTTATACAATTCTTATTGTCTAAAGTTTACACTCCGGACAAGTATCTATTTATCCATGTTGTACATCGCAGATAACAACTATTGTGTTCGAGTACTATGACCTGAACTTAACAAAAAGGTGTCTATTTGGATCTAAACTCAAAAAATAATTAAACTTATGACTCGACCTAAATCGTACACTCCCAAATATAGGAGATCGACAATAGTACTCAGACAGTAAATACCCAGGATCATTTTCTCAAGGATTTTTATGATTGTGTTTTGACACTAAGAAATGCATAGGTTACGATGCTAATCAAATTATAAGAAGGTTGGAAACTAATTAACTAAAGATTAATTTATTAGCTGAAAATTAAACTAGAGTGATATATTGGCTAGATGAGTTAATGCCTTTATAAATTGAATCACTTGGTGAGTGAATATTTATTTTATCTCAGTTATATAGATCACGAGGTCTCATACAATCGGAAAATAAATCATTGAAGTACAAAAATAAATAAAGCTATAATTTTGATAATTGGTTGATTTTCTCTCGATTATTTCTATATGAATTTTTGAGACGATCTAAGCATGAAATATACAACAACAAACAACAACAACAACAACTAAGCCTTTCATCCCAAGTATTTGGGGGTAGACTATATGAACCAAAAAATAATCACGTCGGATAGATCACTTTGATAGTCCTTCTCCATTCATTTCTATCAAGTAATATCTCCTCCTTTAAACATCTAGAATCCATTATTTTTCGTATCACCTCCATCCATATTTTCTTCGGTCTTCCCGTCATTCATTTAATTTATCCTACATTGATAAACTTCCCTCATCGAACTGGTGCATTTGTAGACCTACGTTGCACATGACCAAACCATCATAATCGGTTTTCTTGCATCTTCTCATCGATGTGAGTTACACCTATCTTAGCACGAATATCTTCATTTCTCACTTCATTTCTCACTTTATTTCTCACTTTATCTAAGAATGAAATATGAATAATAAAAATGATCATTCAAAGTCAAGCATACACCATACCTAAAGAGTCTATGGTATATCAAAAACTGAGCAACGAATATATCGTCAAATTATAAATCATCAAAATCTAAAAATCATATTTGGCGCCTATTAAGATAAAAAGGAAGCAAAAAAAATAAAAAAATTATATAAAGCATTTAAGCATAATGAAACAAAAACTCATAGCGGTTCATGATCTAGAGTTTATTACCTCATCCAAGTAAATGAAGAAATTTAGCCCCTCATACTTTTCATTGCCAATGAATAATTGAAAAGGAAATCTTTGTTAATAACTATGAAAAAGTACAGAAAATAAACTCTCGAAAACTCTCTATAAATATCTAAAATTCTCTCTAATTCTTGATAATCTAAATTCTAGAGTACATTAAGTATATATAATTACTCAAAACAAGAATTGCTTTTCCTTGATATCGAACATAATGCATGAAAGGATCTTTACATAACTATAGGGTTCTATGAAAATAGTTGCAGCATACTACTACAAGATATTCTACTTGAAGATGTTCCCCAACTTAAATTATATAGTATTCTCAGTGCATCTATAATATGAGCATAGAAATAACACACTAAGACATAAATAAAAGGGTTATGGTTAGAAAACATTTGCCTTTTCCGGTTCTCTTCTTATACTCTATAGATAATTGAGGGTATTGATGTTATTGTCCTTCTCCACTATACTTGGTTGCCGCATTTTTGACCCTAGCAGGGAGTCATGTTTCCCCTTAGTACCTCTACTCTTCCTTCTTATCAGAAATGACAACATTCCTACCAGCTATATGTTAGTACATTATGGTTAGGAACCGGAGATTGCATTCTTGACATCCTTTGAGGTGCCTATGTTTTGTCTCAATTGTGGTCAACCTTGTACTGAGGGCATCTGACATGTTTGTGATCAACTTCTATAAACTTGCGAGTGTTATTTCAGATAGTTGGGCTGCCTAAGCTACTGATCCTCCTTATTCCTATTCTTACTCTACATTCCTTGATTGCCGCATCGCTGTTGTCGCTCTTATTAGTTGGGCAATGAATTGTTCTTGTGAGTCTCACGATTGTAAATGTTTTGGTTGAGCACTCATGCTCCTGACATTGTATTGGTGAAGGGCTCCATGCGATCGGTCATGGTGTCAGTTAACAACAAATCAACCCCGTAATTTAGGCAAATCTTCACAATCAGATACGGTAAGGCCAAGACTGGTTTTGCCACTTTTGGTGTTGAATGCATTTTCTAGCCTGCCTTATCTACTGGAGTATGGAGGGTTCATGATTGATGCGACATCAAACAGTTTCCTCTACAGGACCATATTCATAGTACCATGTCCTTTGAATATAATTCTGTTGTTGTTGAGGACGATGTAATATTAAATTTCATAAAAAGAAACACTGGTACAAACTCCTTTCTTAACAGCCCAGATCTCATAAAGCTAGTGTTGAAGGCATGCAAATTGATGTTCGTGCACAACTCCTTGAAGGTTGGGGACCCTGATGTGTGTCATTCACCTGCATGGTTACTCTTTGGAAACATCCAGAATTTGAATTGTGTTCAGTATCTCCTGCCTTGTTAACAGAAATATTTTGCCTCTAACTATTGTATGCATAGATTGGTTGCCCGCCGATTCCAGTTATGCATTGAACTCTCGAACTATTTCATTATATACCAACAGGTGTTTGTATCTTAAGTAGTTTTCCAAACCCACTTTGTTGCATGAAACAATGTATAGAAAGTTTATCGTGAATATTAGAATAATTCACCTCTCTTTCGGGTCAGAACTAAGCTGCTCAAACTTTGCATACCTCTTGCTTGTTGGCCCTGAAATTTGTGTGTAGGGGAAGATGCGGATGTTTCTTCTCTCTGCCTTTTCACCATTATCTTGCATGGACCCATCCTGAAAATAATCACTTTTAGCGAGTAATCTGAACATAATTATGAATTTCATTCTTCAAAATTATTTTTCATGATGAATTTCAATTGTTAATTATTTATTAATATAAATTAACCATAAAAATTACTCCAACATGTCAATTCATCGTTTCAATCTACTTTAAAGCATGATTTTGACGTATGGTGCACAATTTAGCAATCCATGAATTTTTATGCTAAAAAGTTCTAATTTTTATTCAATTTTCAGCCACAAATTAGCATATTTTTGAGATAATATGAGAAAATTCATCCAAAATTCATAAAAAATCACCGAACTAATTCCAATCTACTAAGAAGTTAACTTCCATTTACAATCTACTCTAATTACTTCACATATTCCGTAGATCTAAGTTTTTGAGACAAAAATCTACTTTTATGGAAAATAATACATGAAAATAGAAGAGAAGAAGACTTAGAGATTTGTTGAAAGTTTGAAAAAAAATTGCCCAAGATAATTTTGCTCTCGAAAGGGGATGAATCTCTTCTAGGCTGGTGTTGGAAAAAAGAGGCTAGGGTTCAGTTTGGGATGTTAAGATAGAGGCTAGGCTAACGTTCCTGACAATATGTATTTTAAGATAGAGGCTAGGCTAACGTATTAAGTGAATACGTTAATAATAAGTAAAAATAGAGAGGGAGAGTTAAGATATTACCTCGATTTCTAGTTAAAGATGTATCAAACTATAAAAACAAAGAGTATTAGCACAATAATATACATAATTTACATAATGTCATCGTTAAGCTTGTGTTATGAAGATGTTGGGAGATCCTTCAAGTCGTAGGTCTCCTCTATGTGTTTTGGGAATTCCAAGATGTATTTAAGCCTTCTTTCATTTACTTTGAACACATGACTATTTTTTGGATTTTCAATATCAATATGCCATGTGGATATATAGTTTTATAATGAACAGTCCTGTCCATCTTGAACGCAATTTTCCAAAAAATAAAATGTAGCGATTCATATAACAATACTTTATTAAACGGATTAAACATACGACATGAAATGTATCGATCGTGTCATATTTTCATCATTTCCTCAACTCTTTCAATTCATTGAGTTAAGGTTTTCATAGGCTTGTGGAATTTAAATCTGAATCAACTATATTAATTGCCCAATACACCTTGTTCAATTTCAACTGGGAGGTGACAAGTTTTTTTGTAACCTATTTGATACGGAGACATGCCTAAGTGTGTCTTGTAAGCTTTACGGTAATCTGTAGAGCATTGATGAGTTGAAATGACCAATCCTTGCGAGAGGAATTTACCATTTTCTTTAAATTTCTTTTATTTCATTTTTAGTAAGTCATGCTTGTCCATTTGATTGTGGGTGATATGGTGTAAAGATTTTATGCATTATGTGGTCATTTTTCATCAAATTTTCAAAAGCTTGATTGCATAAATGGGAACTCCATCGCTTGTTACACTACAAGAAAATTAGGTTTTCGTGATAAAATTTTTGTGACAACCATAACAATTGTCATTTAAGGATGGTATTTTGTGACAATAAATAAAACTTGTCACAAAAAATAGATTTTTTGTGGCGATGATAAATATTCATCATATAATCCTATTTTTTTAGTGACAACATATTAAATCTCATCACTAAATATCTATTTTTGGCAACGATAAATATTTGTTGTCACAAAAGTACTTTAGTGATGAGTTTTTTATGACTAAATTAAATATTGTCACTAAACAAGAGTATTTTGTAACAACAAATAAATTTTGTCACTAAAATTAAAGAATTTTTTGTGACGAAGATAATTATTCATCACGTAATACTAATTTTTAGTGACAACGTATTAAAACTTGTAACTAAATATTTTTTTTAGTGACGTTAAATTTTAGTTGTCATAAATTTGTGCTTTATTGTAGAATTTTTTCTGAGGAATGTAAAAATTATCACTGAAAGAGTGTTTTGTAACAACAAATAAACTATGTCAATAAAAAAATCAGATTTTTTTTTTAGTGATGAAGATAAATAGTTTTCGTGAAATACAATTTAGATTTTAATATTTGTAATAAGAATTTAAGTAGTTGTCATTAAAGGGTTTTTGTGACAGATAAGATTATCACATTAATTTTTTTATTTTTAAATTAATTATTGGGTATCCCTAAATTTTAGAATTTTTGATTTGTTTCCTAGTATCTGTATACATCTTCCCTTGTATCCTAAATTAGTTATTTAAAACAATTGTTTTCCTTTCCACGACTATTCATCTCTCGAAGCAATCAAAGAGCTTCGATCAACTCCGCCCCGTGCCCCAAATCCCCATCTCACGCTGCTGCCGTGAGATCACTCATTATAGACTTGATTGTGGTTTCATAAACTAACCCAGCCCCAACCATAATGGCTTTATGAACTCCAAATCTAGATAATATATGTTCTTTGAGAAATTTAATTATAGTTTGTTGATCATTATTCCAACATGCTGCTGCTCCACCAATATAGAGACATAATCAACTGCTATGAAGATATAAATATATCCATTAGAAATATATAATAGTCTTATAAAGTTCATGCCCTAACAATCAAAATACTTCAATTGTAAGAATTGTGTCATTGGCATATCATTCTTCTGGGACAATGCACCAAATTTTTGACATGACTTGTAATGTTGGTAATATTCATGTGTATATTTAAACATTGTGGGCCAGTAAAATCCACATTGAAGAATTTTGGCCATCATCTTTTTAGAAGAAAAATAACCTCAGAAAGCTTCTGTATATTAGAAAACTATAATGCTTTGAATCTCATCATCAACCCATAACACCTAATAATTTGATCTGAACAATTTTTAAAAAAAATAGGAATCATCATAAAAGAAAAGACATACCTCATATAGAATTTTTCGTTCGTCGTGCACACTCTTATGTTGTGGCATCACAACTGCAATACGAAAATTAATGATATTAGCATACCATTGAGTAATATTAACAGGCTACCCATTAGGGAATGAATCCCTAATAGGTAGTTTATCATTATCGAAAATTAGATGAGAGATGGTCAACGATCACATTCTCTACTCCCATTTTGTCTCTTATTTTGAAATCAAATTCTAAAAGTAGTAATATCTATCGAATTAGTCATGATTTTGTATCTTTCTTTAATAAAAGATATTTGAACACTAAATGAATTGTAAAAACAACCACATGTTATTTTCGGGGAAAACTGCAAATCTTTGCATTGCTATTGATAGAAAAAGATTACAGATAATAAAAATTCCTCTTTTTTTGGATTACAATGAAAAGAAAATAGAAACAGATAAAGAGAACTTATAGAACACGTCGCTCTCTTTTTAATCAGAAGATCGTGGGATTCGAGACAATTATGGGGATCGGTCCTTTCCCCGTTGACGATATGACGTCGATGATTTGGAGATGAGCTCGTTCTTCTTCTCTTCCATTCTTCAAGGAAGCTCAAGCTCTTGAGCGCGAGAAAAATCTTGCTAAATGTCTTTCTTGAGTTCTCTTTGGGGGTATTTATAAGTTCCCAAGTTGTTGAAGAGCTTTCTTTGCAGATATAATCGAGATCTAGTTTTCTTGTAAATAGAATCAAGATCTCTTTGTAATCTTAATGAGATATTCGAATATTTTCTTGATTTGATTTGCTCCAAATTCATTGTATCAGGTCCTGTTTCTACACCTAAAAATCAATTAGAGTTTAATTAGAATTTATAAAACTATCAAACTCAAACATAATTAAATTAGAATCCTACACCCAAAAATTAATTTGTTTCTGATTAAAATTAGGATATGAGTTATAAATTGCAAAATCACTTGAGGCGGGGCCGAATAAATTATGCACGAAACCGGGGTTCACCGCGTGCGAGGTGGGCATTACTGTGCGAGGCAGACATCGCTAGCCTCGCCTGCAAGGCTGGCCAGAGGCCAAAATTTCTTTTTTCTTTCTTTTTCTTGGAGTTTCTCTTCTGAGCCTCGATGGACCACGAGGCTCAATTTATTATTATTATTATTATTTGATTTGGATTCGGATTCAAATTTTGGATTCAGATTTGGATTTTGGATTCAGATTCAGATTCAGAATCATATTTTAGATTTTGGATTCGGATTTGGATTTTGGATTTGGATTAGTGCGGGATAATTTTTCTCGTTCTACAAGATCCCCTCCAAAGTTTTTAAAATTTTGTTTCTCCATGAAAATTTTGAAATATTTTGGATTCTTATTCAAACTTGGTCTTCCACACTTGGATTGTACACTCTAAACCTAATTGTTTAACGTGTCCAATGAAACTTACTAAGGATATGGTGTTGTCATAGTAAGCCGAGTTTTGTTAATCATTATGAAATTGACTTGCCAGATAATAGACAAAACCTTATTGATTGTGTTAAAATTATAAAATCATAGATAGAGGTATGATTGACGTGCCTATGGAGTGATCGTTTTGAAAGTGAGGGATGGATTTAATGGAATTGGTGGATGGAAAATGGAACTTGCTAAGTGAGTGAAGGTGACTTAGCGAGCTAAGTGTTTTGAATATGATGTGACTCATTTGGATTGACAAACAGAACCAATTACTAGCCTGAATGACAGACAGAGCCGATGGTTGCTTTCGAATTGAGATTGAAGAATCATGAGCAGAGGTGCTCAGAAAATATACTAACGAAGCTTTTGCAAACATATACTATTAAGCATATCAAGATTTCTTGGCATGTTTAATGGGATACTCTCCCCTTTGCCTTTTCGGCATCAGAATGTTTCTACCCCCAATATGACAAGACTGATCGAAGATTTTAGCTTTCTCTTGCCCCTTGCCTTGAGGGCGTTGGGCTGTCCGCATATTCTTTCTTATCATAATGGGTATCTATTTAATAGATTATTGGAGTGTGACCAGGTGAGAGTCATAGAACCATGGGCAGAGGTGTTCAAAAAATATACCCATAGGGTTTTGACAGAGGTGTTTAAAAAATATACCGAGGTGATCGGCTTAGGGTCGGAAAACCATGAGCAGAGATGTTCAGAAAATATACTTATGGGGTCTTGGGAGATATTCTGAAAATGTTCCAAGGGGTTTCGATAGAGGCGTACTGTTAAACATACTAATTGGGTCTCAGCAGAGGTGTTTAGAAAACATACTGAGTTGACCGTGTTAGAGTTAGAAATCATGAGAAGAGGTGTTCAGAAAACGTACCTATGGAGTTTTGGCAGAGGTATTCAGAAAATGTATCAAGGGGTTTCGGCAGAGTTGTACTATTAAGTATACCGATAGGGTTGGGTTATATTATGGAGTAGCTCACCTGGCTGACAGACAGAGCTGGTGATCGTGTTGGGATCATATGGTGTATTATTTGTGATAAATTACTGCAAATTAAAAAAAACTGAAAAGAAAAATACATTAGAAAAAAATTTATGTATTTTTATCAATAGATCAAACTACTTACAGATAAAGGAACAAATTTAGATTTGAAATTGGATAGGAGAGTAGATTGGATGATACACTTTGAATTTTATGAAAAAAATCAAAATACGAAAAATAAATA
Organism: Dracaena cambodiana; assembly: GCA_036321105.1. Lineage (NCBI taxonomy): Eukaryota > Viridiplantae > Streptophyta > Magnoliopsida > Asparagales > Asparagaceae > Dracaena > Dracaena cambodiana. Next base: position 10,577,863 of record JAYEPQ010000005.1, read on the forward strand.
TCGCTAACAGTAGTTTTGAGGCAAGTATACATTTATTTTTTTCACTTCACAATAGTTTATTAGGTTAAGGACAAAAATGATAACGATTGAGTAAGTCTTCTCTCTCTAAAACCAAAAAAAGAGAAAAAAAGAGAGTTATAAAATAATGGGGTGAGCCTGATATTAAGACAATAGCCTCAAGAGTGAAAAAAGAGTATGATCCAAGTAATCGGATACTTTGCGCCTAAGTAAGCATGAATATTCGCATGAAAGGTGAAATATTCTAAAAAAAGAAAAAAAAGAAAAGATTATGAACCGAGTAATCGGGTATGTTGCGCCTAAGCAAGTGTGAATATTCGCATGAAAGGTGAAATATTCTTTAAAAAAATTAAAAAAAGAAAAAAAAGAAAAAAAATTTGTTATGAGAGAGGAGATGAATCATAAGTTAGAGTTGGAGTCCAAAACCGAAGTAGACTATTACACGTGCACGTAGATGTATAGGAGCAAATGGATTATCTATTAGTAGGTATTGAAAGATAGAATTTAAATTTTTGATTAAAATAATAAGTGTATCTGATATGACGCTCGATTTGAAAATTGATAATTTAAATGTGTTCTTGAGTTTGTATATTAGTGAGATTAATTGATGAAAATATCATTAAAAAAATATTTTTCTTTCTTTTGTATAAAATTTCTATTTTTCTTGATTTTTGGTTATCCTTATTTTTCTTTTCTTTATTCCTTAATCTATTTTCTTCTTAAATTTTATGGGTATATTCACTGCAAACCCTCACGAGACACAACTCGTCCACTAGGGCAACCAAGAAATTTAAAGGCTTGTTGCACGTGCTAAGTGCAATCGCGATTCCTGCGAAAGTGAGTTAGGATTTTTATTTTTCTTTTTAGAATAAGGTTTTGCTCGAGAACTAGCAAAATATAGGTGTGGGAGTGTGATAAGTATCATATATTATATTTTTTCTCCTATATTTTATCTACTTTTGTATATAAATAAATGCTACTCGGGTATTTTTAGTGTCTTTTTCAGGTAATCCGATTCGTACAAGGAGACTGCATGAAATCAGAGTTGGAGTGGGAAATCAAAGTCCGAAAAGTTACTAAAGTGAGTAAAACTACGAGACTACGATACTTCAGAGAGTCAAAGTCAAATAAAGTCGGAAAAATAAAGTATACAAGACAAGAAACTCGTGTAGGAGAAAAATCAGAGCTATTGGCTATAAGTGAGCAGCCAAATACCGGTTTTAGCCGCCAATTGGCGGTCCAATAGTGGACTAGCACGTGGAATTTTCTCCCACGGCTTCGTTATAATTTTGTAGTTTCACAATTGTATTAGAATTGGGTTTGGATTTTCGAAGCCTATATATTGGCCGTGTCCTTGTATTCTAGGGTTTTACGCAGTAGTTAATGTAGATTAGGATTTATTTTGTATTCGTCTTTCATTAATAAAATCAGGGTTTTTCTGAAGGGGTGGCGACCACAATACCATGCTCCAGAGGAAAGCCATTACTTTTTAATCTTTATTTGCATTTTAGATAGATTTAATTGCTTTCTATTATAGAATTTATTTGCTTTCTAGTATAGATTTATTTGCTTTCTAGATTAGATTTTATTGCTTTCTAGAATCATGTGTAGCGAATTAGTTTAGCTCTAGGATGTAGATGAAGTTAGGATCCACCATGTAATTGCTCTCTAGTATTTTCTTCTTAATTAAAATAATAAAGACATGATTTTTCTATAAAAAGATTAAAATACAAGAATTCGAAAATTAAGACTTTGATAGGTTATACTTGAATTAGGTTTCTTGATACCCTATACTTAGTTAGAGTTTGGGGTTATTGATTTATTTTTTCATTGAATTATCTAAAGATTTAGTTTGTTTTTATAAAAAGTAGTATATTTGATGAGTTATACTGGCACACCACTTGATAGCTCATACTTATGGCACTTTGAATAAAGATTAAACTAAAAAAATCAAATTTTTATGATAGACGAAGATAATAGAAGTAAGAATATGGTTGGAAATTAGTGGATTCTAAATCTTAGGCTATTTAGATTAACTCAATTTCAAACTAGAATCTTTGGTTAGTCCGTTAGACTAAGGAAAGAGTAAAAAACGCAAAAAACACCTTAAATTTCTGTGGGACGACCTGTACAGTGCTACACCGACACTGTGCGCTTATAGCTCACCTTAGTTTTTTTCTGTTTTTTTATTTTTTTCAGTTAGTTACCCTAAAAACTACCCAAAGAGTAAAATAAAGAAACCCAAAAATCTAAAAATAAAATCCTAAAAATCCTAAAAAAATAAAAATCTCTTAATCCATTCCCCAACACCTAAACTTGTGTATTGCCTCATACACAAACCAAGTGTGGTAAAATAAATATGAAAACTATTATACAAATACTATACAAATAATGAGAGTCGCAAAAGTTACGATCTCAATATCATCACTCTATTAACGCATGGAGAGCGGTTACGACCTCTCGATCGCTTCTCACTTTCATAGTGTGTGCATTTTAAACGTGAAGTGGGTGCATTATTATATCTCATCAACCTTCTACAAGTCACAAGATTACTTGTCTATTTCTTATGCCGTCCTCGCTTTTTCTTTGTCCACATGTAAGCATTAACAATTGGGTTAAAAAATTCTTTATTATAAACTTGCCAATCATTGTTAGTAACAAGTATACATGTAGAAAAATCATGAGGTGAGAAGAGTGCTATAGGATCAAGTGAACGTTATAGTGGCTCTTCTAACTCACGAAGTAATGTGAGTTCCTCTACAAACAAATTCTCAAAAATTTGCTCATAATTCGATGGCACACTTGCATAAATATCATCATATATAGAATCAGTATGTGCCAATTCTTCTAATAATATGAGCTTATTTTTGAACATTAGCTCAAAGGAGGGTTCATCATCAGTGCAAGAGGTCAAATGAGAATGCAAACCGTGAATCATGTTGACCTCAATAAGAGAGCTCGTTGCGTGCTCATCCATATTAAATATGTTCAATGTCACAGTCATATTCTCAAATGATAACTTCAAGAGGCCACTCCTACAATTAATTAATGCATTTGATGTTGTAAGGAATGGTCTACCCAAGATGACGGGAATTTGGTTCCGTGGATTAAAGATCGACTTAGTTTCTAAGACAATAAAGTCTACAGGAAAGATAAACTCGCCGACCTTAATGAGCACATCTTCAACCATACCAAGTGGTCTCTTAGTCGAACGATCAGCTAGCTGTAATGGTAGGTTGAAGTTTTCCTAACCCCAGTTGGTGATAAACAGTGTAAGAAAGCAAGTTGACACTTGCCCCTAAATCAAACAATGCCCTATCAAATGTAATGTTCCCAATGATGCATGAGATTGTAGGGGAACCTGGATCTTTGTACTTGATAGGTAAGGAGTTAGAGAGGATATGTGATATATTTGCAGCAAGAAAAACTTTCTCAGGAACGTTTCTTGTTCGTTTCTTAGTACACAAATTTTTGAGAAATTTAGCATAAGTAAGAACCTGTTGTATAATATCAAGGAGTGGAATATTAACCTTCACCTGCTGAAATGTTTCAATAATCTTTTTTACTTGCGGTGAAGGCTTCCTAAGCCGATTGGGATATGGTACTTTCGGTTTAGGAACATGTTCTTCCAAATGAGTATGTGACAGTGATGGAGGTGATGGAGATGGTTGTGGAGAAAGGGGTGGAAGAGATGGTGTAGCTTGCGAGATAGGAGTTGGATCAGGGGGCATGGCTACATTATTGTCCACTTGCTTGCCAGATCTAAGCGTGTGAATGGCATTACATTGGTGGACATGCGACTAATTGGAGTTTGAGGAACTGGCATTAGGGTTCGTTATGGGTTGATTTGGAAAGGTACTCTAGCCACGTTCACTCATCTGATTTGCTAATTGTCCAACCTGCTGCTCTATATTTTTATAGATTGAGAGTTCACGAGCAGTTGCTGACCTGTACTTTGAATAAAGTCAATTGACACTTTCATAAGATTTTGCATGTGTGTGTCAAGGTTGGACATATGCGTGTCAAATTTGGAATGAGACTTGAGAAGATTTTCAACGTGCTTCTTAAGTGACTGAAGTCGCTTTTCTTGATCAATGTTAGACCCCTGTTGTGGATGTGAGTGGTTTTGTGCAGGTGGCCTATTCTGGTTGTTCTCATAATTTGAAGCGTTTGGATGTTGATAAGCACCCACATTTGGTCTTGGAAACTGACCAGTGGCTGGAGGCTGCATGTTAGGGTTAGGGGCCCCCTGATATTGCCCTTGACCGTTGATATAAGGCGTTAGCTTGCTCAAATGTGTGACCCATGGGATTCATTAATAATGGACACTCCTCCATAACATGATTCGGAGTTCCGCAATTAAAGCATATGAGAACTTGAATTTGATTTACTTGACCCACTGGTGAAGCACTAGGAGTCTCTAGTGCCTCAATTCTCCTCACAAGGGCTGCCATCTTAGCTTCGGCAGTTATAGAGCTGTCGACGCTATGAATCCCACCCTTATGTGCAGAAGTTGATGCACTGAACTTCTCAGCGAGACTCTCCCACTGCATAGTCTTTCACGATAGGTCCTCAAGAAAGTTCCATGCTTCATCCTCGTTTTTCCAGAGTTTTGGATGTGTAATAAAGTCCTTCGTACACGATTTGACATAACCGCCACTTTTCTATCACATTGTGGGGGCACTGAGCTAAAAAACATTTAAACCGTTCTAAGTATTTCCAGAAGGGTTCTCCTGGTACTTGACAGAATTGATTAATTTGATTTCTTATCCTTACAATCTTATGCGTGGGATAATACTTCTTAAGAAACACCGTAACGAATTCATCTCAAGTAGTGATTGAATCAGTAGGCATACTGTACAACAACTTCTTGGCATTATCCTTAAGTGCAAAGGGGATGAAACAGAGCTTAATTGCATCCTTCGATAAGTGTTGCAGTTTTATCATCACGCATACTTCATGAAATTCACTGATAAAGAGATATGCATCTTCTGAATCAGAACCAGTGAATTTAGGAAGCATACTAATGTACTGCAGCTTCAACTTATAGTGATTACCCACTGCGTGTGGAAGTTTTATGCATGATGGAAGTGATGTGCGCAAAGAGTAACATCGATCCTGAAGGATCGGGATCGGTTGGTCCATCTTGACTCCTATGAATAAATCTGATCTCACAAGTTGACCAAATTGATCACGGGTCCAATGTGGCATGAACCAGCGACCGTGAGTGTATGCGTGAATTTCCTAAACTAATGCAAGAAGTGGGGTTAGTGGAGAGATAAAACGGTGGAATATATATGATCAAATAAAAATGTGATTTCTAATGTTTCTAAATTTTTTTGTATTATTTTTTACAGAACCAGTGACACAAAATACAGATAACAAGAAAGTTTCGTGGCGTTTTGTACCGAAGGGCCGCCAAATGGCGGTTTTAGCCGCTAACTGGTGGCCAAATCAGGGAGTCATGGACTCTTCTTGCTTCAATGCACTCCCAATGCTTATTTAGTCCAGTTTAATTTTCTGTATCTGCACTTTAATATCCCTACACACTCAATGCACATTGTTAATCCTGTAAAACGTTAGAAAAAGAAAGAAAAACACCGTCGATCCCTGGCAACGATGCCAAAAACTTGATGTGATAAATTACTGTAAGCGCACAGTGTCGGTGTAGTATTGTATAGATCGTCCCACAGAGATCTAAGGTGTTTTTTGCGTTCCTTACTCTTTCTTTGGTCTAACGGACTAACCAAACATTCTAGTTTGAAGTTGAGTTAATTTAAATAGCTTAGGATTTAGAATCCACTAATTTTCAAGCATATTCTTATTTCTATTATCTTCATCTATTATAAAAATTTAATCGTTTTAGTTTAATCTTTATTCAAAGTGCCCTAAATATGAGCTATCAAGTGGTGTGCAAGTATAACTCATCAAAGATACTACTTTTTATAAAAACAAACTAAATCTTTAGATAATTCAATGAAAAAGATAAAATCAACAACCCTAAACTCTAACTAAGCATAGGCTATCAAGAAACCTAATTCAAGTATAACCTATCAAAGTTTTAATCTTCGAGTTCTTGTATTTTAATCATTTTATAGAAAAATCATGTCTTTATTATTTTATTTAAGAAGAAAATACTAGAGAGCAATTACATGGTGGATCCTACCTTCATCTACATCTTAGAGCTAAACTAATTAGCTACACATGATTCTATAAAGTAATAAAATCTAATCTAGAAAGCAAATAAATATATACTAGAAAGTAATTAAATCTATCTAAAAAGCAAATAAAGATTAGAAAGCAATGGCTTACCTCTGGAGCACGGTATTGTGGTCGCCACCCCTTCAGCAAAACCCTGATTTTATTAATGAAAGACGAGTACAAAATAAATCCTAATCTATATTAACTACTGCATAAAACCCTAGAATATAAGGATACGACCAATATATAAGTTTCGCATATCCAAACCCAATTATAATACAATTGTGAAACTAAAAGATTATAAAGAAGCCATGGGAGAAAACTCCACGTGCCAGTCCACTATTGGGCTGCCACTTGGCGGCTAAAACCGCCATTTGGCGGCGCAAGTATAGCCAATAGCTCTGATTTTTCTCCTACATGAGTATCTTGTCTTGTATACTTTATTTGCCCGACTATATTTGACTTTGACTCTCTGCAGCATCGTAGTCTCGTAGTTTTGCTCATTTTAGTAACTTTTCGGACTTTGATTTCCTACTCTAACTCTGATTTCATGCTATCTCCTTGTACGAATCGGATTACCTGAAAAAGACACTAAAAATACTCGAGTAGCATTTATTTATATACAAAAGTAGATAAAATATGAGAGGAAAAATATAATATATGATACTCATCAATAGGTTGTATTATTTGTATGATTATTCAAATCTCGTTATTAGAGGTAAGATCTTAACATGACATGTTTGATTATTTTTAGATGAGATGATTTGAGTCTCGCAATCAGAGGTAAGAGCATAACTTAACAGATTTGGTAGGTTTTTTAGATGAGATGATTTAAATTTCACTGTCAGAGGTAAGAGTTTAACGTGACATATTTGGTTGTATTGAGCTGAGATAATTTGAATCTCGCTATTAGAAGTAAGAATTTAACGTGACAAGTTTGGTTATTTTGAGACGAGATGATTTGAATATCGTTGTCAGAGGTAAGAAGTTAACGTGACAGATTTGGTTGTATTGAGCTGAGATGATTTGAATCTCGTTGTCAGAGGTAAGAGTTTAACATAATAGGTTCACGGGATTTTTAGCAAACCTTCAGCTATTAACGGATTTGGGATACCTTTACCAATCGTCATTTGCATTGGGTTAGTTATGCTATTCCCCTCAGCATGAAGAGTTATCGAGGATTTGCGTTTCTCTCCCCTTTGCTTTTAAAGCATTGAGTGGTTCATACTTTTACTTCAGCATAAAGAGTTATTGAGGATTTGCGTTCCTCTCCCTTTTACCTTAGAAGCATTAGGTGATTCATGCTTTTACATCAGTATGAGGAGTTGTCGAGAATTTGAATTCCTCTCCCCTTTACTTTCGAAGCATTGGGTTGTTCATGATTTTATCTCAGCATGAGGAGTTATCGAGGCTTTGAATTCCTCTCCCCTTTGCTTTTGAAGCATTGGGTTATAAGTATCCGTATAAGATGACGTTATGACAAACTTGTCATGGGATTTTTAGTAAACCCCCAATTAAAAATAGATTTGATGTGTCTTTACCAATCGTCGTTTGCATTGGGCTAACTATGCTATTTCTCTCAGCTTGATGAGTTGCCGAGGGTTTTGTTTGGGCTTAGATGCCAAACGTTCTCTCTCTCCTTTTGCCTTAGTAGCTATAGGGCGATCGGTTTCATACTCTTACCCCCAGTATGATAGGGTTGGCGAGAAATTTTTTATTTCTCTTCATGTTGCTTTTGACAACATTGGGCAGTTGATTCATTAGTCTTCCATTCTTTTTTTTTTGAAGGTGGCTAAATGTAATATTTCTTCAAGGACTTGCCATTGATAGGCATCATCATCATGTCGTCGTCTTGATTGATCAGATGATAGGCCTCGTTTGAGTAGACGGTTTCTACTATAAAAGGTCATTTCTACTTGGGTTTGAATTTCCTTTAGTCTCGTGAGTCAGGATCATTGGTCATTTGACAGCTAAGACCAAGTTTCCTTCTTTGAAAGTTCTTCGTTTAACTTTTTTATTAAATACCCTCGAAAAAAAACTTTTGTAGAACCTTCACAATAGTCTTGTTGAAAATTTTGGCCAATCCGTTGGTTGCTGGATTATAAGATATTGAAACCACATCTTAAATTCTAAACTTACTGCAGAATTTCACGAATCCTTGACTAAATTGAGGTCCATTGTCATGGACAATTCGTCGGGGTATGCCGAAGTGGTAAATTACATGGTATTTGATGAATTTGACCATGTCAGCTATCTTTACTTTCCTCATGGGGATAACTTCTCCCCATTTGGAGAAGTAATTGGTTATTACCAATATGAATCGATATCATTTAGAGTGATGGCAAAGTGATCGGGGTCAGCACCGTTGTACAGTAAGCCCATAGATACTCGCCTAACTTTTCATCCTAATCGCGACGACTCGAAAAAACAAACTTTTGTAGAACTTTCACAATAGTCTTGTTGAAGATTTTGGCCAATACATTAGCTGTTGGATTATAAGGTGTTGAAGCCACATATTGAATTCTAAACTTGCTGCAGAATTTCACGAATCCTTGACTAATGCATTGAGGTCCATTGTCATGGACAATCCGTTGGGGTATGCCGAAGTGGTAAATTACACGGTATTTGATGAATTTGACCACATCTAGTGTCATTACTTTCCTCATGGGGACAGCTTCTCCCATTTGGAGAAGTAATCGGTTATTACTAATATGAACCGATATCCTTTAGAGAATGGTAGAGTGATTGGCCCGACAACATCCATTCCTCATGTCTCGAACGGCTAACTGGAAGTTGATGTATGTAACTCTTGGTGTGGAAATTATATGGACCTGACAAGCGTGGCAACACTTTGCATATGGCACTGCGTCTGTGATCATCTTGGGTCAGAAGTATCCCAATCTTTTAATGCGGTCTAAAAGTTTTGGTCCAGGCTGGTAAGCTCCTTAGGTCCCGTTATGGATTTCTTTAACCACTTCCTGAGCTTCGCTTTTTGATAAGCAACGAAGTAGGATGCCGTCATGAGATCTTCAATACAGAGTCTGAAGTATGTCGTTGTAATAAAATTTTGTGGGCTTATTTCTTATGGAAGCAGCCTCTTTAGGGTCCTCAAGGAGGATGTCGTGCAACGCATAATCCATAAGTGAAAAATGCCAGTCTCGTGGTTCAAACTTTATTCCAACTTGGTTCACTTTGTCTACTTATATGATTGCTTATGGGTGTAGGAGTTTGCGACTATCAATGGTAACATGCTTAGTTGAACCGCTCGGTACGGTCAGGGTCGCAGCCAATAATGCAAGGGTATCCGCGTATGTGTTCTCATATCTTGGCATATGGTCAATATAAATTTCTTCGAACTTATTTGCTAGTCACAGTACTGTTTGATGACACAGTATGAGGATTTCATGCTTTACCTTATATTCCCCGATCATCTGGTTAACGACTAGGTTTGAATCGCTATATGCTTCGAGATGCCTCACCCCTAGTTGCTAAGCTATTTGAAGGCCAGTGATAAGGGCATTGTACTCTACTATATTATTTGTGTAGGGTCTGGTTAACAAGTATCTTTGGAGTACTACGTATTTCTAGGGAGATACTAGGACGACCCCTACACTGCAGCATCTCTTCTTGCTGCCCCATCAAAAAACAGTTGCCACATTTGTTTTTCTGAGGCCGCATTAATTTTTTCAGGTTTATCTGGGATGTCAATTCTGGAGTTTAGAGCCTTTACACGAAATGCATGTCGTACGGAGACAATAATAATGCTCAATTGGCGAGCCGACCGTTTAATGATCTGGCTTAGTCATGAGCAATTTCAGCGGGTTTACCCGAGAAATAACATGTATCGTCTGGCCAACTACTTAGTGTCGCATATTTTGGACCGCGAATACTAGCGGTAGGCATTATTTTTCGATTGAGCAGTACCGATGCTCCGCACCAATCATTATCTGGCTCAAATAGTAGATTGCCTACTCCTAGTTTTGATCATTATGTTGAGCCAATAGAGCCCCTAGTGCATGGTCCATTGCTTGCATATAGATCAAAAAAGGCTTTCCTGAAATAGGTGTCATTAATACAGGCGGTTTTGTAAGGTAATCTTTAATGTCCTCAAAAGCTCATTGACAATTTTCATCCTAGACGAATGAGACTCTCTTCTTCATTAACTTTGACAGTGACTGCACTTCCTTGACAGATTTGCTATGAACCGTCGGATATACGCCAGTTTGCCTTACAATCCCTTGAGTTCTCTTAGATTCCGCAGTGGCTTCATTTCTTTTATTGCCTTGACCTTGTCAGGGTCAAGGTGAATTCCTTTTGAAATCACCACAAATCCTAAGAACTTTTTGCTTGATACTCCGAGAAAAGACTTGGTAGGATTCATCTTCAGTTGATACTTTCTCATGATATCGAACATCACCCTCAAGTCTTGCAGGTGATCTTCTTTCTTCTCACTCTTAACGGAGAGGTCATCCACATAGCACTTGATGGTTTTACGTAAGTGCTCTTGAAAAATGATGCTCATAGCTCATTGGTAAGTAGTGTCAACATTTTTCAATCCGAAGGGCATTACTGTATAGCAGCATATCTCGAGTAGTGTTTTAAATGTCGTGTGTTTCTCTTCTTCTGGATATATTTTGATCTAGTTGTATCTTGAGAAACCATTCATGAAGGATATCCGCTCAAACCCACATGTGTTATCAATCATGACATCCATGATGGGGAGCAAGAATTCATCTTTTGGGCATGCAGCGTTGAGATCTCAAAAGTCTGTGCATGTCCTTATCTTGTCATTTTTCTTGGGCACTGGCATAATGTTTGCTACCCAGTCTGAGTGTTGCTCTTTGCAGATAAATTCCGAGCCTATTAGCTTCTTTACTTCAGACTCTATGGCTTCCAACAATTTGAGCTTAAAACGCCTTTGTTGCTGCTTTACGGGCTTAATATCTGGCTTAATATTGAGTCGGTGTATGGCAACCTGTGGATCCAAGCCAGGCATGTCTTCATAGCTCCATGCGAAGACGTCAATGTACTCATTTATGAGGGATACAAGATTCTCTTTCTCATGAGGAGTGAGAATCTCACATATAAAGATGGGCTTCAAGTCTTCTTCAGTTCCCATATTGACTTGAACCACTTTGTCTTCAGTTGACGGTTCTCGCTACTCAAATCTTATATCCCATTGAATATTCATGTGTTGTGCCCAGGCATCATCTGGTTCCTCATGGCTTACTGAAACCATATTCTCGGTGAAGGTATTTAATATTACGCTTGTACCGACATTAGAATCCCATTCTACTATTTCTCTAGGATTTTTTGATTCAATTGAATCTATATACTCTCCTCCCGAAGATTCAGAAGTAGTAAGATATCCCAACCCTTGCGGGTTTTATGGTATTAATTGGGATTCTTTCCTCGTGGGACAAATAAACGCAAAAGATTTCATCGTCCTCTTCTCAAATTTAATCCCTGTTTGTGATTGAAATTGTACCCTCATCTTCTTTATTATTCGTTGGAAAATTGATTCGTAATGGCCAAATTGAGGTGCCGCTTGATTATTGTTTTCACTATTTATGCTTGGCTCGAGTTGCGACGCAACTCAACCAAATATCATCAGCTGTTGGTAAGGTCATCAAGCGGGCACCTCAAAAGTAGCCCGGTCTACATTATGTATTTTAGTCTGTACAGCAAGTGATGACCGTATTGACAGATAGAATGCCACTAAAGCCTCCACTCAGATATGCTATCCACTTCTGTGCTTGTACAAGATATAGTAGATTCCGAAGCAACAGTAGGAATATAAGTAAAACCTATGTTTTCATTAATAATCCACTCGTCCGCCTCAACAGCAGTGTTGGTTACACCAAAATCATTAATATTGATTATAAGAGGATTTATCTCGAACTCGCAATCTTCTTCATCTACTAGCTCAGTGTCCGCTTCGTTGCCGTTCTCATAATCCCCTTTGGCATTCTTTGCTAATTTGGCAGATGCCTATGCTATTTCTCTATACAGCATGGCATCCGTGAAGTAGTTTTCCACTTTCCTAAAGGGTTGCTTGTTGGCAAACATCATTTGGACTGTCCCCTAATCATCGCAATATTTCATGCATTGGTGGAGAGTAAAGGACACTACCATTCAAAGGACACTACCATGTTGGAATGAATCCAAGGACGTCCTATAAGCATGTTGTAAGAGGTGTCGGCATTGATGACATAACATGTCGCCTCGAACTTCAGATTTGCAATCTAGCAGCAAAGTCGGATCTTCCCCAAGGGATGGCTTCCATTGGAGTTAAAGCCAAAGATGGAGGTGTTGGTGGGAGTCAGTCGGCTAATTGAGATCCCAAGTATCTGCATCAATCTCCTTGGGATGATGCTTAAGGCGGACCCTGGGTCTATGAGAATTTGATCTACTTTAAGAGAGCCCATGTATCCCATATAATACAAGGGTCTACTATGCTTAAAGTTTTTGACCTATATGTCATCTAGCAAGAAGGTAATGCATGTAACCTGCCTCGTCACTTGGTTGGAGTGAGGGCAAGTTTCCTCTGTGACCACATAAGGCTCTGTAATTTGAGCCAAAAAGGTTTCAGAGTCAGCCAGACCTTCTCTCAACGCATCTCTGGTTGTCTTGGGCAATCGCAACAACTCCTAAAGAGTTATGTGGGCTGGAATGTTGGCTAGCTGAGCAAGCACATCGAATTTAAATGGAGCACCAGCTGCCTCACTATCCTTCCTTATCCCCTTCTGGAAGCGGAGTTCCTTTTGCTTGAAGGGTGGCTCTTCATTCGTCGCGGTGGATTCGTCAGGCCACGCTTTGGAGTAATCTTCGAGATAGCTCCTCTTCGATCAAGTTTCTAATGGGCATGCCTCATCATGATGAGTGGCTAAAGCCGATGCCTCCATTTTGGAGACGGTTAACATACTTGCCTCATCGTGGTCTTCCTCAATGACTGCAGAAACTACGTAACAAGTTTTTCCTTTGCTCAGCTTCTATTTATTTGATGAAGACCATTGCTAATCATTCAAAAGATCCGGATGTACCCACATAATTTCACCTTTTTTCGTAGTGACTAGGGAGAGACTTTTTTTCTTCATATTATATGGATCAGGATTAACAAACAACATCTTTCCAGCAGGCACAGGGGATACTCCTGTGGGAGATTCATTAGTTCCAATCATTAGAGTGACTATGTTAGCCGTCACCCTTTTCTATTTCGACTTTAATGTGATTAGTTTAGCTTCAATTAGTGCTTGGACCTTTCTTTTTAATGTGTAGAAGTCCCTCATATTATGCCCCAAGTTCTGATGATAAAGATAGTACTTAGGGTCGTTGTTCTTCCCTACTTCCTTCCTATTGAGAAAATTGAACAACATTATTATTTGCTCATCTTTGAAGTCGTAGACGGGTGCAGGGTACTACTTGGACGCCCCTTTCTTTTTTTGATCTTTGGGCTTCTATTGGAGAGGTGTTCCTGCTGCCATAGTCTTTTTCTTTCGGTCGGGAGCTTTGGGAGTATTGCCTTCCTGCCGGAGCACTCCTTGTGAAGCGTTGTTCTCCTAAGCAGCGGATGAGATCTTCAACTAGTTCGCCTTACTTAACTAGCTCTTTTTAGCTTTGGTTTCATTCTTCTTAGTCTTATCATGGTTGGATTCGGTTTCATCCTTCTCTTTGTTAGTTTTATCAGAAGAGGAAGAACCCCCTGCTATGTCTTCTGTGTTCTTTGGATTGTTTTTCAAGACCTTCGCGAGCATCACCTTGAGGTACTCAATGCTTTTCTATTGCTCCTGGATTAGGCATTCTTGTGCCACAATCCTCGGTCTCATCTCAGCTGACGACTTGGCCATATAAACTGTCTTCCTACTGGACCGAGAGGAAACATACGATCTCGGCATTGCTATGGTCGAGAGATCGCTAAGCTCGTCATATTCCTCATCAAAGCCTCCAACCAATTTTTTGTAATTGCGGGGAGCTATCACACCTATCTTGAGGCATGTGTGATGATAGGTCTCCTCTACCTTGGTATCAGAAACATATCCTTAGTCGACTGGTTTCTTACCTTTATTCACCATATTTGATGTGAAAATGGGCAATTCTTTATCTAAGTCAGAGTCTCACCTCTGCAGTCGTCTTCTCTTCCGAATGTGAGGTTCTGGTGCTGACAGTTGGTTGAATACCGATGTTCTTGAGACTTCACAGCAATAGTGAGTCAAAACTGCGGTGATTAATTTTTCACAGCAAAATGACTGATAGGGCTATGCGGCTTCCCTTTTATTCATGAGATACCTCCGTAAATTCGGAGTTTCTTCACACAATATCGATATAACCACCTTTTGGGGACAGAGCCTGCTTCTTGAGTGATGTCTATTTGTCCAGATAGATGGTTTTGAGAAATCATAGAGGTTATAACCCCAGTTTGGCTCGATATTCATCATTAGTTTTTATACGTTTTGTATGAACCTGCTGGGTAAGCTGGCATTTTTTTGTTCTTATGCAGGGCTGAGATTTAACTCTTGCCTCGCGCACTGGACGACCCTCGCATGCTGGTGGTGCCTGCGTACTGATGTAGTCTTGCACACTGCTTTTGTTAAACTAGCCTCGCATGCTGGCCTAGACTTAATTCGATTTTCATATTTACTTGTGCCAAGCTGGCGAGGACTGCTAGACTGAGATCTTCTAGGCTGAGGACCGCTAGGCTGAGGATCCTAGGCTGATTTTTGCCAAATTATCTTTTGTCAGGCTAATAACCACTAGACTGAGGTCTGCTAAGTTGAGGACCGCTAGGTTGAGATCCGCTAGGCTGATTTTTTCCAGGTTGTCTTTTGCCAGGCCAATGATCGCTAGGCTGAGGTCTGCTAGGCTGATGACCGCTAGGCTGATTTTTGTCAAAGTTATCATTTGCGAGACTGATGACCACTAGGCTGAGGACCGCTAGGCTGATTTTTGCCAAGTTATCTTTTGTCAGGCTGATGACTACTAGGCTGAGGTCCGCTAGGCTGATTTTTGCCAAGTTGCTTCTTACTAGACTAATGACCGCTAGGTTGATTACCGCGAGGCTGACTTTGAGCCTAGCATCTTTCTTGACTTGCGCTAGGTTGACTTTGAGCCTGGTGTGCAAAATGAGGTTTGAGTGCTCTACGACCGCCGTCCGATTCTGGTTGCGGTTCCGAGTCCGTCTTTGCGCCGTGATAGGTTCTTCTTTAGCGTCATATGTGGCGAGCTCTCTGAACATTGAGAGGGACACATTTTGTTTTTACGGATCAGAGCTTGGAAATCCAAGGGGCTATTGATGGATTAACGCCTCCTTGTCATCCATGTCCATACAGTCCTCCTTTAGTTCAGAGTTAGTCTTTTCGTATTCACGCTACGTAGATCTATTCTGATGTGGGCTAGATGAATCCAAAGATATGTAATCTTCATATTTTTGTTGGTCGACTTCGATCACCAGCATCTCGACCGTCTCTCCAATCTCTTTGGCATCAGATTAGACCAATCTCCTCTTCAATACAGTGAGGGGATAATTTTCACGTTCTATGCATGTGAGTCCAAAATATATGATTTTAATTTATCAAGAGTAAAAACTACAAGTAGATATTTCTTCTCTGGTATTGTCTAGTTTGTTTATGCATCATTGAGAGTCATGCCAACATAGCACACCACGTAAGCCTTCTTGTCTCTTCATTGCCCCAAAATTGCTCTAATAGCATAGTCACTTGCATCGCACATAATCTCAAATGGTAGTGACCAATCCAAAGGCTGCATAATCGGTGCGGTGATGAGCATCTCTTTGAGTGTGTCGAAAACTATTTCGCATGCCTACGTCTATTCAAACTACACATCTTGCAAAAGAAAAAAGTTGAGAAAGAGAACTAGCAATGAACATATGCTTTTTACGGTTTTGAGAATTGGTATTTTGGAAATAGACTCGACTTTCTCTTTGTCTAGTTCCATCCCTTTAGATGAAACATATGGTCAAGTAGAGTACCCTTTTTAACCATAAAGTGATATTTTTCCCAATTTTGAAATAAATTCTTTTGTTGATGATGCTCAAGTACAGCTCCAAATAGGCCAAACATGCTTCAAAATTGTTACTAAATACAAAGAATTTATCATAAATACCTCTAGATAATCTTCTACCATATCACTGAAAATAGTTATCATACATGTTTGAAAAGTTGCGGTGCGTTACATAGTCCAAATATCATTCTTTGAAAAGTAAATATACTAAAGCGGCAGGTAAAAGTTTTCTTTTCATGATCCTCCAAAGCAATTTTGATTGATAATTGATTAATATCATATTTTGTATTTTTCCTCCCATATTTTATTTATTTTTGTACATAAATAATTGCTACTCGGGTATATTTAGTATATTTTATAGGTAATAAAGGATTTGTAAGGAAGAGAAGAAAAATATGCAAATTTGTCAAGAATATGAGTATAAAAAGTTAATTTTGGTAAAAACAAAAACTCAAGTGCAGCAACAGTTTCAAGAGTATTTTCAGCCATGATAAATCTTGAAATGAAAAAATTCATGTAGGTAAAATTTGTAGAGCTCGGAATTATCTTCAAAACGAGTCCAAGAACAAATAAATCTGTATTTGTATGTAAAACTTATGGTCATTTTACTGAAGTGCTGCTGAGGGAAAAATCCGATCCAGCAGGCTACGGGTGTGCTGAACTTATTTTCGGATTTTAGATCTGAAAATTAGTATTTTATACCATCTAATCTCAACCATTGGTTTCTAATACTTATGGATTGAATTAAGGTTATGTATCTTGAGATTAATTTGTATTGGATTAGGGTTATATCTTTTGTATTGAGTTTTAGTAAGATTAGAATTGTATTTGAGTTATAAATACTCCATGAATTCTTATAAATTGAGGAGAGTTTTTTAGATATAATTTTATACTATTTTTAATAATAATTATTATGGTTTTACTAAAGGGGTGACGGCCACTATACCGAGCTCCAGAGGTAATTCTATTGCTTTAGTTTATTTTTTAGATAGATTTACTCGCTTTCTAGTATAGATTTATCTTGCTTTCAAGAAAAATAGGATTTTTAATTGCTTTCATAAATAAAAGTAGGATCTTGTTAGTTAGAACCATGAGTAGCTAAATTAGTTTAGCTCTAAGATGTAGATAAAATTAGGAATCAACCATATAATTGCTTATTATTATTTTCTTTCTAAAATAAAATAATAAAGATATGATTTTTCTATGAAAAAATTAAAATATAATGATTCGTAGATTAATACTTTAATAGGTTATACTTGAGTTAAATTTATTGATAGCCTATGCTTAGTTAGTTTTTGGGGTTGTTGATTTTCATCATTTTCATAAAATTATCTAATGAATTAGTTTGTTTTTATGCAAAGTAGTATCTTTGATGAGTTATACTTGCACACCACTTGACAGCTCATACTTAGAACACTTTAATTAAAAGATTAAAACTAAAAAATCAGTTTTTATAATAGAAAGAAAAAAATAAAAGTAATACTTGGTTGTGAACTAGTAGATTCTATATCCTAACCTAATTAGAATAACTCTCATTCATCTTAGAACCCGTAGTTAATCCGTTAGAACTAAAGAATTAGTGAGAACGCAAAAACACCCTAAATTCCTGTGGGAATAACCTGTTAGCACTACAACCGACATTGTGCACTTATAGTTGATTTATCACATCAAGTTTTTTGGCGCCGTTGTCGGGGATCGACGGTATTTTCTTGCTTTTTCTAACGTTTTATGGGTTAATAGTATGTATTGAGTGTATAGAGACCTGAAAGTTCAGATATAGGAAAAAAACAGTTACAAGAAAAGTCTAAAAAATACACTGCAAAAATCAGAGAGCAAAACTCTCTGTTTTTGCCGCTAAATAGCAGCAATTGCTGCCATTTAGCGGTACTTTTAGTGAGTCTCTCCCCGATTTCTCTTTGATTTTATATTTTGGGTCTCTGGTTCTGTAAATAAACACAAAAAATTTTAAAAAATTATTTATTTTATTTATTTATTTTTTATTTCCATCTCTTTCCCTCTCCACCTTTCTCAAAAAAAATTAAGAAAAATATTTCAAAATCAAATTAGTTGCGATCATTGTCGTGATCCATATCATAATTATTATTAGTGTCCATGCATTGAAAGTTCGCTAGGAGTAGGTCATGTTAAATTCACGCCACATATAATGAACCTACGAGCACTTCCTATAAATAAAATTATAATTATGAATGGATGAATCATTCTAATTTTTCATACAATCAAGAGCCGTATTGAGATAGTCCTCCATCCAATCCTTTCTTTATAGGCTATTCATCTTCAGTCCTAAATTCAATCATGAACAAGATATTCAATTGAACATGTTAGATAAAAAATTAAAAAGATTAGAAACAAGATATATATGCATGTTATGAGAATTTACCTACAACTACTTCATATTTGTCATCAAATTTGTATACAGATCCACTATATCCACCTTCAAATTTCACTCATGAACTTGAGATGAAATCATTCGAAGAAAATAAGGAAGGTTATAATCATGAGACTGGGGAGCGAGCACATATATAGAGGAAGGTATAGAAGTTTTGCTAAAATCATCCTCTCAAACTATATTTTATATAGAAAATTTTTTCAAAATAATTTCTCATACTAAACTTTTTGAAGATCAACCATCTAATTGTTTGAACATATCTAATTCCAACGAGCAACCACTTCAGTCATTTTTTGAAGTAGATATGATTCAAAATGAGTCAAATAAGTTTGTCTATAAGTCCATACATCGACATTACAATCAAGCTACTTTGGACCATTATGAAAATAATTATGTAGACACTGATAATAAAGAGAAAATTTTGCTTTGTGATTTTTCTCATGATGAGCTTGCAAGTGACATGCTATCATTTGATTCTTTTGATGAAAATTATGAAGAAATTTGTGAAGAAAATTTTTTATCCCTTCATAATAATTTGACTAATGATAAATCCACTAGTATGATATTTTCTTTTGAAAATTTTGATGGCAGGATTGAAGAAAATTTGCATGGCGAGCCCAAAATACTAAAAGAAAGATGGAAGAAACTGTAAAAGGAAGATGTCATGTTACCTAATGATTTGAAATATGATCTAAAATCGAGCTCATGATTCCGCCACATTAAAGTGAGTATGTTATTTCACAAGTTGATAAAATCAAAATACTTACTTCTATGAAAGATATTCGTGGGTCAAATATTGACGATAAAAGTATAATTTCCAACTTTAAAATTTTATTATTTAATAAAAAAGAAAGGGTATGAATAAATTGAGAAAAATCAAAAACAAGATAGAGAGATTAAATGCAAAATTGACAAAAAAGGCTAAGTTCATCCATATCAAAATATAAAAGGACACATTATGAGAGTGGAAAGCCCTCAAGAGGTTGTAAGCAGTCTGAACTTTCTAGTAAGTGTATAATATTTATATAATAGTTTTCTTATTTATTTTACCACTCTTGGTTTGTGTATGAGGACATACACACGTTTAAGTGTGGGGGAGTGTGTTAAGAGATTTTTATGTTTTTCTAAGATTTTTAATTTTTTTTCTAGGATCTTTTGTGGATTTCTTTGTTTCACACTTTGGGTAGTTTTTAGGGTAATTAACTAAAAAATAAAAAAATTGAAAAAAATAAAAGTAAAAATAATTATTATATATTTTTTCTTCAATAAATCAACCTAATTACAAATAAAAGAATAAATTTAGATTTGAAATTTGATAGAAGAGTAGATTGGATGATACCCTAAGAATTTTATGAAAAAGATTAAAATTTGAAAAATAAATACCGCTAACAATAAATTTGAGGTAATTATACATCTTTTTTTTACTTTACAATAGTTTATTAGGTTAAAGACAAAGATAATAACGATTGAGTAGTTTTCTCTCTCTAAACAAGAAAAAAAAAGGAAAAAAAGGGTGAGCCTTATATTAAGGCAATAGCCTCAGAAATGAAAAAATTAAGAATAAAAAGTGGGAAAAAAAAAGGTGGTGAGCCTGGTATTAAGGCAATAGTCTCAGAAAAAAAAAAATGAGGTGAGCCTAGTATTAAAGCAATAGCCTCAGAGAGAAGAAAAAAAAGAGTATGATCCTAGTAATTGGGTACTTTGCGCTTAAGCAAGTGTGAATATTTGCATGAAAGGTGAAATATTCTTTAAAAAATTATTATGAAAGAGGAGATGAATCATGAGTTAGAGTTGGAGTTTGAGACCGAAGTATACTATCTCACGTGCACGTAGATGTATAGAAGGTAGTAAATTATATATTAGTGGGTATTGAAAGATAGGATTTGAATTTTTGATTAAAATGATATGTGTATCTGATATGACGCTTGACTTGAAAATTGATAATCTAAATGCATTCTTGAGTTTGTATATTAGTGAGATTAATTGAAGAAAATATCACAAAAAAAGATTTTCTCTTTCTTTTGTATAAAATTTTTATTTTTATTGATTTTCTGTTATCCTTATTTTTTTTCTTTATTACTTAATTTATTTTCTTCATGAATTTTGTGGGTATATTCAATGCAAAACTTCATGAGACACAGCTCGTCCACTAGGGTAACATAGGGGTTTAAAGATTTATGGACGTACTAAGTGCAATAGCGATTCCTGCAAAAGTGAGTTAGGATTTCTTTTTAAATTTAGGTTTTGCTCAAGAACTAGCATAAGATAGGTGTGGAGTGTGATTAATATCATATTTTATATTTTTCCTTCCATATTGTATCTATTTTTGTATATAAATAATTACTATTCAGATATATTTAGTATATTTTTATAGGTAAAAAAGGATTTGTAAGGAAGAGAAGAAGAAGATGCAAATTTGTAAGAATATGAGTATAGAAATTTAATTTTGGTGAAGACAAACTCAAGTGCAGCGGCAGCAGTTTCAAGAGTATTTTCAGCCAAGATAAATTTTGAATTGGAAAAATTTATATAGAGAAAATTTGTAGAGCTCGGAATTATCTTCGAAACGAGTCCAAGAACATATAAATTCTAGTTCGTATGCTAAGGTCATGGCATTTTACTAAAGCGCTGCTGACTGGAAAATCCGATCCAACGGGTTATGGGTGTGCTGAGCTTAATTTCGGATTTTGGACCCGAAAATTAGTATTTTATGCCATCCAATCTCAAAAATTGGTTTCTAATATCTATGGATTGGACTAAAATTATGTATCTTGAGATTACTTTGTGTTGAATTAGGATTATATTTTTTGCATTGAGTTTGAGTAGGAGTAGGATTGTGTTTGGATTATAAATACCCTATGAATCCTTATAAATTAAGGAGAGACTTTTAGATGTAATTTTGTACTCTTTTTAATTAATAAATATTAATTTTGCCAAAGAGGTAACGGCCACCATACCAAACTCCAGAGATAATTCCATTGTTTCTCTTTATTTTTTAGATAGATTTAATCGCTTTCTAGTATAGATTTATTTTCAGATCTCTTTGTCTATGTGATGTGTACAAATAAGGGGATTCATACTTTTGACATTCGTCATGTTCCAACCTAAAACTTCCTTATACTTATGAAGTACCAATATCAAACGCTCTTCCTGATTATTATCAAGATGCACTGAGGTGACCGCTAGAAAAGTTTCCTTAGGTTCCAAAAGCGCATACTTGAAATCAATTGGGGCTTCAATATTAGAAGGAATTAGGTTCTTTGGTTCTTTGGCATTAAGTAGCTCTTCATATACTTTTCCCTTTGGCATCCATCCTGCAATATGTGAACAATGAGCATCATTAATGTATTTTTATCAATTAAGCGACATCATCGAAATCAAATATTTTAAGTAAATCGCCATTCACTATTAGTGCAACCTCTAATGGATCAGAGATGCATAATGATATGACGTCTGTTGCTTTACGGATTTCTTCAATTGAATTAACATCATGCACTTTATCAGAATAAATGTTCGGTTATTTGTAGATATTAAAAATTAAGTTTAATGGTCATGTTCTCAAATGATAATTTACTACACATTCTGCACTTGATAATGACATTAGCTATACTAAAGATGGATGTCCAAGAATAAATGGAATTTGAAGATGAGCATCTTTTACAAATGCAATATCGATAACTATAAAATCAATAAGAAAATAAAAGCTTGTTATTTTCACTAGTACATCTTCAATCATACCTTTGGGATGCTTTTTTAATCTATCAACTAATTATAGTGTGATAGGTGTCAATTTGAGTTCTTCCAGGCCTAGTTATTTGTAAACCGAGTATGGTAATAGATTTACACTAACACCCAAGTCTAGTAGAGTTTTCTTAATATTAAATTGACCGATCACACACAAAACAGTTGGACATCTTGGATCTTTGTACTTAATAGGCATTTGGAGAAAAATAAAGTACTTACTTGCTCCGTTAAGAATGTCTTCTTTTGCATATTGTGGCATTTTTTAATTGTGCACAAATCCTTTAGCATATGATGACACTTGTTTGATTGCTTCCAGTAGAGAAATGTTAATATGCATATGTTTAAAGATTTCAAGAATATCAGCATAAGAAGCATTAAAATTTTTATTCTTCAAATATTGAGAGAATGGTACATATGGTTTATAAGTTGAGTGAGTGGTCTCATTTGATTCGCTGTTGTGTTATTGTGCCGATTCATTCCCCTTTTTTCTTTATCGTTGTTGCTTTTTGAGCAGGCTCATTAAGCACTTTGCGACTTTCTAAACTTATAGCAGTAGATATCTCAGAAATATCATCATTAATTAAAGAATATATAATATTTATACATTTGACTCTACCTAAAGTATTGGCTTTTGGCTGAGATGAAAACTTACCTTTTTCTTGAGTTCACAATGTTGAAGTAAAGTAGCTTATCTAAGCTCAAGTATTGCTAAAGGCCTTTGCATTCTGACTGTTGATAGTCTATTGCGATTGGATGAATTGTCGTTGTGCTTGAATCATCTGATACATTCTCTATTATATTTGCATAATGATATCTTCCCAACAGCACTTTGGTTGTGGTTGGTACACCAAAATTGAAGTTGATATTTGGACGTACCACTATGGTGCTTGATTGGCAAGTGATTTGTGGGGTTGACTATACTGCTATTGAGGATTCTACTTCAATTGAAGATTTGGATAATTTTTCCAACTAGAATTATAAGTTTGTGAATATAGGTTATTTACCGGCTGAGGAACTATTTTAAAGACACTATTTGTTTATCAATACTTCTTTAAAATGTGGGAGAATTGGACAATTACGAATTACGTGTACTTGTAACTCACAAATATCATAATCTCTGGAATTTTATATATCACCTTTGCATTTTCTTGTTTCTTTGAAATCAAATCTTCAACTTTTTTTGGTTAATGAAAATAATCACACAGCTATGTCTTTGGTCACTCCAAATTTAATGAGTCCACCTCTATTTTAAGGTTTCTCTGTTAATTGGTTTTGTTCCAAAGTATCCTCTATTTTCCAGGCTTGTGAATTTTCGGCAAGTGAATCAAGATGTTCTCATACTTTTTCAGCATCTTTGCTAAAAAAACTCACCATTACACTGTACACCCGAAAATTGTAGATTTCCTTACATTGCCAATTAACTTTTGAATTACAGCAATAAAAATAAAATTACAAAGAAATTCAAGATTACAAGAGTAGGGAACGATTAATTTCATTTTTCCTTTTCAATTTCTGTGGGTCTAGTAGCGGTGGAGCCTTACTTTTGTACTCCGTTGACAATCCGAACATCGCGTTGGTTGATTCTCCACAGAAGGGGAGGGAACTCCGCTCTTGAAATTTTTCAGTCACCCTCTTTCTCTTTGTTTAGGATTCTCCTCTCTGAGAATTTCTTCGCAGTGGTAACTTTGTCTTTTCTGGAGATTCCGGAAGAAGACGCTCTGAGATTTTCCCTTTTGAAAATAGAATCATCTTTTCTCTGGGCTCTGCCCTCCTTTTATATACTGAGAAATAATTGTTTCCCTCAAATCTGGGTCAAATCCACGTAATAGAAATACCGAGATCGGGGTAACCATTCCCTTAAAAATTCGGTCAAATCTACGTAACAGAAGCAGCGCGAGGTGAACCCCATAGTTGCACCCCGTGGGATGCTCCTGCGGGTGCGCCCCATGGGCAGCACCCGCAGGTGGCACCCACAGTAGCTCTCACGGGTGCGCCCCGCAGGTGGCACCCACGGGTGCGTTCCGCGAGTAGCACTCTGTGGGTGCACTCCGGCACTTTTTTTATCTTTTCTTTCTTTGTCGTCTACATAACCCCCTCCATAGTTTTTGAAATTTCGTTTTGATTTGTAACGAATTTCAAAACACTTTGGACTCTTTTAATTTGGCTCTATAATCTTCATTATGTAGTGCGATTTCATGGTGTACTGTGAACCATCTTCTGAAAATTGCTATCTCGGATTTTCGTTGTTGGAGGTGTACTATTGAACTTTCCCGATATATCAGAGATTGCTTCTAGTGAATTTTCTTGATGCTAGCTATTGTACCAGTGTGGCCCAGCTGCTTCTAATGAATTTTCTTGATACTGATTGTTGTACCTATGCGGCCCAGCTAGACTTTTAATGAATTTTCTTGATGCTGGCAGTTGTACCTGTCCAGCCTAGCTAGACTTTTGCTTTTAGCTTTGCTTAAGAAAATTTACTGTCTGCATGCAAAAATATTTTTGATGACTTGCTCAGAGGCTAAGGGCATGACAGATAATGTGTGATGAATTTGATAGACAAAGGTAATTATTAACGTGTCTTATGGACAATGAGCAGAGATATGATTTCAACATGCTCATTAGATAACAAGCAGAGGCATGATTTTAACGTGCTCATTAGATGATAAGCAGAGGTATGATTTTAGCATGCTCATTAGATGAAAAGCAGAGGTATGATATTAGCATACTCATTAGATGATAAGTAGAGGTATAATGTTAACGTGCTCATTAAAATCCAAATTGTTCAGAGACATCTAGTATGATGAATTAGGTAAAGATAGAGGTGTCATTAAACATGTCTCAAAACTCGACCTATTCAGAGGATCTGGTCATGATAAGAATGAACTGACTAAACAAAAGTGACAGTTAACATATTTAGTCTTGGAATTTGACTATAAGATGTAACTGTTAACTAGATAGGGAGATGATTTTCGTCAGAGGTAATTTTTTAATCTGACGATGTCAAAAACAAGTTTATTAGAGGTTGTAATGTTGGATTAGATGAAGTATAAGTTTTCTTTTTTGTCAGAGGTGAAAGCTTAACATGACAGGAGATTTAATCGGATTTGATCTTATAAAAAAAATTGATTTGATTTTGTATTCTATTGTCAGAGGTATGATTTTAACTTGACAAATATTTTTGGAGTGTCACTTGCTCTGGTGGAGAAAAATGACGAGAAAAATCTTACTGTCAGAGGTGAAATCTTAATATGACAAAAGATTTGATTGAACTTAATCTCATTGAGAAAAATGATTCGATTTTGTACTCTGGTATCAGAGGTATGATTTTAATGTGACAAATATTTTGGAGAGTCACTGGCTCTGCTAGAGAAAAATGACGAGAAAAGTCTTGCTATCAGAGGTAAATATCTTAACGTGACAGGAGATTTGATTTTATTAGGACTTTTAACAAACCCCAAGCTATCAACATATTTGGTTTGTCTTTACCAACTACCGTTTGAGTTGGACTAGCCATACTATTCTTCTCAGTATGGTAACTTGTCGAGAATTTTGTTTAGGCTTATATACCAAACTTTTTCTCTTTTCTTTGTTTTAGCAGTTTTGGACAGTAGTATATCCTTATAATCGAATATGGATACTGTTGTGACAGATTTGTTATAGGATTTTTAGCAAGCCCCCAGCTATCAACGGGTTTGATTTGCCTTTACCAACTACTATTTGAGTTGGGTTAGCCATATTACTCCCTTCAGTATGGTAACTTGTTGAGAATTTTATTTGGGTTTAAACGCCAAATTTTTCCTCTTCCCTTTACCTTAGCAGTTTAGGGTAGTTCATACTTTAACCCCAGCATGATGGGTTGGTAAAAAATTGATTTTCTTCCCGTTACCTTGATGGTGTTGGATAGTTCATACTTTTATCCCAGCATGATAGAGTTATATTCTCTTCCCATTGTCTTGACGGTGTTGGGCAGATTATTCTTTTACCCCAACATGATAGGGTTGGCGAGAAATCTATTCTCTTCCCATTACCTAGACGGTGTTAGAAAATTCATGCTTTTACTCTAACATGATGGGTTGGCGAGAAACTAGTTCTCTTCCCGTTACATTAATGTGTTGGACAGTTCATATTTTTACCCCAATATGATGCGTTGGCGAGAAACTGGTTCTCTTCCTGTTACCTTGATGGTATTGGACAATTCATATTTTTACCCCAATATGATGGGTTGGCGAGAAAATGGTTCTCTTCCCATTACTTTGACATTATTGGGCAATTCATAATTTTACCCCCAGTATGATAGAGTTGGCAAGAAACTTATTATATTTCCGTTACCTTGATGGTGTTGGGCAATTCATACTTTTACCCCATCATGATAGGATTGGCAATAAATTTATTCTCTTCCCGTTACCTTGATAGTGTTGGAAAATTCATGCTTTTACTCCAAGTATGATAGGGTTGATAAGAAATTTATCCTCTTTCCATTACCTTGACGGTGTTGGGTAATTCATGCTTTTACCCCAAGCATGATAGGATTAGCAAGGACTTCGTTTGGACTTACATGCTAAATGTTTCCTCTATCCTTAGTTATAGAGACGTGGGATTGTTTTCGTCTGATACTCTAGTTGGAGAGCAAAGCGACACCTTAGCGGCGAGCCAGCATTTCTTCATTTGCTAGTTAAAAAAGAGGTCATATGACTTTATTCTCTTAAAAATAATATTTCTTCAGGAATTTTTAATTGATTGGCATTATCGTTGGCTAGTAAAAGCACATTCTTTTTTTATCTAGTCTCCTAATTTGGGTCCTGGTTAGTGAGCATCACAGACTCCATCATGCACTTATTTAAGCACTTCATGTGCTTCTTATCTTTGGGATACATCTATATTTGATTGTACGAAGAGAACTAGTCAATGAAAGACATCCTTTCAAATCTACAGGTATTATCGATGAAAATTCATCTTTGGAACAATTCGCATTCAGATCTCGAATGTTAATGCAAATCGGATCTTCCCACTCTTCTTGGGAACATGAACAGTATTTGTTACCCAGTTAGGGTACTATTTTTTTATGAAGCTTGATTGTATAAACTTCTTAACTTCATCCTTGGTTCCTCCATTAGCTCTGGACAGACCTTCTTTGATGTTGCTTTACTAGTTTTGCATCTGCCTTAATATTTA
Source organism: Dracaena cambodiana (assembly GCA_036321105.1). Taxonomy (NCBI): domain Eukaryota; kingdom Viridiplantae; phylum Streptophyta; class Magnoliopsida; order Asparagales; family Asparagaceae; genus Dracaena; species Dracaena cambodiana. Next base: position 10,605,422 of record JAYEPQ010000005.1, read on the forward strand.
TCCGATGCAAAAAAACTTGAGGATCTTATGGATTTGGGGTTGGTTTCATTGCCCATATTCACTTGAACCACCTTGTCTTTGATAGGTGGTCTGCACTGTTCAAAGCGCATGCTCTATTTGACATCAAGATGTTTGACTAACGTTTCATTTTAAAGAAGAGTTAGCTCATCATTTTTGTCTGGAGTCAGACTGAAACGCATCATATTCGTAGCCAGCCCGTTGGATACTACCCCCATACTGATGTATGAGTTTCCATCAGAGTTTTCTGCATTTTGACAAATTCCATCATTTATAACCAGAGTATCAGGTGTCATGACATATTGCAACCTCCTAATAATTTTGTGATGGTAATCTGATTCTTTTCCTTCAAACATGAAGGAGCGAAGTGGGTTTTAACACCCTTTTCCACGCATAGTGTTCCCCGGATAAGGGAGTGTGCGGGCACAGACACGTGCACAGCACTTCGCAGGCCCTTGCAGGTGCGAGCATAGACACGCACACAACATTCTATGGGCGTAGGTGTTGTCGCGCGCCAAAATTTAAACTTGGCATTTAGGTAAGTCATACCTTATGTTTTCTATCATTCAGAATGATTTTGGTTGTTGGTAGTGAAAACTTCTAAGTAAAAGGAATTTTCCACAACAGAACACGGAGCTAACTCTATAGCTCCGCGTGTGGCTATTTTAGCCCCGCGTTTAAGCAAAACGCGGAGCTAATCGATGGCTCCGCGTTCTAACGCGAATAGCTCCGCGTGAGCAGATTTAATCAGAATCATAAATTGATTATGATTGAGATTTGGGCTTATCCAATGACCAAATTGAGTCCAATCAGAATTCCAATTCAAGAGATTTAAATCAAAATTAAATATTTGATTAGAATCCTTGATGAATACAAATTCTATTTAGATAGAAACTCTTATATTATTCCAAAGCTATAAATACCCTCTTGAGAAAGCCTTGAAGGATCTTTTCGGAGTATTAAAGAAGTTCAAGTTACGCGTGAAGGCCTTGAACGAATCAAGATCAGCAAAGAAAAATCAAGTTGGCCATCATCTTCATCAAGAGAGAAGAACATCAACGTCAGATCGTCCAAAGGAGCTATTTAGTAGATTCCATCGCTGCGAGAACCTACTTTTTATAGTAAAAGAGAGCAATAAATTATAAATCCTCTCGTTTGTTTTCTTTTATTCACTTTCATTGTAATTAAGTTAGTTCAATGGAAGGAGGCCAAAATTTTGCTACGAACAAACTGGCGACCACAGTGTGAGGAGTCTCTTGCACCGAGAAAGAGATCGTGACACGATCTGACGTCGAGAGGATTGGATCCGATGTTAACATGCTAGTCGTAAAGATCAACCAGCAGAAGTACGAGAAGTATCTCTCCTCTGAGTCAGGTAACCTGATCGAGACGCGGCGCTATCATCGCGTGAGCTCCAATACCCATAAATCGGGAATCCACCGTTAATCAGGGACCCTTAGAGACCGCAGCCATAGAGTCGTCATTTGGACAGGAAACCCTAGCAGAGGATGACCTCTCTACTGTCGAATAAGGCTCAGAAACTGGATTGACCAGAAGCTAACTCTGGAACCAAAATCGGAGAACTAGGCGAAAGGCCCTCAAAGCCCGCATTAAACGCGAGGCTAATTAGGCAGCAGAACGTGAGGCTACTGTACCTCACGAACTAGTTTGCGTTAATCGCAAGACCAGTCATTATCGCGTTAAACGCGAAGTTGCAACTTGTGTTAATCTCAAGGACGAGCCATTGTGTGATTCTCCACGCGAGGCAAACACTGAGCTTAGTGTTAAACGCGAAGCCAGTAAGACTTGCGTCAATCGCAAGATACTTGACACTCGCGTAAATCACGAGGGTAAAATGCTGATAGAGCCAGCATGTGATGGCGATTCTCCACGCAAGGCTAAAACCGAGCTTAGCGTAAATTGCAAAGACGATGAAACTTACGTTAATCGCAAAACTTCTTACCGTCGCGTGAATCGCGAAGACGATTTTCAGACTTGCGTTGATCGCAAGAATAGCGTTAAACGCGAAGTTATGACTTGCGTAAATAGCAATAATAAGCCAACGTGCAAGAAGTTTTTTCCAGCGAGACTAATATTTCAGAAGTTAAACTTCTGCAGAAACGTCAAGCCAGTGTGAAACACGAAGCTATTTCTCAGCCTCACGTATCAAAACGCGAAGCTACTCCTCAGCTCTGCGTATTAAAACGCGAAGCTAGTCATCAGCTCTGCATAAATCAATCTGAATACAAAATCAGGGTTGATAATCGCACTATTAGACCAGAACTTGACACTAATGATTCCAAGAAGCTTCAGTGGGCCCCTGGACTCTCTCAACAGAAGGGTGGGCCCCACAGTTTCGTATTCAAGGCCACTGACCTCAGAGAATACTTAACAAAGAAAAGGAGTATAAATCAAGTTCAGTCTGATCCTATTTGTCATTGCGAGCAGCTTATGATAGTAGTATCTGCTATGATGAATAATTATTGTTGCAATAAGAACAGGGTATCGGCGTTCACCGATTAACTGAGTCGGACAAAAACCCTGCTAAGAAGACAAAAACTACTCCCCGAGAAAAAGAATAGAGAATTGTAACTTCTAATATGGTTGGAAAGGGGAAGAAAATTATAGAAAGGAATGATGATTCAGAATCAAGTGAAAAAGAACCTCATCATTTTACCCAACTTAAATCAGGTGCTGTCCCGGCTCGAAATTATAAGAAACTTGTAAAAGGATCTTATGATGACGATAGCGACAATTCGGCCATAGCTTCTCCTCGTTTTTCGGAATCATCTAAATTACAGAAATCAGTATCACATATGATGGACAAATTTGACGATATCGATCAAATATTGGAGGCCCAAGAGCAGATGATCCGAGATCAACAAAAAACGATCGAGGATCTCAAAACAATGCTCTTAAAGGTGGCCGAAAATACCCAAAAAATAGTCAAAGATAAAGTTAAAAGTTCTTCAGAATCACCACCAAAGAAAGAAAAGGAAGAGATAAGTGAAGAAGATAAAGAAGAAAAGGTTTACTCAACACATAAGGACGAGGATAAATATTCTTTTCATGACCCTCACAAAGAGAAAATTGAGAGGTTACAAAATCAACTTAATGCCTTGATGCACAAGAAGGAACTGAAGAAATCGGGGATCTCAAGACCATACCCGCCTGAATGGGATTTGGAACCGTACCTTGAAAAGTACAAACCGCTCAAGTTGGAGCCATATGACGGGAAAAGATCTCCCAGTCAGCATATCTACTACTTCTTGTCCCAAGCAGGACATTTGATGGGCAATAACCCAGTAATGACCAAGATATTTGTAAGTACTTTGTGAGGGCATACTTTCACATAGTTTATGCAGTTACCCCCAGGTACTATCAATACCTGGTATGACGTTGAGAAATAATTTCTCGCACGTTTTTTCGAGGATGATACCGAAAGATCCGTTCATTCCCTCCTTGCAACAAAGTAAGGGGAACAAGAAACGGTGAAGGATTTTATAGAAAGGTTTCGGGAGAAATCCGTACACTGCAAACACGGAATGATCCAGGAAACTTAGGTGGAAACGTGCCAGTATAATCTCAAGACCAACGTACTCTTAAAAATAGGAGCCGTAGAGTTTAAGACTTGGAAGGATTTACTTAAACAGGGAGAACAAGCCGAAGACATAATCCACTGAGTTGAAGAATCCCGTGAGCAAGGAATCTTGGAAATAATAGGCCACATGCGCAAAATAACAATAAGAATAAGGGGAAAGCGGTAATGGTATCAGATGCAGCTCCACAAAAGACAAATCCTCCAAATCCGAAGCTCCAAAATTAAAAGGGCACGAGACCGAATAGGCCCCAACAAGAAAGGACCTATCTTTTAAGGCTGAACAGACGCCTATACTCTTTCATCTACTCCTTAGGAAGGGAATGCTGAAACTTCCAGAAAATAAAAAACCGGAGGACGCTAGTAAAACTAATGACCTCAACTATTATCTCTACCACTGGAATGTTAGACACCCTACCAAGGACTGTTATCATCTGAAGAACAGGATCCAAGCGTTTATATAAGCTGGAGTCCTAACACTGAAAGAGGAACAGAAGAAAGTCACTACTAATATGACAACCCTGGTGGTAGGGACCCATGAATTCCCCGCAGGAGTAACCCTGATACCAGAAGGGAAATTGGTCATAAAAAATCATGACCCACATGAAAGAGTATAGAAAGGACTTGTCCCCGTAACCATACAAAGAGGGAAAGTCATGTGGGTCCACCCTGATCTATTACATGATGAACAATGGGTCACCTCAGGTAGCCTAAGGAGAAAGCAGACTAGTAATACAATTTCTGTGAAAATAAAAAAAGAATACATAGTTACAGGAGCATTCACAGACTCTAAAGAAGAGGCCAAAACTATGGCCACTCATCAAGATGTGGCTGGTCCTTCCGGCACTCGATCTGGTAAAGCCTACCTCAAAGACTATACCAGAGTAGACCCAAAAAATATATACGGGGAACTCACGAAGCCTGCAAAACAAAAGAGGTTTCATTTTCAGAAAAATCCTATAAAGGATGAAGAGGTCAAGGATGCTCCATTTAAATTTGATATAATAGCTCAACTGGCAAATATCCTAGCTCGAGTTACGCTTTACGAGTTGTTGCGATTGTCAAAATCAACTCGCAAAGCATTAAGAGAGGTTTTGGTAGACTCTAAGTCATTCCTAGTATAGATTGTCGAGCCAGCCGATGAAGAACATGATTCCTGCTCCCGCTGTAATCAAGTGAAGAGGCAGGTCCCACAGATTACCTTTTCCCCAGAAGATATGCAGGTGAGAAATATAAAGCATAATAGGCCTTTATATTTCAATGGATATGTCGGATCCACAAAGGTGGACCACATTCAAATCGATCCGGGGTCTGCATTAAGCATCATTCCCAGAAGATTGATGCAGCTATTGGGAATCTCTCCCCATCGCCTGACACTAACAAATACTACGATATACGGGTTTAATGCTAACGATAGCTATCCCCTCGGAAAGATCCGACTTCGATGTCAAATCGGAGATTTGAGGACAGAAGTTACGTGCTACATTATAGACACAGACACGTCTTATAACATCCTACTGGGGTGACCATGGATTCATACTTATATGATAGTCCCAACGGCCCTCCATCAATGTATGAAGTACTATGATGAATAAGGAGAAGTCCGGATGCTAGTTGCAGATAAGCAGTCATTCAAAAGACTCGAAAATTACTTTGATGCTATGCTCTACAAGCCGGCCCATGAAGTCTCCAATAACAACCGCAAAGAATCTCAAGAACCTGATGACAGCGGAAATGAGGCGGACACTGAATACGAATCTCCAGAAAAGGATGATTAAGGTGACTATGAGATAAACCCTCACATAAATTTTAAGGTGAATTTTGATAATAATGTAACTGATGTTGCAGAGGATGAGTGGATTATTAATGAAAATATAAAATTAGTCTACGAGCCTACTATTGCTACAGAGTCTGAGCCTTCTTGTACTTTCACCGAGGCGAATGACCTGTCCAACGTTGAAGTTCTGGCGGCATATCATTTGCCAATCAGATCATCTCTCATCTCTCGGTCTAAAATAACAAAAGGACGAGATCACTTCTTCGAAGTACCTCCGCGACATGTATTGCAAAAACCAATTGTTTTCGGCAAAATGATCGCGTCGCCCAACAAAAGACAAAGTAGTGAAAGTGATGAACAAACATCACCACAATTTTACTTATACAAGTAGAAATCCCGGCGAATAATGGAAAAGATTGGTTATAATTTTACCCAAAAACCGAGATTAAACTTTGAGAAAGGGCAACGAAATCTCATACCCTCATTTAGATAAAGGAAGAGCCCAGATTATTATCAGAAAACTAGAAGTGGGTTGGGCTATGTATCTACTCCTTCCTCACCACCATACAAATACGAAGAGAGCTCTTCGGCCAATGAAGATTTATATCCGCTTGATCATGATTCGAATCTAAGTACTGGCACCTAGTTTCAATCTTTAATAGCAAATATGATTTCAGCCGCACTAGAAAGTGACGAGGAACCAATTGATGTTCAAGACAATTCTTGGGCTAAACACATGGATACCCTCTGGGATGTTCGCTTTGAACAGCGTGCCCACCCACAAAAGATAAGCTAGTACAAATTAACATGGGGACGAAAGAGAATCCGAAGCCCATTTTCATAAGCAACATGGTAACTCCTTTAGAAAAGGAGGAACTTATATCCCTAATTAGGAAATATATAGATGTGTTCGCATGGAGCTATGAAGATATGCGAGGGCTTGATCCTCAGATTGCCACACACCGGTTAAATATTAGAGAAGACGCCAAGCCAGTTAAGCAACAACAAAGGTGTTTTCGACCAGAGTTGATGGAGGCAATAGTTGTTGAGGTTAACAAACTCATAAAATCAGGATTTATCCGTAAAGAGCAACATCCAATTGGGTGGCTAATATAGTGCCGGTTCGTAAGAAGAACGGTAAGATCCGGATATGCATCGATTTTCAGGATCTAAACGCTGCATGCCCTAAGGATGAGTTCCCACTCCCGATTAACGACGTAATGATTGACAACACCTGCAGTTATGAGAGGATGTCCTTTATGGATGGCTTCTTAGGATACAATCAGATCAAAATGCACTCAGATAATCAAAGCACACAGCTTTCAGAACGCCGCTGGGAGTGTACTGTTATACAGTAATGCCTTTTGGATTGAAGAACCCGGTGCCACCTATCAACGCATGATGAGCATTATATTTAAAGAACATCTGCGCAAAATGGTGGAGTGTTATGTGGATGATTTGGCGGTCAAAAGCAAAAAAAAAAGAAGACCATCTTCAAGATCTGAGAACAGTCTTCAATCTTATGAGAAGATATCACTTGAAGATGAATCCTGCTAAATCCTTCATGGGGGTGTCTAGCGGGAAATTCATTGGGTTCATAGTTACTTTGGAAGGAATTTTTCTCGATCCCGAAAAGGTAAAAGCAATCAAGGAGATGCCACCTCCCCGCAACCTTAAAGAGGGGGTTACAAGGAAAACTGGCCTATATCTAGCGCTTTATCTCCAATCTATCAGGACGATACCAACCGTTCTCCAGACTCATGAAAAAGGGGGTTTCCTTCGTATGGGACAAAGCATGTCAACAGGCGTTTGACGATCTTAAAGAATACCTTATGAAACTTTCCGTCCTTATGGCACATGTCCCTGAACGACCATTCCTTATATATGTAAGGGCCATGGATAACGCGTTAGGAGCGTTGCTCGTTCAATATAATGAGCACGGTCATGAACATGCCCTTTATTACTTAAGTCGAACAATGATCGGAGCTGAGTATCGGTATACTCCAATTGAAAAAGAATGTTTAGCCCTAGTATTCGCCGTCCAGAAAATACGACACTATCTTTTAGGGCAAACAATTCATTTTATATCACGAGTTAATCCCTTGAAAATTCTAATGACAAAACCAGGATCTTTAAATGGCCGATTGGCAAAATGGGCGTTACTGTTATCGCCATACGATATCCACTTTGTTCCTCAAAAAGCTATGAAGTGACAAGCGATCGCCGATTTTCTCGCAGATCATCCAGTTTTCTCCAACTCTAGATTATCAGCAGATATCTCCAAACAGACATCAGAAGTCAATGCGATTGGCAAAGAACAACCATGGCAGATACTTTTTGATGGTGCTGCTAGACAATCTGCTGCTGGAGTGAGGGTTATACTGATCTCACCACATAAACACATACTGCCTAACCATTAACAGAACCGTGCACAAATAATGTGGCAGAATATAATGCACTCATTATTAGTTTAAAAATGGCTCTGCAACTGGGGGTGAACTATCTAGAGGCATATGGAGACTCTAAACTCATCGTCAACTAGATGACGGGCGAATATGAAGTCAGACATGTAGCCCACATCCCCTACCATCAACTAGCCATTGAGTTAGCATGATATTTTGAACAATTTTACATTTATCATATATCTCGGAATGAGAACGTTTATGCGGACGCTCTTACCGTGCTAGCCGCAACATTGGCAATCCCGCCAGGCACAGCTAAAAGTATAACTATTGGGAATAGAGAACTTCTCCATCCAGATATGGTTTTCCAAAACAGGCAAGTATGTCAAACAAGCTCAACTCTGGAACCCCGTGATTGGTGATTTCTGTTCATGGATTACGCCTTGTACTGGATGTTGCCAGAGGATCCAAAAGAAGCTACCTCAATAAAAAGAAAGGCCCAAAGATTTTATTATGATCCTACACTTCAGACTTTATACAGAAAATCAACTGATGGTCTACTACTGCGTTGCATTTCAAGAGCAGAAACCAATGAAGTGCTAAGAGAAACACACGATGGAGTGTGTGGAGCTCATCAGTCCGGTCCAAAGCTTGGGGACCACATAAGAAGGCTAGGATACTACTGGCCGAAGATGATTACCGATGCAATGGCATACGCAAAACGGTGTTATGCATATCAGGTACATGCCAATTTTATTCATCAACTCCCAGAATACTTACACAATACCATTGCTAGTTGCCATTTGAAGCATGGAGAATAGATATTGTAGGGCCAATAACTCCCCCGTCGTCCAGGGCACATCGGTTTATACTTGCAATAACCGATTATTTTTTGAAATGGGCTGAAGCCATGCCCATGAGAGAGGTAAAGACGACAGATGTAATTAAATTCATTAAACATCACGTCATTTACCGTTTTGGCATTCCTCGAAGAATCATTCATGATAACGGACCGCAATTCGTTAGCCAGAGATTCTCAGATTCTGTGATAAGTTCAGAATCAGAGATATTGCTTCAACACCATATAACCCCACGGCAAATGTATTGGCCGAAGCCTTTAATAAAACTATTATTAAACTCCTTCGGAAGTTCGTCTCTTCCAATAAATGAGACTGGGATGAAAAGTTAGGAGAGTGTTTGTGGGCCTATCGTACTACCGTTCGCACCCCAACAAAGGATACCCCTTCCTCCTTGGTCCATGGAAGCGAGGTCGTCTTGCCTCTGGAGGTTCAAATACCATCGTTAAGAGTGGTATTAGCCACAAAGATGACAACAGAAGAACGCCATCAACAAAAGTTGCGAGAACTAGAAGTACTCGATGAAAAGCGTCTCCGGGCTCAGCAATAGATTCAGTTGTATCAAGCCCGAGTTGCGCAAGCGCTCAATAAGAACGTTAAACAAAGAACCTTTAAATAAGGAGATTTAGTGTTGCCGTTAAAAGGCCAATGATTCTGACTCACAAAAACAAAGGGTAAATTTGAACCCAAGTGGGAAGGACCATTCATCGTAGAGACGGTATACTCTAGTGGAGCTTATCGCTTAATGAATAAGAATGGTGACAGAATGATAATGCCAATTAATGGCAAATTTTTGAAAAAATATTATGCATAAAAAAATTAATTAAAAATTATTTACTGTCACATCCGGTTCATATCCCTAGGAGTATAAACATCCACTTGTTCAAATTAAGCATATGAGCACTTGAACTTCTTTATTAAACTAAGGCATGTGCAATTAGGCGCCTCTATTTAAGTCAATGATCTTAATTCGATCATTCTGGTATCGGCAATTAAACGCTCTCACCAAACTATCAATTTGCTCTATTAAAGAGCCTCACCATGGTTAATAATTGTAGTCCGATTGGTATTAACGATCTAAGTTACGAAGATGAGCCTTGAATTGTTTTACCGAAACCATAAATAATTTTATGACAAGTTATTTGTTGTGCAAGAAATATTTGTAGCCAACAGATAAAAGAATCAAAAAGAATTATATTTATTCATGAATTAAAAAGAATAAAGTTACAAGAATAGAAAGAATTTAAAGAATTATTGAGTTCTTTATAACAAAGAATAAATAAATATATAAAAGGAAACAGGGGAGTTAAGGCTCTCCCAGAAGCTTCAACTTATTGGCCATCTCATCAATAACTCGACGACGAGTTTTCTCCACAGAGTGTTGAGCCTGCCGACGTAAATCATCGTCATTTATTGCAAATTGCTGGCCAACCGTTGACGAGATTCTTCAATGGAACGGCTTCTCATCATGCCTTCCTGCTCAAGTTGTCCTTGTTGAAGGCTCAACTCTTCCCGTTTCTTAACGAATTTCCCTAGCCGAGACTCGCTGGCTTCTAAAATGGACTGAACTTTGGTGATAGTCTCTCTGGCTCTGAGAATGGCTACTTGGCTCCTCTCAATCTCGAAGTCCACCATCTCTAGCCCCCCTATCGACTGACTCCTGACTGGCTCGTAGTTCTGCCAACTTCCGAGACCAATCTTTCTCTCAACGCCTTAGCTCTTCCTGTCGAGCTGTCAACTCTACTATTAGCCGCGCCAGTTCAATCTCGGTGATCGCTTCCATATCCACTTGGCAAACTGTGTTTAGCGTTTGCACCTGTTCTTCTAAAGCTTCTAGACGGGCCCGATAAGGAGCTGCTTGCTCACTCCCTCTGATCCTTTCAATATTGTTCAGGTAACTAGACAACATTGGGCGTCCAAGCTCTAGAAAATCTCTTCCATCCAAATCATCCCAATACATCTCCTTAATAGCCGCATAAAATCATTAACACTATGATTGAAGAACTCCTCAAGAGGGTCAGCAGTGTCTGAGTTCAGAACATACAGTACTAAGGAAGATATAGCCGGGGGAGGAGTAGCTTCCGCGGGAGTCAAAGAGGAGGAGCTCGTCCCTATACCAGATTCATGACATGAGGGGCCAGTAAATCCAATAAGGATTTGGCAGAACTGGGGACCCGAGGTGAACTATCGCTGGTACAAGTCATTAGAGCAGCTCCGCCAACAGGGGTAGAGAATGGAGTGTCTTCGCCCGAAACTCCTCCTGTAGCAGAAGTGGCCTCAAACGAAAACTTTAAATTGTCTTCATCCCCTGCTGGCAGGCGAGTTGGAGCAGGAGGAGCCACCGGCGTCTCAACAGCCACAATGGTTAAGGGCGTTAATATCACTGGCTGAGGAGCTGTGCGCACGCAATGACGACTGGGAAAGCGTCCTCAGAACAAACGACCGGTGTCGATGACGGCAGGCTCGGAGATGGGGAAGCCACTCTTGGCAAGGCGGTGACGATATCTGTCTTGTCATCGCTCCCTAAATCGTTATTTGGAGGAATCGACGAAGGAATAGAGCACAGGGCCGGCGTAAAGTAGTCTGTATCGAATTTATTTGCAGAACTACCTAATCCACCCACTGATCCCGTAGTGCCATAATAGTCCACCAGCTCCTCGGACTCCACCCTGGTAGTCGAATGCATTGGCGAGTGAAGTTGACTACTTGGATCTCAAAAAAAACAAACAAGAAGTGTCACGTATATGTACAATGGAAAAAGAAATTAAAATATAAAAATTTAAAGAGAGTAGAACCATACCAATGGATACGAGTCCTATGGTTGGACTTGAGGGAGGAGTCGTGGCCGTCTCTAGAAGCACACCCGTCCCGCAATCTAGAGGTTGCGTCATGGTATATTTGACGGATTCCATGGCTAGAGGAGCTAGGACCTCAGTGGCACTAAAGGCTTCTACATGCCTGCTCTCCTCTGTCGGTGCCGGTGGCAGAGTCGAAGCAAGCAGGTCTGTGGCAAATTGGACCGCTGCTTCTTCAGGGATTACCAAGGTTTCCCCGGCCACCTTTTTCTTCTTTCGAGCTGGCTCGCTCCTAGTAGACCCACGGAGTTTGACGTTCAGACTCCGAGGACGAGCGACAACAGGTTGAGGAGCACCTCCAATATCAGCATCGTCATCACCATCATCGTCGTCACCATTTCCATCAGAATTGCTGGCATCTGATGGATCAGCCGCCGTGCCAAGAAATTCATCCATTCTTTTTACTCTGACTCTTTTTGTCCCTTTTCGGCAAGAATAGAAGGCCTCTATCTCCTTACAACAGCTGTGGTTGATGGAGAAAATGGGTACATCAGCGTTGGCAATGTTGTACCAGGTGCAGAAACTTAGCACCATACTCAGCTCTGGCGACTTCTGAGGCAACATGAACTCAGCTCTGGTTCCTCCAGCCACAAAGTGGAACCAGCTGCAGGCACCTTCATACAGATTCCCTTCATAAGCCAGCTTCTTGTTCGGGTTACCCACATAGAGTAGTGTGTATCCGAACTGGCGAGCAAAGCGGCTCGGGGTATATGGCTTAATGTAGCACATGGTATCTTGACGATACATTAAGTGCCGGGGTCGGATATTCAGCAGCCACCAAAAAGCCCCCGAAGATAGATTGGTGAAGTTGTTTGCTCCCAAAATATCTTTAAATTTGGAGTCATATTCTCCACTGGGAAAATCTGGAAAATACTGGAAGATCTCGTAATTTTGGTGATGGCGGAGCGTCTTCCTGATCACCGATATATAGTGGCTTTTCCAATTAGAGCGTTCGTACAGCTCCACGAGGAATGGCTTGTCAGCAAGGGAGTGTTCTGCCGCACTCATTAGAAAAGGGTAGTGCATGACAAGCCATGCCATCAGATATGTATAGGGCATTTCTACCCTAGGATTCAGGATCTTCACCTTGGCAGTTTCTTTGCCTTTAGCCTTCCCTTTGCCCTTTTCAATAGGGATAAAACCATTGCAGAGTGCTCGCAGCCCACTCTGAAGGTTGCTAACCATGGCAGGGAGGAGTCCGGATGGTCGGCCATATGCAAGAAGAACTGCTGAATAAACCACGTTCATTGTAATAGCATCTTTTGGCAGTGATGGCATGACACATCTTTTCAACCATAGTATCAGAAACCCAACGATTAGACCTCCGTTGGACATTGGGAACTGAGCTTAGTAATGGAAGCTCTTGAAAACAGTGCCAGGACTGAATCCACCCTCATTTGATTCATTTGTATAAAATAAGACACTTGTTTTAGCTATGCGACGATCAATCTCTTTGACGTCGATGGGTTTGTGGCCACTGATACTTGATGAACTCTCCTTTGAGTTCAAATTTGTAAAAAGGTAATCGGCCCACTTCTTGTGGCCGATATCTTGGTTACGCACACCTGCCATATCGATGCAGATGCGGTAGTGGCATCATCTCCCAATAAGTGCCATAGATGTGTTCATCCTTCACCTTTAACATATTCAACTCCTCAGTAGTGGTGATGTATTCTTCATAAGGGACTTCGCCCATCGATAAACCTGAGACCTCATACATCTCATGTAGTGCAAGCCCCAATTCACTTTATGGTGTGAAAAAGGTGCCGGTCTCAGGGTTGTACATCTCCAGGAAGCTGAAGAGATGATAGGAGCTCTGAGGTAGCCCAAACTGAATATTTCTATTGGCCATTGGCCTTGAATAAGCCAATTTCCTTTAGAATTTACTTGTGAGAGTCTACCATATGTTGGACAAGGCGAGCCCATCACATGTTGCTTGAGGAGTAGACCCACCCAGGCATCCTGAAGTCGTTGGCTGGATATTGGCCCCCTTTGCCATGAACTTGCTTAGGAAGGTTCGTGTACGAATTGGAACGTCCCCTATTGGGTGCTCCATGGTGATTCTACCTGAAAGCAACCCAGTAATGCATCTAGTCGGACCGTCTTGATAAGCCCATGTGAGCCAAATTTTTCCGTAGAAACACAGTCATATTCTTGAGTTAGCCCCACTCTAACTCACGATGCATGGCCAGCCTCTGAAGACATACCAAAGGGTAGCTGCGCTCCATGCTAGGTAGAAATATCAACAAGTTGTCAGATTGGTAAAACCATTTGCTCTCCTCTTCAAATAAGATATCGTCCGAGTGCCCCCATTGCGTCTCCGAAGAGGAATGAAGGCTTCTCCAGCACTTCTCGGTCAGTTGCCTCGAAGAGAGTATCGGTGATGATCTCCCTTGCAGTAGCGGGGTTGTATATGATCAATTTCTCTCTACACTCCCTTACACCTGGTTTGTAAGCAGAAAGATCTGTCGTGAAGTGAAACTGGGTTGCTAGGTCTGCACCTCCAGCGAACCCGAAGTGATGCCTATGAGAAAGAGCATCCCCTAAATAGCCTACTGCAAAACAAGAACCAAAGTTAGAATTCAGAAAATCTCCTAAGTATAAAAGAAATGCGGAGCTAAAAATAGCTTCGCGTTTTATTAAAATGCGAAGTTAATAAGCAGAAACGCGAAGCTAAGGGAATAGCTTTGTGTTCACAAAACGCGAAGTTAAATCTGTAACCTCGCGTAGGAAACGCGACAGTTAACAAAAATAACTCCGTGTACTAAACGCGAAGATAACGCGATAACTTCGCATAGAAGAAGACCAGAGGTCTCTTCTTCTCCAAGCCATTCAGCCGGAGTACGGTGATTTCGCCGGTGAAAGAGGTGATTGGTCAGTTAAAACCAAGTCAAATCACTCTAAAATAGGTTCTAAAAGCCTCAAAAATGAGGATTTTACCTCCAATAGGTGCGGCGAAAATTGTGTCACCGCTGCGGCCACTCCCTCGGTCGTTGACGCCGCTGCTAGCGCCTACCACCGGCGGAGATGGGGCGCGAGAAGAAGTACTCTTCTTGGGTGCCATTGCTATGGAGGAAGTCGAAGAAAAATGTGAAAAATCGACGGAAATCTAATCGACATAGCTCTGGTCGCCTAATCACCTGAGCTCTGGAGTTCTTGAAATCTCTTCGAATGAAGTGAGGAAGAAGAAGAGTTAAAACTCTATTTAAATAAAAAAAACCCACCCCTTGGTATTCGGCGCAAGAATTGGAGCAGTTACTTGCTAAAATGCGAGGCTATTAGCTTCGCGTAATGATGCAAAACGCAAAGATAACTTGGTATTTTAACTCCGCGTTCCATTTTGAAGATCCGAAGTATTTTAAAATTTGCTAAATTCTAAGCCATTTCGAAAACTTTGAAGGGGGTTCTGTTGGTAGTGAAAACTTCTAAGTAAAAAGAATTTTCCACAATAGAACGCGGAGCTAACTCTATAGCTTCGCGTGTTTTAGCCCCGCATTTGAGCAAATCACGGAGCTAATCGATAGCTCCGAGCTCTGACGCGAATAGCTCCGCGTGAGCAGATTTAATCAGAATCATAAATTGATTATGATTGAGATTTGGGCTTATCCAATGACCAAATTGAGTCCAATCAGAATTCCAATTCAAGAGATTTAAATCAAAATTAAATATTTGATTAGAATCCTTGATGAATACAAATTCTATTTACATAGAAACTCTCATATTATCCTAAGGCTATAAATACCCTCTTGAGGAAGCCTTGAAGGATCTTTTCAGAATATTGAAGAAGTTCAAGTTACGCGTGAGAGCCTTAAACAAATCAAGATCAGCAGATTAAGATCAAGTCGGCCGTCATCTTCATCAAGAGAGAAGATCATCGACGTCAGATCGTCCAAAGGGGCTATTTAGTAGATCCCATCGCTGCGAGCACCCACTTTTTATAGTAAAAGAGAGCGATAAATTATAAATCCTCTTATTTATTTTCTTTTGTTCACTTTCATTGTAATTAAGTTATTTCAATGGAAGGAGGCAAAAATTTTGCTACGAACATTGGTCTGTAATGATAAAACTTAGAGGCTTCCTGATCTTCATTCTAAGTATCATCGATTATGGCTGCATATGGTCGAACCCTTCAAAAGAGAATAGATTTTTTTTTAATCGACCTAGTGAGCAGGGATTTTTATGTGTTGGTTAATATTTTCAAGCAGTGGTAGATAACTGCGACCAATATCAATAAGTCCGCAATAGCTGTTTGGTAAGCCTTTATCTTTCTTGAAGTGGTTGAGACTTAGCTTTAAGTGATTTGAGTCTTAAGCTATTTGACCGTCAATTTTAATGAGTTAGAGGCGACATGAGAGAATTATACCCCCACTCAGACAATCGAAACATACACAATTTCATCGTGAATGTTGTTGCATTTCACATTTTTTTAAGGATGTGAACATTATCCGTAATGATGCAGGCACAACGGTAGTGAGCTTCACATGAAGCTTTAGCTTTTCAGTGGGCTCAAACATGAAGTTGTCATCACATAACTTCAATTTCAAGAGAGCTTGTTAGATGAAGTCCCTCCCGCGTGTGTCTTACAGACTACACAATCTTGAAAATTAGGCTTGTGCTTTTAGCCTTGGTTGCAATAGGGATGCAACTCTGAAGATGAGCCCATGTGATGATTTGAACACATGAATACCAACTTCAGTCTCCTATGGAGTGAGATATGTGAGTGTCATAACAAATCTCGAATGCATCTGAGACATGCGAGTGTCGTGACAAGCCTCGCATGGAAGCTAAAATATGTGAGTGCCATTTTGAACTCTATATCGAGGCTAAAGGGATCTTTTGTGAAACTTGGATCGCTCAAGTTGCACATCTTCATCTTCTGGATAGATGGCAAGATGCGCATCTTGCTTGGTTGAGCAAAAATATTTTTAACCGCAAAACTAGAAAGTCTAACTAGTTTTTAGCTTAGCTGACTTACTAGAGATTACATGTCAAGATTGATGTTTATCTCAGAATAGAGCTCAGTTCGTTTGGTTGCTTGTCATGCTGTAAACTTCACGAAATGATATGAGGAAATGTGGAAGCCTTGGGAGCTTCAAAGTTCTCATACACGACCCCAGTTGAATACTGAATTAATTCTTGATGTAGAGGAAATGAATCAATTCTTTGGTGATTTGCTTAGCCCGCATTTGGCTAAAGTATCTTCAGATACTGAGAAGAGAGTTGTCCATTTTTTTGACATATCTAAATATTGTTGCAGTTCGCCAAATTGGTTATTAATTGGATAATGGACATAACCTCATATGGCAAAACTGACTCCAGCATTTCTTTGTAGGAGTTTATTCACTTTCCCTTCACATAATATCTTCTTTAGGGTTGTATTTTGATGCTGAGTCTGGTCAAACATTGCATGTTGATTTTGTAACAAATATGAACCATCTTGAAATATGGACACAGACCCTATTTCTTGGGTGGTTCGTGCGAAAGTAAAAGTCTTCCTGAAACATCAGCTACCCCTTGGGAGAGCCGTTCTAAATTCCTCAGGTTGCAAGATATGAGAATCACGTACTGAGTGATTTATGCAAGGTTGAGCCCTATGTCTACTTCGGTTCACATGGGCTTAGTCTCTCATCCGATTTAATCAAGATTGGGTTGAGTCTTATGCATGATCTGATTCATATCAGGTTGGGCCTTGCATCTGACTGCTTGAGCCTCATAACCAATGCAGGTTTCAAAATTTATGAGTATTCCTTGATGATCTTAAATCTGTTGGGTTCAGCTTAATTTTGAGCTTGACACATTTTCTGTTGCACGAATAGTGAGAATATCATCATGCACCATGAGGTTTGAATTCTGGCCAAAGATTTGATTGGATTTATCTTCAATTGATGTATATTCTGGACATATTTTTTGATATCGAAGATAATTGTTCCATGATAAAACATCTTTCTCTTCTTTGGATGTATTTGAATTTTTAAATAATATTTGAATTTGTTTTTTGACCATAATATATATATATATATATATATATATATATATATATATTTAATCTTCTTAAGTGTTGGATAAATATAACTAACTCAATATAGTTAAATATGCCCCTTCGACGAGTTATACGGGGGTCGAGCTACCCGGATAGCTCGCCGAGGGTGTGGGGGAAGCGCCCCCAGTCCAAAACAAGAGAGATCTGTGCATGATGAAAATTAGTATGCGGACAGATCTGCGTGCGTGCGCATGGAGAAATCCTTTTTTTATTTGGCACCCCGCAGGTTGCAACCCGCGGGTGCACCTTGCGGGTGTACCCCGTGGGTGCATCCCATGGGTGCAGCCCTGCGGTTGCAACCCTGCGGGTGGTACCCCGTAGGTGGCACCTGCGCACCGCACGGTTATCTTTTTTTGACAGACGATGATGTTTTTGACCGGCAATGATACCTTGTTAGTCTTAGTAGGCGATGACGCCTCACCTTCTTTGACAAGCGATGATACCTTGTCAGTTTTTTGTGAGCGATGACACCTCAGTTGTTTTGACAGGTAATCGCGCCTTGTCAATTTTGGTCGGTGATGATGCCTCTCCTTTCTTAATCGTTACCCGATAATAAGTATCATATATTGTATTTTTCCTCCCATACTTTATCTATTTTTGTATATAAATAAATTCTACTCGGATATTTTTAGTGTCTTTTTCAGATAATCCAATTCGTACAAGGAGATGGCATGAAATCAAATTCAGAGTAGGAAATCAAAGTCTGAAAAGTTAATAAAGTGGCAAGACTACGAGACTACGATGTTGCAGAGATTTAAAGTCAAATACAGTCAGGAAAAATAAACTTACAAAACAAGATCTTCACGTGGAAAAAATTTCATGAATTTATCAAATAAATTGGCCGCTATTTAGCGGTTTTTACCGCTATTTGGCTGGCCAATGTGGGCCTCATGTTCCGAGTTTCTCCCTTGGCTTCGATGTAATGTTGTAGTTTTCCAGTTCTTCTAGAATCAGGATTTGATTTCCGAAGCCTATATATTGGCCTATCCTTGTATTCTAAGATAATCCTGAAGTTTTGTACTCGTTTTTAATTTAAAAAAATTACGGTTTTGCTGAAGGAGTAGTGGCCACAATACCGTACTCCAGAGGTAAGCCATTACTTTCTAATATTTATTTGCTTTTTAGATAGAGTTAATTGCTTTCTAGTATAGGTATTATTGTTTTCTAGATTAGATTTATTTGCTTTCATAAATAAAAATAGATTTAATTGCTTACTAGAAATATGAGTAGCTAATTGTTTTTAGCCCTAGGATGTAGATGAAGTTAGTTTAATAAACCTAACATGGATTTATCTCATCTTCTTTCTAGAAAGAAATAAAGTTATGATTTTTCTATAAATAAATAAAAGATAGAGTTTACAAATTATAATTCTTTGATAGATTATGCTTAATTAATATTTTGATAATCTATACTTAGATGAAGTTTGGAATTCTTACTCTTTGTTTATTTTTATAATTATCAATAGAGATTTTCCTATAAATAAATTGAATTGAGTAAACTTGTAAATCTAAATTCTTTGATAGGTTATACTTAAGTTCGGTTTTTTGATAGCCTATACTTAGATTAGGATTTGAAGTTTATTTGTTTTCTCTTGTTTATGAGATTTTCTACTTGATATGATTTATTTTTAAAAAAGTGTTATCTTTGATGGTCTATACTTGCACATCACTTGATAGGTCATACTTAGAGGCACTTGATTAAAATCAAATTAAAAAGATCATATTTTTAATATGTTAGTTAACCGTGCATAATTAAAAATATAAGAAGAAAGAGATAATTCACTGTTAGGCTATTATTCTAATAGAATTGAAATCCTAGGCTAATCTTTAAGACTTAAAACTAATTTTCTCTCGATCTAGAAACTCATAGTTAATCTGTTAGACTAAAGAAAATATAAGGAACGCAAAAAACACCTTAGATTCCTGTGGGACGACCTGTACAGTGCTACATTGACACTGTGCGCTTGCAGTAATTTATCAAATCAAGTTTTTGGCGCCGTTGCCGGGAATCGACGGTATTTTTCTTACTTTTTCTGACATTTTACCGGTTAACAGTGTGTGTTTGCAGGGACCATAAAGTGCAAATACAGAAAGACAAAAAGAATCAAAAGAACCTCTGAACTAATCAACCGAAAACAGAGAGTCAAATCCTCTGCTTTGACCGCTATTCAGCACTAAAAGCCGCCAATTGGAGGTTATATTGGTGAATTCTGATCTCATCTTTTCTCCAGTTCTGTATTTTGTGTCCCTGGTTATAAAAAAAATAAAAAAAAATTATGAACAGTAAGAATCACATTTTTATTTGATCATATCTATTCCACCATTTTTTTTTCTCTCCACCACACCCAACTTCTTGCATTAGTTTAGGAAATTCACGCATACACTCACAGTCGTTAGTTCATGCCACATTGGACCCGTGATCAATTTGGTCGACTAGTGAAATCAGATTTGCTCATGGGTGCCAAGATGGACCAGCCAATCCCGATCCTTCAGGATCGATGTTACCCGTTGCGCACATCATTACCATCATGCATCAAACTTCCACACGCAGCGGGTAATCACTATGAATTGAAGCTGCAGTACATTAGTATACTTCCTAAATTCACTGGTTCTGATTCAGAAGATGCATATATCTTTTTCAGTGAATTTCAGGAAGTATGCGTAATGATAAAACTGCAGCACTTATCGGAGGATGCAATTAAGCTCCGCTTCATCCCATTTGCACTCAAGGATAATGCTAAGAAGTGGTTGTACAGTATGCCTACCGATTCAATCACTACTTGGGATGAATTCGTTGAAGTGTTTATTAAGAAGTACTATCCCACGCATAAGACGGCAATGATTCGAAATCAAATCAATCAATTCCGTCAAGTGTCGGAAGAGCCCTTCTGGAAATACTTGGAACAATTCAAGGACTTATTAGCTCAGTGCCCCCACCATGCGATAGAAAAGTGGCGGTTGTGTCAAATCGTGTACGAAGGACTCGATTACACATCCAAAACTCTTCTTGAGTCCATGTGTCAGGGGGAGTTTATGAGGAAAAACGAGGATGAAGCATGGGACTTTCTTGAGGACCTATCATGGAAGACTATGCAGTGGAAGAGTCCCGCTGAGAAACCCAGTGCATCAACTTCTGCACATAAGGGTGGAATCCATAGCGTCGATATCTCTATAGCTACCGAAGCTAAGATTGCAACCCTTATGAGGAGAATTGAGGTATTGGAGACCAATCATGCTCCACAGGTGGGTCAAGCAAATCAAATTCAAGTTCCCATATACTTTAATTACGGAACTCCGAATCATGTTATGGAGGAGTGTCCATTATTAATGAATTCCATGGGTCCCACACTTGAGCAGGCTAACGCCTTATATCAACAACCATGAACAATCCTTACACTCCTACATACAATTCTGGCTGGAGGAACCATCCAAATCTATCATGGGGTCAAGGGCAATATCAGGGGCCCCTAACCCTAATATGCAGTCTCCAGCCACTGGTCAGTTCCCAAGACCAAATGTGGGTGCCTACTAACATCCAAACGCTTCGAATTATGGGAATAACCAGAATAGAGCACCTGCACAAAATTACTCTCATCCACAACAGGGGTCTAATATTCATCAAGAAAAGCAACTCCAGTCACTTGAGAAGAACGTTGAAAATCTTTTTAAGTCTCATTCCAAATTTGACACGCAAATGTCCAACCTTGATGCACACATGCAAAATCTTATGAAAGTGTCAGCTGATTTTATTCAAAGCACAGGTCAGCAACTGCTCGTGAACTCTCAATCTATTAAGAATGTAGAGCAGCAGGTTGGACAATTAGCGAGTCAAATAAGTAAACGTGGCCAGGGTATCTTTCCAAGTCAACCCATAACGAACCCTAATGCCAGTTCCTCAAACTCCAATCAGTCGCATGTCTACCAATGCAATGTCATTCACAAACTTAGATCTGGCAAGCAAGTGGACAATAATATAGTCATGCCCCCTGATCCCACTCCTACTATCTCGCAGGCTACATCACCTCTTCCACCCTTTTTTCCACAACCATCTCCATCACCTCCATCACCGTCACGTACTCAATTGGAAGAACCTGTTCCTGAGCCAAAAGCACCATATCCAAATCGGCTTAGGAAGCCTTCACCGTAAATAGAAAAGATTCTTGAAACATTTTAGCAGGTAAAGGTTAATTTTCCACTCCTTGACATTATACAACAGGTTCCTACTTATGCTAAGTTCCTCAAGGATTTGTGCACTAAGAAACAAACAAGAAACGTTCCTGAGAAAGTTTTTTTTGCTTCAAATATATCACATATCCTCTCTAACTCCTTACCTATCAAGTACAAAGATCCAAGTTACCCTACAATATCATGTACTATTGGGAACACTACATTTGATAGGGCGTTGCTTGATTTAGGGGCAAGTGTCAACTGCTTCCTTACACTGTTTATCAGCAACTAGGATTAGAAAAACTTCAACCTACCAAGGTTACATTACAGCTAGCTGATCGTTCAATTAAGAGACCACTTGGTATAGTTGAAGATGTACTCATTAAAGTTGGCGAGTTTATCTTTCCTGTAGACTTCATTGTCTTAGAAACTGAGCCAATCTCCAATCCACGAAATCAAATTTTCGTTATCTTGGGTAGACCATTCCTTGCAACATCAAATGCATTAATTGATTGCAGAAGTGGCCTCATGAAGTTATCATTTGGGAATATGACTGTGGCATTGAACGTATTTAATATGGACGAGCACGCAACGAGCTCCTTCATTGAGGTCAACATGATTCATAATTTGCACTCTCATTCGACCTCTTGCACTGATGATGAACCCTCATTTGAGCAACTGTTCAAACATGAGCTCATACTATTAGAAGAATTGGTACATACTGATTTTATATATGATGATACTTGTGAAAGCGTGCCATTAATTTATGAACAAACTTTTGAGGATTTATTTACAGAGGAGCTCGCATTACTTCGTGAGTTAGAAGAGCCACAACCACATTCACTTGATCATATTGCACTCTTCTCACCTCATGATATTTCTACATGTATGCTTGTTACTAACGATGATTGGTAGGTTTATAATAAAGAATTCTCTAACACAATTATTAATGCTTATATGTGGACAAAGAAAAAGCGAGAACGACATAAGAAGCAGACAGGTAATTTCGTGACTTGTAGGAGAATGATGAGATATAATAATGCACCCACTTTACATTTAAAACGCACACACTACGAAAGTGGGAAGCGATCGAGAGGTCGTAACCGCTTTACATGCGTTAATAGGGTGATGATATTGAGATCGTAACTTTTGCGACTCTCATTATTTATATAGTATTTGTATAAAAGCTTTCATATTTATTTTACCACGCCTGGTTTGTGTATGAGGGCATACACAAGTTTAGGTGTGGGGGGAGTAGTTTTTAGGAGATTTTTATTTTTTAGGATTTTTAGGATTTTATTTTTATTTGTAGTATTTTTTTTTTAGATTTTTGGGTTTCTTTATTTTACACTTTGGGTAGTTTTTAGGGTAACTTTAAAAAAAATTTGAAAAAAAACTTGTTTTCATCAATAGATCAACCTAATTACAGATAAAGGAACAAATTTAGATTTGAAATTTGATAGGAGAGTAGATTGGATTATACACTTTGAATTTTATGAAAAAAAACTAAAATCCGAAAAATAAATATCGCTAATAGTGGTTTTGAGGCAAGTATATACATCTATTTGTTTTTCACTTCACAATAGTTTATTAGGTTAAGGATAAAGATAATAACGATTGAGTAAGTTTTCTCTCTCTAAAAAAAGAAAAAAAAAGAAAAAAAGTGAGAATAAAATAATGGGGTGAGCCTAAGATAATAGCCTCGAGAGTGATAAAATAATGGAGTGTGCCTGGTATTAAGGCAATAGCCTCAAGAGTGAAAAAAAAAAGAGTATGATCTGAGTAATCGGGTACTTTGCGCCTAAGTAAGCGTGAATATTCGCATGAAATGTGAAATATTCTAAAAAAAAGAAAAGAGTATGAACTGAATAATCGGGTATGTTGCGCCTGAATATTCGCATGAAAGGTAAAATATTCTTTAAAAAATTAAAAAAAAAGAAAAAAAAGAAAAAAAATTGTCATGAGAGAGGAGATGAATCATGAGTTAGAGTTGGAGTCCAAAACTAAAATAGACTATCACACATACACGTAGATGTATAGGAGCCAATAGATTATCTGTTAGTGGGTATTGAAAGATAGAATTTAAATTTTTGATTAAAATGATAAGTGTATCTGATATGACGCTCGATTTGAAAATTGATAATTTAATGCTCTTTTGAGTTTGTATATTAGTGAGATTAATTGATGAAAATATCATTTAAAAAAAAAATTCTTTCTTTTGTATTAAATTTCTATTTTTCTTTATTTTTGGTTATCCTTATTTTTCTTTTCTTTATTCCTTAATCTATTTTCTTCATGAATTTTGTGGGTATATTCACTGCAAACCCTCACGAGACAGCACTCGTCCACTAGGGTAACCTAGGGTTTAAAGGCTTGTTGCACGTGCTAAGTGCAATCGCGATTCCTGCGAAAGTGAGTTAGGATTTTTATTTTTCTTTTTAAGTTTAGATTTTGCTCGAGGACTAATAAAAGATAGGTGTGGGGGTGTGATAAGTATCATATATTGTATTTTTCCTCCCATACTTTATCTATTTTTGTATATAAATAAATTCTACTCGGATATTTTTAGTATCTTTTTCAGATAATCCAATTCGTATAAGGAGATGGTATGAAATCAAAGTCGAAGTAGGAAATCAAAGTCCGAAAAGTTAATAAAGTGGTAAGACTACGAGACTACGATGTAGCAGAGATTTAAAGTCAAATACAGTTAGGAAACATAAATGTACAAGACAATATATTCACGTGACAAAAAGTTCATGAATTTGTCAAATAAATGGGACGCTATTTAGCGGTTTTCACCGCTATTTGGCTGCCTAATGTGGGCCCCATGTTCCGAGTTTTCTCCCGTATCTTCAATGTAATTTTTTAGTTTTCCAGTTCTGCTAGAATTAGGATTTGATTTTCGAAGCCTATATATTGGTCTATCCTTATATTCAAAGAGAATCCTAAAGTTTTGTATTCGTTTTTAATTTAATAAAATTGGAGTTTTGCTGAAGGAGTGGCGGCCACAATACCGTGCTCCAGAGGTAAGCCATTGCTTTCTAATATTTATTTGCTTTTTAGATAGAGTTAATTGCTTTCTAGTATAGGTTTTATTGCTTTCTAAATTAGATTTATTTGCTTTCATAAATAAAAATAGATTTAATTGCTTACTAGAAATATGAGTAGCTAATTTTCTTTAGCCCTAGGATGTAGATGAAGTTAGTTTAATAAACCTAATATGGATTTATCTCATCTTCTTTCTAGAAAGAAATAAAGTTATGATTTTCTATAAATAAATAAAAGATAGAGTTTACAAATCATAATTCTTTGATAGATTATGCTTAATTAATATTTTGATAATCTATGCTTAGATGAAGTTTGGAATTCTTACTCTTTGTTTATATTTAGAATTATCAATAGAGATTTTCCTATAAATAAATTGAATTGAGTAAACTTGTAAATCTAAATTCTTTGATAGGTTATACTTAAGTTCGGTTTTTTTATAGTCTATACTTAGATTAGGGTTTGAAGTTTATTTGTTTTCTCTTGTTTATGATATTTTCTACTTGATATGATTTATTTTTAAGAAAAGTGTTATTTTTGATGGTCTATACTTGCACATCACTTGATAGGTCATACTTAGAGGCACTTGATTAAAATCAAATTAAAAAGATCACATTTTTAATATGTTAGTTAACCATACATAATTAAAAAGATAAGAAGAAAGAGATAATTCACTGTTAGGCTATTATTCTAATAGAATCGAAATCCTAGGCTAATCTTTAAGACTTAAAACTAATTTTCTCTCGATCTAGAAACTCATAGTTAATCTGTTAGACTAAAGAAAAAGTAAGGAACGCAAAAACACCTTCGATTCCTGTGGGACGACCTGTACAGTGCTACATCGACACTGTGCACTTGTAGTAATTTATCACATCAAGTTTTTGTATAACGCCTAGGCTCCGAATCATAGGAGTTTGAAGATAGAAATTCTTCATACCTTTATTGATCGACTTCGACGACCAAGGTTTCAACTACTGATCCGATGGATCTACGGTCAGACTGCGCAACTAAGTTTTCTGTTGTGAACAGAGAGGCTCCCATTGTGGTCGTCAATTCTTGTACGCTAGAAAATTGTAGATTTTCTTACATTGCAAATTTCCTTTTGAATTACAGCAATAAAAAAATTACAAAGAAATTCAAAATTACAAGAATAGGGAACAATTAATTTTGTTTCCCCTATTCAATTTTTGTGGGTCTAGCAGCGGTAGAGCCTTGCTTCTTTACTCCATTGATAATCCTAATGTCGCGTTGGTTGATTTCTCCAGAGAAGGGGAGGGAACTCCACTCTTGAAATTTTTCCGTCATCATGTTTCTCTTCATTTAGGACTCTCCTTTCTGTGAATTTCTCTGTCCTAAAAACTCTGTCTTTTCTGGAGACTCCGGAAGAAGATGCTCTGAGATTTCCCCTTTCAAAGAAGAATCCTCTTTTCTCTGGATTCTGCCCTTCTTTTATATACTGAGGAGTAATTGTTCCACTCAAATCCGGATCAAATCCACATAATAGAAACACCGAGATTAGGGTAACCATTCCCCATAAAATTCAGTCAAATCCACATAACAGAAGCACCGCGGGGTGAACCTCTTAGTTGCACCCCGCAGGTGGCACCCGCGAGTAGCTTTCTTGGGTAGCACCCGGGGGTGCACCTTGCGGGTAGCACCCTACGAGTGCACTCTGGCACTTTTCTTTTCTTTTCTTTTGTTGTCTACATACACATGGTTTTAATAAATTATTTGGTTGTAATATTAAGTACTTAATAGAAAAACTCACGGTCATCCATATCTCAAAGCCATGATGTGGGTATGAAAGTCATAAATCTTTAAATATATCCCAACAATCGAATAAAGTTTCTTCTTCCTTTTGGCGATAGGTTATGATTTGCTTTTCACAAATAATTAGTCTGATGTGAGGGAAGAATTTCTTTAAGAATATTTTTGGCATTTTATGTCATCTTTCAATTGAATTTGGGTGTAAAGAGTGTAACTGCATTTTAGCTTTGTCCTTCAGAGAGAACAAAAAGAGCTTAAATTTTAATTGCTCTACGCTAATATTTTAGAGATTGATAGTAGCACAAAATTCTTCAAAGTCGCGAAGATATGGGCTCTCTATATCCATCCCATGGAACCTAGATAAAAATTATACAACCCCGGATTTTTTTTTTCTTAAAGTGCTCTATATTCAAAGGAAATCAATACAAGAAGGTTAGGTTGCTTGATCTGATTGTAAGTAATCACGTAGGGATCTCCCAATGCCTCCATGTTGACTTTGATCGTCATTTGTGTTATAACCACCAAACTTGTTATTATTATTGTCATTATTCATGGTATTTTGATTGTTCATGCTCATATTGTAAAGTGATTGATGTATTTGAAGTATTTGTGAATCTGTATACAACCGAACGAGTCTACTCTTAGATGTTCTCATCCAATTGGTCATACAAATTCAAAATTGTACTTGTTAATGACGTAGGAACCGTAATATATACTAAAGCGTAGAATGCAATAGTAAAGATTTCTAGCAATGGTGCCATAAACTTAACTCGACTTGAATCGTACACTCCCAAGTGTAGGAGATCGACAAGTAGTATCCGGGCGGTAAATACCAAAGATCGTTTCTCTCGAGAATCTTTGTGATTATGCTTCGACAATGAGAAATATAGAGATTATGAAACTAAACAGATTATGAGAAGGTTGAAAACTAACTAACTAAAAATTGATTGATTGGTTGTAACTTAAACTAGAGAGTTGTATTGCGTAGATGAGTTAACTTCCCATAGATTGAATCAATAGATTAGTTAATGTTTATTTTATCTCAATTATAAGATCACGTGGTCTCATACAATCAAAAAATAAATCATTGAAGCACAAAAAAAAAAACTAAGTTATAATTTTGATAATTGGTTGACTTTCCCTCAGTTAATCGTATATGAATTTAGAGATGATCTAAACATGAAGTGTGAATAAAAAAAAATAGTTGTTCAAGTCTAAGAATACACCATGTTAAAAGAGTCTATGGTATATAAAAACTAAATATTGTCATCAAACTATAAATCATCAAAGTCTTTATAATCATATTTGGCACCTTATAAGATAATACGGAACCAAAAATCAAAATTATATAAAATAATTAAGCAACAAAAAACTCATACTAGTTCGTTATCTAGAATTTGTTATCTCATTCAAGCCAATGAAAAAATGTAGTCACTCATAATTTTCATAACCATTGAATAATCAAAAAAGAAAATTTGTTATTAATAACTATAAAAAAGTAAATAAACTAAACTCTCAAAAACTCTCTATAAATCTCTAAAATTCTCTCTAATTCTTGATAATTAAAATTCTGGAGTAAATTAAGTATATACAACCTCTCAAAACTCTAATATAAAAATTCTATTTATAAGGAATTTTTTTCTCTTTAAAAATTTTTATATCTATGCGTTCTGCCGATATGCTATCAATAGCCGCTTCGACAATAGCTCTCAAGAACATTTACAGTCTTCAATATTAGCTAGCTGTCGATAGCCATTCCAAGTGGCTGTTGACAGCAAGACTTGAAAATTGGTTTTTTGGGCTAATAAGCACATGGATACGCTTCTCGTTTGATTTTCTTTTATTCAGAATCCTGTAAAAAGATCTAAAACACTAGAAAAATATTAAAGTAAAGAGTATGATCCATAAAAATAATTTATCATTAGCTTCTCATATTAATCAACAAAATTGGATTATGAGTGTATAAAATAGATATAAAATATTATACTTTTCACTCCTAATCACCTTACATCTCAAACATACATATCTTAAACATACATATTTCAAACATACACATCTCAAACATATATTTCTCGTAGTTTGTCAAAATAGATAGTGATATATTCAAATGTAAGATTGACGTAATGAACTCAAAAATACATATTCGTAATTTACATTTCAGGAATACATACTTAGAAACAATCTTCAGCTCAATGATCTCTTAAGTGGCTACCATTGGTCCGTTCTTAAATTCTTTTTATGTCCTACCCCTCTGCAGAAAGATGGTGATGTTATTGCTAGTGGAGCACCACATTCGGGATTGGTGTAATGGCGTGAGTTAAACCTAAATAATGAGAGGTCAGATAGTCAATAAACCTATTTAATGATTTATGTAATACCCCAAATTTCGAGCTACTTGTATTACTCTCTTGAGACCAGTGGTGTCGAATAACTCCACCGAAATTAATTTTGGACACCGAAATAACTTTCAATTAATATAACTTTAAATCCACAAATCCAAATGACATTCGGTCTTCGCGACTATTAGTTTTGTAATATTTAAAATTTTTGGAGATTTTTCTTACGAGGCCGAAAATTACTCCCAAAATTGTTAATTTAATAATATTAAAATTATTCTTCCAATTACTTCGGAATTTCGGTCCATTTATTCCGGACATCGAAACAACAAACGAATAATTTTGTAGTGTTTTCCTCACCGAGCACTACGTCCTACATAAATTTGGTAGTATTTGAAGAACGTTATACAGAACCGAAATTATTAAATTATTAAATAAATAAATTTTTATTAACCCAATATCTTATCCACCTCATTCCTTGCTATCAAGAGAAGCGGGAGTTGCGGTGGTGTGTTGTAGAGTGGAGAAAAGGTTTGCGGTGGTGTGCTGTAGAGTTGAGAAAATGTTTGTGGTGGTGTGCTGTGGAGTGGAGAAAAGGATGGCTTTGAAATAAACTTTTCACCCTTTTATAAAAACTACACTCTGCCACACCCTCGCACATTCTCTCTGTATCACTCTCTTCCCTCTCTTCTATCTCTCGGCCAAACTCACCAACATTGGAGAAAAAAATTAAAATAAAATAAAATAAAAGAGAAAGAAAAGGAAAAATCAAACCGAATCGATGATTCGAACCAAATATTCGAGATCAAGTCGAGGCAAGTAATACTGCTATTTTCGTTCATTTCGTTATTTTATTTATATCTATTTTCGTTCGTTTCTTTATTCAATTTAAATTTGTGTATGTAAAATGTTTTGGTTCGTTTCTTTATTTAATTTAAATTTGTGTACGTAAATTGTAAAAATGCTTGATTCATATTTTGCATCGTTAACTGATATTGAGAACTGAACTATATTAGTGTGTTAAATTTAACATATATAAATATTGTGATATTTACTATTTTTAATTTTAAAAAAAAGAAAAGAAAATTTACGACCGCCAAAATCATGTAAAATCCGGTTTGCATGCAAATAATAATTTTGCATGCAAACCGTGGGCCTTCACGTATACAAGTAGAGAGAAAAGAAAAAGAAAAGAGAAAAAAAAAAGAAAAAAATTGTAACTGGGCCTGGCCCAGCCCAGAAGATAAAGAAAAAAAGAAGAGAAAGAGAAAAAGATTAGAAATTGGGAATTGGGCCTGGCCCAGCCCAGTAAAAATAAAAGAAAAATAAAATTAAAAAATGGGCTTGGAATTGGTTTGGGCCAGAAAAAAATATAGAAAAAATAATAAAAACACTGGGCCGGCCAGCCTAGCCCAGTAAAAGAAAAATAAAATAAAAATGAGTGGGCTTGGGTCTGGGCTGGACAGAAAAGAAAAGGAAAATAAAATTAAAATAAAGATATGAAAAAGTGGGAATTTAGTAGGCATGGACTTGATGGATTAAATAATTGAGAGATTTGAATTAGACTTAGCTTGGATTAATTGGACATAATTAATAATAGTAATAAATTAGATTTTAATTAAAAGAGAAATGCATATTAATATATATAATTGAGCCTAGAAATGTAATAAATACCTACGTTGGGTTTAAAAAAAATAATGCAGTATTATTATATGATTCACTTGATTTCCAAATTGGATTATTAATTGACACTGAAAATAAAACCAGATTATTGTAATATTTTTGATGATATGCATTGTGGTACAATTGTGCACTAACATCTATCATGATACAAGTCATGTGCCTTGATATTACAAATCATATGTACTAATATATCATGTGTTAATTTATCATGCTACAAGTCATGTGTTTTACATGTCATGTGTTTTACATGTCATGAGTTTTGATATTACAAGTCATGTGTTTTACATGTCACGTGATTTGATATTACAAGTCTTGTGTTTTAATATACAGATCATGTGTTATGATACTACATGTCATGTACAGTCATGGAAATGCAAGCATGTTATCATGAATTGAAAAGCAATTAAAGAAGGGTTATAAAATTTTCATGTGCATAATTCATTATAAACACGGGGACGGGAGAAACTATATGATGGATAAGAGCCTTGCCGTATAAAAATTGATTGTATTGTTAGGGCATGGATTCTTTTACTGTAGCGGCCTGGGTGATTACTGGATCACCAATTGATATTTACCCAGAGTGGTATGTTCGTATTATAATACAGTACAGAACTTGATTGAGTGCCTAGCGGCATGTCATGGTTCAGCACCATGAATATTGGGGCCGGGTCCCTGGTATGCACGGGCACTTATACGACAATGAAGAATAGCGCTATCTTATCCATTAATACAGTTTCTATAATTAAATTGGACAATGACTGAGACCAATAGAATATATGATTAAATAGATAGAGTAGTTATTGCCATGGTTATTTATTTATGCATTTATTTATGCTTGCCTTCATATTAATTTATATGTTACCTTCATGTTAATTTTTATGCACACAAACAATACTGACATAAACATACTCATGCACACTGATATTCCTGTACTATGATAGTACACAATTTTCTCTTTTTAAATGTGTTACTTGCTGGGTTTAATCCCCTGGGTTTGAACCCAGATTTGGAACGTGAAGAAGGGGACCTAGCCCCAGTTGAAAACATGTACTTCGTTGGACAGATCGAGTGACAATAGGCAAGCGAAGTACTATCTGGAGAGTCTTTGTATATTTTGTTTATATTTTCTTTTGTCTGGTCACTACTTTTCTCTTTGACTCTTTTGTGTTCATATTTAAAGCAGTGTGTCGTTTTATGTAATAAACTTTTTGTATAAAGAAATTATTTCAGTTTCAGACATGTTATTTATTTATCTGATTGTGGCAGTAGTTACGGTTATTCCAAGATCCTGTGACTGTTGGGTTGTCTTGTGAAAATAAATAGTAACGTCCTCCGTTTTGGGAAGCAGCTGAAAAACGGGGGCGTTACAGGGTGGTATCAGAGCCTAGGTTTAGGTGGAAGACCATAGGACTACTGCCACATAAGAGCATGTATGTGACTTATTCATAATAATTGTTTCTTATTCTTTGATACCTATCAAATCTACTATCGTGCATATCCTATTGTTTTCTATTCGTTTGAGGTATCTATTTTGAATTCTTTTTATTGATTCTTATCTGGTCCGTTGCAGAATAATGTCAACCCGATCTTCTTCGAGTATGAGTGTAAGTCCGATAGATGATACGTCTGATCTTAGGAGCCATGAAAAATTGGCATGCGATCAAAATCGGTGTCTAAGATTTAGAATTTTCTGAGATGGCTGAGTATTATTGAACATTTATATAGAACTTTACAAGATCTTATCACTATAAATAAACAGATCAGAAAATGAGTTAGAATATGTCTGAACAAATGAATGTAATAAATCATTTGAGAAATTAAAACGGAGTCTAACAACAGTACCAGCTCTAGCAATTCTTAATACTTCTGGAGAGGGCATATTCATGCTCTATTTTTATATCATTCGATAAGCAAAGTAATTCTGTAGGTCATGCATTTAAGATTTAAATTTTTATCTATACCAAGAATTTCAGACGAAGTTTAAATGAATTTTTAAGTACAAATTTCTTTGGAGAAATATAGTTATGTTTGGACATAATTACTATAACAATCTTAATCATGTGAGACCTAATGTTTTATTGAGTTCCAGTGTTATTAATAGGAAAGAAGGATGAGAGTAAAAAGTTGTGTGTGGACTATAGATGTTTAAATATAGTAACAATAAAAAAAAATATCCACTACTTATGATAACTAATCTATTTGGTCAATTGAGAAAAGGAAGAGAATTCTCGAGGATAGATCTTTATTTGGGATTCTGTCAAGTAAATGTCCGAGCAGAAATATTTCAAAAACTGCATTAGAACCAAACATAGTCACTATGAATAATTGGTGATACCGTTTTCAGCAACTAATACTCCAACAATATTTATAAATTGATAATGAACTATAAAAAAAAACAACCTATGGAAGAATAAGTGTAATATATATATATATATATATATATATATATATATATATATATATATATATATATATATATATATATATATATATATATATATATATATATATATATATATATATATATATATATATATATATAAGAGATCTTAGAACACTAAGAATTTTGTAGAATTAGTCAAGTTGAAAGTAAAGGATAAGAAATTGATAATAAAATATAATTAAAGAAAACAAATTCTATCAAAACAAAATATGACATTATATTTTGTTACTCAACTTAAGTTTATCTTTTCAAATGATTATCCTATTCTATTACTTTTTGTTAATCGTTCCCATTTGACATTTAGTATCTTATATCTGAATATTATCATAATATGATTCATGTCTTGAACCTTTATACATCACAAGTCTTATTAAGTCGGCGAGACAATTGTCGAGAGATAATCTCTGGCGCCAGCAATTGCAGTCGCTTAATAAGATCGTTGTATGTGATTGAATTTTGTAATTAGTCAAGAATTCATTTCTTATCTTGTGTACCTACCATTCATAGTCTTGTTACATCGATATTATAATAGTTCAGATTTATTTTCATTTCTAAAGTCAATTACAACATGTAATAGGATCTTGAGAATAAACTCTATAAAAATATTTATCACATATATCTTACACATTACTTAATCAAGATGGCGTGGCACTCCAAATTAGTAGCAGTTATTCCTAATTAAATTTTATCTTGTTTTTGTATTCATTCACCCAAATAAAACTTCAAGAATAAATTGGGAATCCTAACTATCTATTATCATTCCTATAAAAAACGGAAGTCGTTTATGATGTATTTTATATATCATAATTAAGAAAATGCTTACTAGAAGTACAAAATAGTGAATCGATCAAAAATAGACTTGAGAAAAGACTTAAATATTTTGTAATTGTTCCAGAAGAATTGAAACAAAAATATGAGAAGCGATATGTAAGAATTATTAACCAATGGGAAAAGTCAAAGAGGATAAAGTAACATTATTAGTTCTTATTTTATGGGATATACAATCACTAAGAGATTCAGCTTGGGAGCTTGAAAAGAACATTAGGATAAAATACATATATCCTTTTTTCATGATAAAAAACACCAATTAAATTTCGAGAGCGAAATTTTTTATTAGGTGGGTAGGATGTAATACCTTAAATTTTGAGCTACTTGTATTACTCTCTTGAGGCCAGTGGTGCCGAATAACTCCACCGAAATCAATTTTGGACACCGAAATAACTTTCGGTTAACATAACTTTAAATCCACAAACCCAAATGACATTCGGTCTTCGCGACTATTAGTTTTGTAATATTTAAGATTTTTGGAGATTTTTCTTACGGGGCCAAAAAATACTCCCAAAATTGTTAATTTAATAATATTAAAATTATTCTTCCAATTACTTCGGAATTTCGGTTCATTTATTCCGGATATCGAAACAACAAACGAATAATTTTGTAGTATTTTCCTCACCGAGCACTACGTCCTACATAAATTTGGTAGTATTTGAAGAACGTTACACAGAACTGAAATTATTAAATTATTAAATAAATAAATTTTTATTAACCCAATATCTTCTCCACCTCATTCCTTGCTGTCAAGAGAAGCGGGAGTTGCGGTGGTGTGTTGTAGAGTGGAGAAAAGGTTTGCGGTGGTGTGCTGTAGAGTGGAGAAAATATTTGCGGTGGTGTGCTGTCGAGTGGAGAAAAGGATGGCTTTGAAATAAACTTTTCACCCTTTTATAAAAACTACACTCTACCACACCCTCGCACATTCTCTCTGTATCACTCTCTTCCCTCTCTTCTATCTCTCAGCCAAACTCACCAACATTGGAGAAAAAAATTAAAATAAAATAAAATAAAAGAGAAAGAAAAAGAAAAATCAAACCGAATCGAGGATTCGAACCAAATATTCGAGATCAAGCCGAGGCAAGTAATACTGCTATTTTCGTTCATTTCGTTATTTTATTTATATCTATTTTCGTTCGTTTCTTTATTTAATTTAAATTTGTGTATGTAAAATGTTTTGGTTCGTTTCTTTATTTAATTTAAATTTGTGTACGTAAATTGTAAAAATGCTTGATTCATATTTTACACCGTTAACTGATATTGAGAACTGAACTATATTAGTGGGTTAAATTTAACATATATAGATATTGTGATATTTACTATTTTTAATTTAAAAAAAAAGAAAAGAAAATTTACGTACGCCTAAATCATGTAAAATCTGGTTTGCATGCAAACCGTGGGCCTTCACGTATACAAGTAGAGAGAAAAGAAAAAGAAAAAAAGAAAAAAAGAAAAGAAAAAAATTGTAACTGGGTCTGGCCCAGCCCAGAAGATAAAGAAAAAAGGAAGAGAAAGAGAAAAAGATTAGAAATAGGGAACTGAGTCTGGCCTAGCCCACTAAAAATAAAAGAAAAATAAAATAAAAAAAGGGCTTAGAATTGGTTTGGGCCAGAAAAAAAATATAGAAAAAATAATAAAAACACTGGGCCGGCCAGCCCAGCCCAGTAAAAGAAAAATAAAATAAAAATGAGTGGGCTTGGGCCTGGGCTGGACAGAAAAGAAAAGGAAATTAAAATTAAAATAAAGATATCAAAAAGTGGGAATTTAGTAGGCTTGGGCTTGATGGATTAAATAATTGAGAGATTTGAATTGGACTTGGCTTGGATTAATTGGACATAATTAATAATAGTAATAAATTAGATTTTAATTAAAAGAGAAATGTATATTAATATATATAATTGAACCTAGAAATGTAACAAATGCCTACGTTGGGTTTAAAAAAAATAATGCAGTATTATTATATGATTCACTTGATTCCCAAATTGGATTATTAATTGACACTGAAAATGAAACCAGATTATTGTAATATTTTTGATGATATGCATTGTGGTACAATTGTGCACTAATATCTATCATACTACAAGTTATGTGCCTTGATATTACAAATCATATGTACTAATATATCATGTATTAATTTATCATGCTACAAGTCATGTGTTTTACATGTCATGAGTTTTTATATTACAAGTCATGTGTTTTACATGTCACGTGCTTTGATGTTACAAGTCATGTGTTTTAATATTACAGATCATGTGTTATGATACTACATGTCATGTACAGTCATGGAAATTCAAGCATGTTATCATGAATTGAAAAACAATTAAAGAAGGGTTATAAAATTTTCATGTGCATAATTCATTATGAACACGGGGATGGGAGAAACTATATGATGGATAAGAGCCTTACCGTATAAGAATTGATTGTATTGTTAGGGCCGGAATTCTTTTACTGCAGCGGCCTGAGTGATTACCGAATCACCAATTGATATTTACCCAGAGTGGTATGTCCATACTGTAATACAGTACAGAAGTTGATTGAGTGCCTAGCGGCATGTCATGGTTCAGCGCCATGAATATTGGGGCCGGGTCCCGGGTATGCACGGGCACTTATACGGCAATGGATAATAGCGCTATCTTATCCATTAATACAGTTTCTATAATTAAATTGGACAATGACTGAGACCAATAGAATATATGACTAAATAGATAGAGTAGTTATTGCCATGGTTATTTATTTATGCTTTCTTTCATGTTAATTTATATGTTGCCTTCATGTTAATTTTTATGCACACAAACAATACTGACATAAACATGCTCATACACACTGATATTCCTGTACTATGATAGTACACAATTTCATCTTTTAAATGTGTTACTTGCTGGGTTTAATCTGCTGAGTTTGAATTCAGATTTGGAACGTGAAGAAGGGAATCTAGTGCCAGTTGAAGACATGTACTTCGTTGGACAGATCGAGTGACAATAGGCAAGCGAAGTACTATCTGGAGAGTCTTTGTATATTTTGTTTATATTTTCTTTTGTTTGGGCACTACTTTTCTCTTTGACTCTTTTGTGTTCATATTTAAAGCAGTGTGCCTTTTTATGTAATAAACCTTTTGTATAAAGAAATCATTTCAGTTTCAGACATGTTATTTATTAATCTGATTGTGACAGTAGTTACGGTTATTCCAAGATCCTGTGACTGTTAGGTTGTCTAGTGAAAATAAATAGTAACGTTCTCCGTTTTGGGAAGCAGCTAAAAAACGGGAGCGTTACAATATAATATAATATAAATTACAAACTATAAAAATGAATTGTATCCAACAAAGTGAAATCGACAACAAAACCAATCACAATCTCCTTATGCTGAAGAATATATACTGGTGGCGATGGTCTAAACAACAAGAAAGTTAGGCTTTGCACCTTACATATAAAGTATAGAATCACATCATATAGCGATACTAAAAGATATCTCATGTCGAGTATAGTCATCCAATGATTAACTTGTAGAGAGTTCTCGAAATAGTTTAGTATGCATATCAGCTCATCAATCCTTTCCTTTGTTCCTAAAATATTCTCATACTCAAATTTTTTCGACTCCAACTTATTAAGTAAATCTCTCCTAACCTATCTCTATTGATACTCGCCAAATCCAAGTCAACTAGCAATCACCTTAAACCCACAATTATCATATGCCTGATATCCCTCGCATGTGAAGTATACGGGATAAAGAATTCTAGAAATGAATGTTGATACTTTAGCAAATGAGATTCGGGCTCTGACTGAGCATGCAATAGAAGAATGACAGAGTTTGTAATGGTGGAGGAGCATAAATTATGGGATTATCATATGGAATCAAGAACAATAAAACAACTAAGATTTAAGTAGTAGAGGATAAACTGTTGTATGGTGAAATGTACATATTTGTAATAGAAGAATACCTTCCATTTGGTGGCAACTTATGCAACGACTTTTTCTAAGAACAATAATACTGCTGACTGAAGGGGAGCAACTATCGCTCTCCGAGAGTACTAACTCAAATGTAGATGAATTGTGGAATGTGGATATATCAAACTTTCGACGTTGTTGTACCGTGTGATCGATTAGATCCGCAAGAGAAAAGACTTATAGGATTTGATATCTCCCTCAATTCAATTTTTTATTATTCGAACATTGCCTTCATTAACTGCATTAAGAAATGTATTAATGAATGTCTACACATCTCTTTGGTACATAATACCTTCTACCATTGTTGTAGGAGCTGGCACATGTCAAGCTTCCTCCAGTGATGATCAATGCACTCCAATGGTATTGGTTAATCATCCCCCTTGAACATTGCAATTTCATATGCACATGGTAAGTTGTGAGTACAACGAATTTTGCGACCACAAGCAACCAGATCAACACTGATTTAACCTAATATTTTTCATTGGCTTACTATCAAATTTAATGCATGTATTGAGGGGAGACCCCGAAGCTCTCTAAATTTCAAAAGTATAAAATTGCAATATATGACAATCAAAACTTTTCCAAATGAAGCTTTTATGTCCACATATTGTAGTTCAAGTAGAGAACGTATGTTGGTAGAACATTTTTCGAAATTTCTTTGGCTAGTGCACAACTGTCTCTTCAATTAGGTATGAGTACTCTCAACCCAGTGCATATAAAAAAATTGTTAAATTGACAACTATAAGGATGAATCTAACAAGTTAGTCGGTGAGTCATTACCTATTCCTAGTAATATTGTCATGGTATCTACACAGATTTGTCCAGTAAACTATAAATTTCTCCTACGGATCTACCTATGTATTCGTGATGTAATGGAGTGCAATCCGGATAGTTTCGGAACTCACTTTTCAGAACCATGATGTGTGCATTATGTTCTTCCATTGTTAATATAAAATCACAACTTTCCAGCTAGAAAAAAACTCTTCCTAAACAGATTGTTGCTCAAATACTGCAAAGCTGATTCAACAACATTAACAAGTGTCAACTCTATAGATGTGACAATTACATATAGTTTAGCTTACTGATAAATAGCCCATGTGCCCATGCGTAGTTTACTTCCTTCTCTCATTCCAAAAATGCGAAAGCAACATCAAACAACATATTCGATGTAATATCTACAATCTCTAGCATCAGATAGTTATACATATGTCTTATATGTATAGTCCATGATGACAATGCTTGGAAATGCACATAGTACATCTAAACTAACGAGATAAGCTTAGAAGAGATCGGTCATAGAATCATTTTGTTCATAATTCAAGTGCCACTCAATGTACTTGCATTTTGAAATCTTCAATAGCATCTATGATTTCCCGTCCTATTCGATAACTCTATGATTATGATGTGCATTATATATTGCCTTTATAGTTGACGCATTCTTGGGATATTTATACCTCAACAATGTCAAGATGTCTCTGGACCGTACTCGACACTCGGACATTTTATTAAAATAGAAGTCTCACTTACTAACAATTTCTATATATCTGAGTGATCCTTGAGGTATTTTTCGGCTAGATGATTGTGTATTTCACATACCACTTTTAATGTCCAATCATCTCCATGTACGGATATCTGCTGACCCTTTAAAGAGAATGTACATCCACATTTGTTTGATCCACTAACTTTTTTTTATATTTTTTTATCTCTCTTATTTTCAAAATTCTTAGTCGTACACCTCGTTCACACCCAAAGTTATTTGATTTCTTATTTTAGCTACCATTGTCTGATTTCATAATTATAATGACAAAATCAAGTACTCTATTTCCTTCATTTCGAGTTTATTGGCAAAATTCATCTCTTTTCAAAAATATCTTCAAAATTGAATTGAATAACTAAATATCTTTTAATAGCAAAGTCATTTTCGAAAATAGCTAATACATGCCCGATAAGTAGTAACTCGGAACTATAGTCCAATAAACAATCGGTCTGAACTCAACTGTATTGGATAGATGCATCGATATGAAATGATCAAGTTAAAATTAAAGTATAGTTCCTAATTTAACCTATTTAAAGGAACTTTATTGAAGTATAATTCGTTTTTATTTTCAATATTTAGGAAAACTAATATTATTAATATCATTAATTAATAAAATTTTAAAAATAAATTAAAATCAACCATTCAGGTGTTC
Organism: Dracaena cambodiana; assembly: GCA_036321105.1. Taxonomy (NCBI): domain Eukaryota; kingdom Viridiplantae; phylum Streptophyta; class Magnoliopsida; order Asparagales; family Asparagaceae; genus Dracaena; species Dracaena cambodiana. The sequence continues at coordinate 10,645,370 of JAYEPQ010000005.1, forward strand.
ACATTTGGACGGGCACATTATTTGTCCGGATATGACAACCTAAAAGAAGCTCGATCTTCACTGTCTCTCATCAAACTTATGCTCGAGAAATTGCCTTAAAATGTCGGAAATTTACTTTTAAAAATTACAGAAAATGTTGTATAGGCAAATTCTCTAGTGGGGTAAATTGCATATTTGTATTATCCATATACTTGAAATCTTTTCGAATTTCCCTACGCAATTCTCAATTACAATGAGGATTTTATCTAGGGTTTGAGAATAAATTGGGACTTGAGATTACCTTAGGGTTTGAGCATGATAGTTAGTAAGGATTGAGAGGAGTAAAAAAAGAGGGAGGTCTTAGGATTTTAGTGCTTTTGGGTTTTGTTGGGTTGGATGCTAATTCCGGGGTTAAAGATAAAGACAGTTTAGTCCAAAAAATTAAAAGAGAGACTCGTAATAAGTTTAAAGTTTCTATGTGGGTTTACTTATAAAAAGGTTGGGCTCATTTAGAATTTCCCTTGAGCGATAGAGGATATTCAAAATCAGAACTTCCCATTTATTCGTCGAGTCTAGTTAGAGGCAGGCAAAATTCGGGTCAGGTTGGGATCTGATTGGGATATTATCCGTTTCGCGGGTCAGGTCAGCCATCCATGGGAACTTCTAAAGGGGCACAAGTTTTTTCCTAGTGAGCCCAGTTAAAATTTACCATAAATATCAACTTTGCCCTTAAAAAAAAATTTCCCATCTTGTCCTTCTTCCCTCTCCCGCTTCCTCCAGCCCTCTCGCGTGGTTTTTTTTTAGGCTGTTCGGACTAACAGTCCGAACAGGATTACGTTGTTCGGACTGTCAGTCCGAACAAGGAGGATCTGTTTGGACTGTCAGTCCGAACAGTCCAGTTCTATTCAGACTGTCAGTCCGAACAGCGCCCCCCCCCCCGTTCGGACTGACAGTCCGGACAGGGGCTTAACCCGATCTGATATCTCTGCTGTTGCCTCACTCACTCTATTAATGTAATAAAATGATATATCATTAGTTTACCCAATTTAATATGACTTTTAGGACTTATATTAACAACTAATTATACATTATTATTGAAATATAGGGAAGGAAGTAAAAAGATACAATGATACACTGACACATTGATACACCGACACAATGATACACTTATACAATAATTCACTGATACAATTATACACTGATACACAATGATACACCGATACAATGATACTCCAGATATACAAATATAATGATACTCCTGATACACCGATATAATGATACAATGATATATTGATACACCGATACAATGAAACAACGATACAATAACTGATACAATGAAATAGTGAAGATTATAAATAAGGTCCCCAACGTATAAAACAAATAAGATCTTATACAAATTAAAGAAATAAGATCAAATACAAACGTAGTGTATATATTAATCGAACAAAAAGCGACCAGTAGGGTTCATTACAAACAAAAACCATATATTCTACAAATTCTTCAAAATGTTTGCAAAAAATAATTACACCGGCCACTTGAAGTTCCTAACATCATCCATATCAATACACAACTAATATAATCTAATCACTGTCTCCTTGTTTTTCTCGAGAGTTGACGTTTGTTTCTGGTTATTAGGAGTGGATTGATCTTGTCTTTGTTCCTCTGCTTGCTCTTCTGGTGGTTCTTCTGGCTGAGTGCAACCAGTTAGCACTGCTTTAATCTTCGCAAGTACACTAAATAATATCGCAGATCGCTTCTTGAATGCCTTATCCCCTTACGCAAGTAATGGATCGATTATTGCTTCTATGCGTGTATATCTCTGTAATATTAATGAAGGAAAAAATAAGCATCAGATAAACTGGGTATTATATCTCTACGGCCACTTCGATTTCTCTCTCTCGTATCGGGCGTTGGATTTGTGGTCGAGATGCTGCTTTCTACCTCCTTAACGAGGCAGTTGGTCGAACGCGAGAAGATTCTGCCGTATCCATCTATGCAATACAAAGATATTTCATTCATACATGTTTTTTTTTATCAAAACAGTAAATTTTCTGTGTAAGTAAGTAGTAATAAAGTATAATTTGCTACAAATATCATATTTTCTCTATTTATTTTTTAGCTGCAAGATAGTGTAATATTAAAGTTTAAAGACACTGAAACCGTCTTTTGTTACTTAATCAACCATTAGGACAATACCATTAAACTTATAAATTAACTAATAAATTTTAATATTAACGTCTATAATTAGAAAAATAACTAAATTTTCACATATTTTACAACAACGATTACAATATTATATTTTCTTCATAATTATAATCTAAATATTAAAAATCAAAATTAACAAAAAAATGCTATAATCAATTTTGCTAGTTCATTCACTCTTCCTCCTCTCCATCCCAACAAAATCACAATGAAGAGTTGTTTGATTCAAAAATAAAAAAATTAAAATTTTAAAATAATTATTGCTAAATTAGGAAAACTCACCTACTAATGGAGGGAAGTCGGCGGCGGTGGCGGGATAACACCGGCAGCGGCAGCAGGAGTACAGAGACGGCGGCGGCGGCGGGTTCGGCGGCGGAGGGTTCGGCGCCTGTACGAATGGGAGAGAGAGGAGATTTGGAAGGAGAAGGAGGTTGAGAAAATGTTAAAGAGGATGAGGGGAAGTGGGGGGGGGAAGAGAAAGATTGGATTTTGGTTAGAAATTGTGGAGATGAAGTGAGGAGAGAAAAGGAGATGAGGAAAATATATAGAAAGGTATTTTCGAAATAAAATTGTGCTCACTAAGAAATTTTTTCCTTTAGTGATATCAAACTATGCTCATTAGGAAATCCGGGCTCATTGGGAAAAACACTTGTGCCCCTTTAGAAGTTCCCGCCATCCATGTTCGTTCAAAAGTCAGAACACGCCTGTCATCCCTTTTTTGTGTTGGTGTAGGTGTTGGTGTTGCCGCTAGTACAGTGTAGTATGGGGCAGGGAAGCTCTCAGCTGACACGGATCCCCATAAATCCTTGCATTGAAGAGAACTTCCTTCGTACTTCATACCGTTAGTGTGCGAACGAAACCGAATAGAAGAGAAAGTCCTTGTCACTGTTTATACTCTCTCTCTCTCTCTCTCTCTAAGCCCATCTCACTACTTATACTCTCTCTCTCGGTTCCATCGGATCCAACGGTGGAGGTCTCATCACAATAAGCCCCCTTCTCTCTCTCTCTCTCTCTCTCTCGCTCTCTCCGCCATCTCTCTCCGCCATCTCTCTTCCCCCCTCTCACATAAATTTCGATTCCGATCAATTCTCTCCTTATCCAGCTCACATTTAGGGTTTCTCTCCTCGATCTCTGTCTTGCGAGAAGAAGAAGCAGCAGCAATGGCGTCGATCTCCGCCCCATTCCCTAAGTACTCAGCGATCGTCCCCCGTGGCTCGCGGAGCCGGAATCTAAAGCAGCAATCTCTGTCGCTCTCTAGCTCGAGCCCCTCGTTCCTCGCTGGATCTGTTCGTGTTACGAGATTGCAGGTCCCTTTCTTGGTCCAGTTCTTCAATTTTTTTTGGCCTAAGAAATGTAATTTGATTTTGGATTGATCAAGGTTTTCGATGTTATTGTTGTTTCATTCTTCAGGAAGTTTGGTGCTTTGCTTAGCTTTAAAGAATCTCATTTTGGTTTATTAGATTTGTGAAGAATTGGGAAACAAACGGTTATCCACGAAACACACCACTAATAAGAATTTGTGTCAAGTTTAAATTTGCTCTTCGGGGCTCATTTAAATGTTATTAAAAGCCAATTCGTTTTCACTTCATTACCAGTCATACATTATTGACACCTCAAGATTGTTCGTGCCATGCCTTATTTGTCATTGTTCAATAACTTATTTATTTTTGGTTTTGGAGGAAAAAATGATTCTAAGCCATCACCATATTATGATATGCAGCTTGCTTGCTGATTTAGTCATGTGTTATTTACAATTGTAGATCGTATCTGTCTTTACTACTATGTCGAAGCTGCTTGCTCTTTTTTTTTTTTTTTTTTTTTTTTTCTTCTGTTTGAGTACCAAATCTGTTAAGTATCATGCAATGCATGACTGAATTCAGTAGTAAAGAAGTAATTAATAAACTATTTGTCTATGATATAGGCAGTGTTTTGAAAAGTGGCCTAGGAGCCCGCAGAAGGCTAAGATCACACCCAAGCCGCCTAATTATAGTTAAGCGCCTGCATTAGTTGTTTCTTTTATTTCTTTCAAATAAGGACACATGTGACTAGTCATTGTCTGTAGTTGTTGTCTCTGTGCCATACGCCCACGCCGTCAGATTTCGACCAATTCCGATCAAGCAAAGGAGGCGAAACTCTGACCGTTGTGCGTAGCCAAAATCCGAAAAACCCTATATCTGTCCAATGCGGTCGGATTCCGACAGTCGGTTGGAGCAAGAATTAAAAAAAAAAAAAAAAAAAAAAAATCTTAGAATTAAAATAAATTTAGTCTTTGATGCGAAGACCCTAGAAATATAACAAATTCACTAAATTTCTTATATAAATCATCAAAAATAAATGCAAGAAGTCCCAAATTTTCAAAGACTAAAGATATCATGTTTGAAGAGGGTGTCAAAGATGATGGAACCGTTAAAGGACATGGAGATAGGGGAATCAGATGAATCGACCAAGCTCAAAATATGGACCTCTGCTGTGTATCAAAGTTGGATACTCAATCGATTAACTAAAACTATCTCCGCCAATTTTTCCTTGTCTATTATTCCTCTACCAAAAAAAATTCCATAAATGGGATAAATAAAATTTAAAAGAACGAGAGGTAGAATGAGATCATTGCTGTACTTAGCATTAGCACATATCTCTCTCTTCGCTCACTCTTCAATTTATCCTCCTATCTTCGTGACAAGCACTACAAGAAGTGACTTTTCGATTGGCTTTCAAGATTCCAACTCCCTCTTCCCTCGCATAGCAACAGCCAGGTGTCAAGACCAAAGAAAAACATGGCTAAAATGCCTCCAGGTGTTGTCGACATGTCACTATTCTGAAAGCACAAAAGAAAAAAGAAATTGAGGGAAAGAGGAAAGGAACCGTCTCGCTCTCAACTCTCTCCCTTCACTTTCCTTCTCTCTCATTTAGTCATTTGATAATCATCTTCATCCATCTTGATCAAGTACGGATACCATATTATTTTATTCCATTTATACACAGCTCCATTAATATTAAGTAATGCATAATTTAATTTATTGAAGAATAAGTTTCTAGAAAAAAATTTAAAAAATGCGATCTTTGGTGTGAAAAAAGTTAAATAATTGTGGGTCATGTCAATTACATAGTGAATAGCAACCAAGAACTGATTTCATCCAAAGTAGTTAAAAACATAAGCTACTAATGAAAACCTGTGAATAAAATACAAAATTTTTGTGCAGATAAGGAAATTTTTTGGTTGAGATTAAAAAAAGGACCTTTCCAGAACAAGAGTAGCAACAAAGCATAAAGGCGACTTCTTTAAGAACACTAATCAGTGAAAAAAGCAGGCAAAAGCAAAGGAATCGTAAGCAGATTATTCTCCTCTTCATTGAAGCCAGCTAGCTATCAAAACTTCTGCAAGCTCTCCCAAGCTACATGTCTTTCTTAGTATTCTTTAGTGATCTTCTCTCTTCCCATTTTGTCCATGTTGTTCCCTCTCTGCCATTACTCATGCGGAAACCGAAGCGTCAGAGAGAAGAACATATCTTGTAGTAGAGGATGTGAAGTTGATTTGTGAAATAGAGTTGAGAGCAGGAATGCACAGTCCGTTGGAGTCGATATTCGATCGACTCTAATCCTAACTCAACTGACTTCAACCAACTTTTTTTTTCAAGTACGCAAGTCCAATCACATTTATACTCTCAACTTCAGTCGAACTCCGATTAAGTCTAATCAGAGTTGGTCGGCTAGGTCGGAGTTGGCATAACCTATACAACCCAAATATAAACACTTAACTGATTGAGTGGTCAAGCATCAACTCCATCTAGACAGGAGCCCAAGCTACTATTTAAAACATTGGATATGAGGGATGCACCTATTTAAGGGATTTTGCATGTCAGACACTTGTCAACATGACATGTGTGCCTACATCTTCCTCACAGTTTTGGCCAGCATGTCCATTAAAAATATAACAAATGAGGGAAATTACCTTTCTTAGCATATGGCTAATGATTAAAATCAAACATAGGACCTGTCTCAGTCTACAGTACTTGCAACTTGACTATGAAGGAAATAAGGGTTGTCTAGAAAGACATCCTTACATTTTGTGGGGGCCCACAATAACACCAATGAATGAGATTTTGTTTTCTTAGACATCTTCCAGTATACTTCTAATTTGGATAGAATAATATTGAAAGTTGTTAGATAACAAATTAATCCAAACTTTAAATAGATATTCCAGGTAGATGAGTGTTGAGGCTTCTTGAGTGAGTAATGCCGTACACCGACAGCGCTGTAGCCACCTGCCCGCTCCAGGAGGATTGAGTCATTTCCCAATCACAATAGATTCCGGAACCAATTCTCCTCTCTTTTCGAGATAAAATTTCTGTATTTGTCCTCCATTTTAATGGCAGGTTTTCAATTATCTACTTATTTCTGATTTTAAAGATTCTATGTAAGTTATCTCATTGACAAGTTTTCAGTAATCTGTAATTTCTTTCTTAAGGTTATTTGACTGGATTTTGGTTATTGTACTGAATTGATTTACATTTTAATTAATTGAACTTATCTTTAACCTAATATATACTTATTTTTTTCATATGGTTCAACCTCATTTACACTTATCTGTGTCCTATTATCTGCCATTAATTTAATGCTTTTCAAAAAGCTTGATTTTTATGTTATCTAATGTTCAATATTTAATTTTTTTGTTAAACAAACTTTTTTTTGAGCAAGGCTCATCATTTTTACTTTTTTGAAATTATTCTCACTAGATTATGATGTATACATATTATAGTTTATTGATACTTAAGTAAATAAAAATAAATCGATGAAAAATATAAATTTCGTTTTTTGCTGTATGTAAATTTCCATGAACTTATAATACTTGTTAAACTCAATTAATTTGATAAGTGTCAATTTAAAGATGAGGGTGCTTTCTTCATCAAAACTGGTATATAAAAAAAATAGAAGTGAGGAGAACAACCAAAATAAGGATATAGATAAATAGAACATGTAAAACTATATCAATTTTTCCTTTTATATGAATGGTAAATACAGAAATTCATTGTAAATTGAGATGATAAATTGTTTCATGAAACCAAATTTCTCATTGGACAGGTGGCAAGGCTACAGAAAGGTTAGCCGAAGGCTCCTCATCCAAGTGTATTATGGCTCATATATTAAGAGGAAAGCGAAGGGAGAGGAAAGTGATATTTTAAAATCTTTTATTGCATTCCTTTCTTTCTTGCTCTTTTAATTGGCATTGTATTATGATGTCCTTTGCATCTTCTTTCTCTTTTCTCTACACATCTAATCTTCCCAGCCTTTCTTCATCACTTTACAAAGAAAGAGACATGGATAGCTTGTGCTAAACCTACAGTCTCAATATAATTAAGATGCTTTCCATGCTTTTAATCATACATAGTGACTAACAATAGTTAATACAAACTTGTACATACACAGTACATGTATGGCAGGCGTGTCCCATTTCTTAAGCTTTGTAGTCAGGGCCGGCCCTGGGCAAGTGCGGGCTGTGCACCTGCCCAGGGCCCATAATCTAAAGGGGGCCCAAGGTACACATCTTAAATATATATACAGTAATGAACAACATCCTAAGGAGGCCCAGTGCTTCTTCAAAAAAGTTGAAGTCATTGGATGATAATGAATTAAGAGAGTGTTGTATTAATTTTGGCAATACTTTTCTCATAACAATGTGTCGGATGTGGATTTAGATGATTTTTTTTTTTAACTAAAAGTGTTGAAGATAACTCTGCCAAATATGTCAATGTCATCAGTTGAAATTCTTGAGTATGTCAAAATTGCAGATTGCTATTCTAATGTTTCCATTACTTATCGAATTTTATTGACAGTACCTGTGACTGTTGCATCAGCAGAGAGAAGTTTTTCAAAGTTGAAATGGCTGAAAACCTATTTGAGGTCATCAATGTCACAAGAAAGGTTGAATGGTTTGGTGATTTTATGTATTGAGAAGGAAATGTTGGACAATATTGATCTTGATACTATTATTGAGAATTTTGCATTTAGGAATGCCCGAAAGAATTGCTTTTTATGAATTATGATTAGTTTTTGTAATGGCAAAACTATGTACTAAATTTTAATTTTGGTAATGAAAATATTTATTTAAAATTTTAATAAGACTTGTTAGGGCTCTTTTCTCATTTCGCCCCAGGCCTCTAAAATGTTAGGACCGGGCCTATTTGTCTGGGTCCTGCCATACACCTTGTATCTTTGTTTGCACCATTTCCCGTGTTTGAGACACAATATAATATATATATATATATATATATATATATATATATATATATATATATATATATATATATATATATATATATATAATGGGATTATTTTATATAATGCCAATTCAGGTAACTTACGTGAGCTATATATATATATATATATATATATATATATATATATATATATATATATATATATATATATATATATATATATATATATATAATGGGATTACTTCATATGATGCCAACTCAGGTAAGTTACGTAAACTAGCGGTAAAAAAATAGTAATCATATTATATTTTCAAACCTCCTTAGCTTCTTTAATGTCAAAATTTCATGGGTTTTGAAGTTTATTTGCCCTTTTATCGGGTGGATATAAAATATTGTATTTATTGAAAACTGTTAATTTTGTGTCTATTTGATTACAACAACTAAGCCTTCTGTCCTAAGTATTTAGGGTAGGCTATATGAACCAAAAGAGAATCACGTTATCCTTCTCCATTCATTCCTATTGAGCAACGAGCGATCATTTAAACAAAATCATATCTTTTCGTATTAATTCCATCCATGTTTTGAAATTATAATAAGCTCTTCTCGTCGAACTGGTGCATTTGTAGGTCTATAATGCACATGGCCAAACCATCGTAAGAAATTTTCTTGCATTTTCTCTTCAGTGGAGGCTATACCTAGCTTAGCACGAATATTTTCATTTTTTACTTTATCTCTTTTAGTGCTGTCACACATCCAACAAAGCCGGTGCATTTTTGTTACACTTATCTTCTGTGAATGATGTTTCTTTATAGCCCAGCATTCCGTATTATATAATAGAGCTGGCCTAATAATAAGCCTATAAAATTTTCTCTTCAGCCTTAATAAAATGTTGTGATCATATAAAACTTCCGTTGCACTCCTCCATTTCAACCAACCAGGTTAGATCCTATGATTGACATCATTGTCGATCTCTCGATTTTGAATAATAGAATCTAAGTAGCTAAACTGACTGCTCATTTGTATCTCTTGCTTGCCTAGTGTCACAACACTATAGTTTTGAATCCGTTGTTTATCAAATTCATACTCTATATACTCTGTTTTGGACCTATTCAATATAAAACCTCTAGATTCTATTGTTTGTCTCCATAACTCTAATTTGACATTCACTCCTAGTTTTGTCTCATCAACTAAGATAATATTATCAGTAAATAGCATACACTAAGGTATCTCATCATGAATAACTCTAATAAACTCATCCATCACTATTTAAATAAGAAAGGACTCAATGCAGATTCTTAATGCAATCCAATTGTGATTGAAAAATTATTTGTTAGACCACTACAACTTCTGATTTTGGATACTGCATCATAAATGTCCTTAATTATGTCTACATATTTGATTTGGACTCTTTTTTCAATCAATATGCACCAAAACACCTCTCGTGGTATCTTATCATAAACTTTCTCTAAATCAGTAAAGACCATATGTAAATCTCTATTTTTCTTTCAGAATCGCTCTATAAGTTGACGAAATAAATGAATAGATTCTGTTGTTAATCGCCCTGAGATGAATCCAAATTGGTTCTTTGATATTTTAACAGTCTGTCTCAATCTATGTTCAAATATTTTTTTCCAAATCTTCATAGTGTGACACATAAGTTTTATTCCACGGTAGTTAAAATAACTCTGATTATCATCTTTATTCTTATATAGAGATATTATGGTACTATTCCTCTATTCATTTGGCATCTTTTTAGTTTGCCAAATCTTGTTAAAGAGATTTGGCAACTATCTCACACCCATCTCTCTTAAGTATCTTTATAGCTCAATAAGAATCTCATCTGGACCAATAGTTTTTTTGATTTCATTCTTTTCAAAATCTCGTTTACTTCAGATTCGTTAATTCTACATATAAAACTATAATTCATACTCTCACATTGACCAATAAGGTCTCCCAAATATTGAGTAAAACTACCATTATACAATCTGTCAAAATAATCTCTCCAATTTTTTTTAATCTTGTCATCTCGAACTAGAACTTTTTGATCTTCATCTCTAATACACGTTACATTATATAAGTCTCCAGACGTTCTCTCTCTGATTCGAGCAATTATATATATATATATATTCTTTTGTACCTTTTTATTGTCCAACTTTTCATACACTTATTTGTATAATTTAGTTTTTGCATCCCGAATAGTTTTGTTAGCCTCCTTCTTGGCTAGTTTATACCTTTCAAAGTTTGTTCCATCATTATTCTTTTTTAAATCTCTGTAAAGGTTTTGTTTGATTTTAATAGCATTTTTTATATTTTTATTCCACCATGATGTATCCTTACATAGTGGGAGACTACCCCTCGACTCACCAAATATATTTTTAGCTACCCTCCTAATGCAGCTAGCCATTTTGTTCTATATTATATCGAGATCATCATAGTCCTTCCAATCTACTTCCTATACTATATCTACAAAAAGTTTTTGATTACTTTCTAATCGCCACTATTTAATTTTAGAATCTAACTTATACTTAGTTTTTCTAAGTCTCCTTCTAATCTGAATATCTAAAACATAACGTAGCACATTTTTTACATACTTAAAATCCATATATATTTACAACACCAACTCGTCCCTAACCCAAATTCCCCAAATTCGACTCCCTCTTCACTCTCTTCTCCCTATCATACAGCCGACCGTTCCCCCAAATCGCACCCAGCCTCCGCCGCTCCGACTCCAAAACATTGGCCGCCATCTCCGACCATCCTTCGAAGCCACAAAATCCCACGGTTTTTTGGACTTTCTAGAGTCCTTGTGCAGCTCCTTGTATTGACTTGATACTTAAAGATATAGGTAAGATGAAAATCCATAAGGAGACTCTTGAAACAGCAAAGGGGATCATACAATTCATCTATAACCATCATTGAGTTTTGAGTTTGATGCGGACATACACGAAAGGAAAGAAACTGTTAAGACCGACCATCGCTTGATTCGCTATATCGTTCTTGACTCTACAAAGAATATATAAATTTAGGCAGCTTTTACGAAAGTGTTTGTTTCTGATAATTTTAACAAGAGTGTTTGGGCGAAGAAACTAAATGCAGTGAAGGCAAAAAAGATAGTGTTATCTGGTAGAAGTTTATGAAGTTGAGTTCTATTTTACTTTAGCACTACACATCTACTGGTTTATGAGCTGCGAGAGGTGGATTCAGATGTGAGGTCTTCCATTCCTTTTCTATATGAAATGCTTGATAGTTGTAAAGAAAAAATTGTTGATATTTATGGTGACAGTAAGAGGAAATACATGCTATACTCGAATATAATTGATAAGAGATGGACAGACATGTTGCATAGGCCCCTTTATGCAGTGATATATTTTCTAAATCCTAAATGTTTCTACAGTAATACTTTCTCCAATGTTTCTGAGGTAATGACGCAGACGGAAGCGAGTTAGGATTTGTAGTGGGAAAATTGGGATAAAACTTAGGGTTTTGGGATAAATTAGGGTTCGGATTTTACGCCCAGGCGAATCACTTGCTCACTCTCTCACGAATCATTTGAGGAAAGATTTGATAAAGCAAATCACATGCTCTAAAAAAATCACATTTCACTATCTATCAAATTAGGGTTTTACAAACTATATATATAGAAAATTCTAAAATAACAAGATAATAACAAATCTATCTAAATTTTTAATCCAATCTAATCAAATCTAACTAAAAACTAATCATATCTCTATCAATTCTCCCCTGTTTGGAAATATTCACTACCGGTGAATGACGGCTGGAAGAAAATCAAGCACATCGGATGAAGGCCAACAAGCATCTCGATATCTGGTAGCCTTTCCACCATATCAAATATGTATAAATTGGACATATCCAAAACCAGATATCAACTATCTTGTTGTCCCATTGTGGTGGCACTCGTGGATGTAGAAGAAACAGAGCAAGCTGAAAATTTGATACTGTAAAAAATGTTATGCAAAATGCCCGAGCTCGAGGATCATCCGGAGTAGAACACCAAGGCACATGTGAGCTAACAACTGAGCGAATATCAGGGACTAGTGAATATCCGACTCCGAAGGAACTATAACAAACTCCTGCAAAAACCTGAAAGGGTTCGTACACTGAGTGTGAAGAGCCTCTACGTTTCCAAAAGGGATCCTCACAGGTTGAACCTTAATCAGTAAGAATTCAGCGAGAAATACCTGCACTCTATCAAGTATATTTGCAATAAATTTGTAAGCGTCATTGCTAAATATAATTTGCCTACGGATATTCACACGTAAACGATACAAAAGGGGTGCAAGTGAATCTATTGGTGGATAAGATTTGTCAACTATAGAACTAGAGTTTATAAGAAATATGGATCTAGACTCGATAGGCTCATGATTTTTATGTATAAAATGGAGCAAGTTATCACCTCGTGTTAGCATTATTAATCCATTCTTTTTATTTTTAGATGGACTCTTGGGTGGAGGAGTTAACACAATTTTTTTTCCATTACACAAATGTATAGGTAGGTGTTGGACTTTTCATAATTCTTAATATTTAGGTCAAATAATCAGGGTATACCAAGCAAAATATGTGCAACATCTATGTGTAGAACACCACACCAAATATGATCACTAAAACTCAAAAATTGAATAGACACAAGACAATGCTGAATAATAGTATGAAAACTTTTATTAACCCAAGTGACATTATACGGTTGAGCGTGTGATTTAGTTTTGAGGCTCATCCTATCAATAGCCGATTTAGAAATGATATTGACACAACTGTTTCCATCTATCATAACTTTATAACTCTTACCATTATGTGTGACATATGTGTCAAACACATTAGACCTATGCCAATCCTCATTTCTTGATACAGTATGCAAGCACCTAATAAAGTGTAAAGGTGTATTTATTAGGTCATCTTCGCTAAAATTTCCTTTAGCTTCATAAATTTCTTTTTCAGTCTCACTATCATCTTTATTATGAAGATCATCTATTAACAAATTTCTTGTAGGACATTAATAAGCAAAGTGACCAAAACCATGACACTTAAAACACTCAGTTTGTTTTGTGGCTGATTTTGATGACTCACTAGTGGCTGTTTTACTTTTTATATCCTTAGGAACAGTATTAGTATTTGTAACATTAGTGTCAGATTGTCGCTTGGGATATTCCGCAGTTTTGAAAAATGCCTCATAGTTGAGAGCACATTAAAATGTATCGTCAACAGAATTTAAAGAATGTGTAAGCACTTCATACATAAGCTCGGATTTGAGTCCAGTGCGAAATCGAGAAAGGGTTAGATGACTGTCTTGTTGAATGTCATATCGCACTAAGAGCTCATCGAATTTATGCATATATTCAGTCACACTCATGTTTTCCTGTTTTAGATTAGACAACTGGTAAAGAAGGTGATCTTTACAATTTGGAGAAAAATATTTCTTTCTAAGTTTTTTCATTTCAAGCCATATTTCAATTGGTTCTTGTCACTCTCTTACTAATCGTCTCTCAACTGACATCCAATACATTTTAGTTAACCTTTGTAATTTTAATTTAGCAAAACGGACCCTTCGGACTTCTGACATCCCATACCATTTAAAAAAATGGTTCATATTTGCTAACCAATTACAAAACCATTGGGGGCTATAAGTGCCATAAAAAAAGGGAACATCTACTTTGATTTTTCGTGTGATATCGTATAGATATTCATCCTCAAAATTATTATTTCTTCCAGTATTATGATGTCTTTCTAGTCTACTCTTATTCCTTTGATTATTTTTAGCAAGTTTTTATTCGTTAACTTGTGTTTCTAAATTATCTAAATATGTATTTATTACATCTAAACCAATTTGAAGTTTTTTATTAGTGCCTATTATTTAATTTATTCAGAACTACAGTGAGATCCATGACTTCTCTAAAATTTTTGCCACTATGAAACATGCAATAGTTATCTATATGCAGATACAATAAAGCACACAGATAAATATGTGAAATCCTAGACACCAAAGCTAAATGTGTGACTATATGATCAAATAAAATATCCTAATGTCTGAAAGTTGGTATATGCGAGAAAATGAAATTCCTATTTATGTAGTATAATGTAACACAAATAAATCTCGTGGCAAATTATAAGTAACAATAAATTTTTTAGGTCTACGCAAATAACAAGAATGGAGTGCAAATATTACTTGACTGAATAAACAGTGCGATTAGAAATTACCTCGATGTAGAATAAATCACACTTAGGCACGAATTCCTTTGAGGAGTGTTGAGAATTTTGCATAAACTCTAGAGTAGAAATTCCACAAATCGGCTTAAGAATTAGCTCAAAATTATCAGGCTCGAACTGCACTCCGAACGGGCTTCGAATCACCACTTTCTCCCTTAATGGGTCTGCACTGTAAACGGGTATGTACTGTACTTGTTTGGGTCGGATCCGATGGATTGAGCCTAATATTGAAATGGGGCTGAATCTGAAGCGGGTCGGGTTGGGTCTGTAAGTTCTAGATCTGCTAGTCCAAACCAAATCAATTTGGTATTTCTTATTCTATTTGATGCATGTTTGTTAAGTTGGATCCAGATTAATTCCAACCCAAATCAAATCCAAAATGAATCCTCTATTGCTACGGTTGTAGAGAGGAGAATCGGGTGGAGCAGGTAACTAGGGTGGGGAGGATGATTGGTGGGGATCCCGTGGCTGGAGGCAGCAACGACATTGGCCGAAGGTGGTAGCGACGCCAGCTGAGGGTGGAGAGGCAGTCGAGGGTTGCAGGTCGCGGGCTGCAGGTGGAGAGGCGGTGGGATGATGCTGCTCGAGAACGACAAATAGACGATGAACTGACTGTCGGATCTGGTGGAGTTGTAGGGTATCGATGTCAAGGGCGGTGGGTGGCCGGTGACTTGGTGGAGGGGAGGTGGTGGTGAAGCAATGAGGAAGAGAAGATTTGGCGTCGAAGGTGGTGGGTCGGCTAGGGCTTGAGGGCAGAGGTCGGCTAGGTGTTGATAATGGTGGTGAAGTTGAGGAGTAAAGAAAATAAAATAAAATAAAAAAGAAACTGATGAGAAGAGGAAGTTGTCAGGGAGAATTTGGGTTGGGTGGCTGTAGTTGAGAGAAAGATGTGGAGGAGGAGAAGATTGATTTTTTTTCAGATCTATACTGTTTTTTTTTTATCTACTCCTCTCTTTCTCTTTTTTTCTCAGTTTTTTTCCTGATTTTTTTATTTTTTTGATGTTTTCTCTCTTTTCCTCTTCTGCTGCTTCTCTTTTCTTTTCTGTTACTTTTTTTTTAGTTTTTTCACTGATTTTTTCTCAAATCTAAAAGAAAAATTAAAAAAAGATGGAAAGAGAAAATGATGGAGATGTATTTGGATACGAGGTTTAGCTCTGATACCAATTTGACGCAGGATAGAAGCGATTTAGAGTTTGTGGTGTTGGAATTGGGATAAAAATTAGGATTTGGAATAAATTAGGGTTCGGATCTCACGCCCAGGCGAATCAGTCGCTCACTCTCTCATGAATCACTCGAGAAAATATTTGATAAAACAAATCACATTATCTAAAAAAAAAATCATATTTCACTATCTATCAAATTAGGGTTTTACAAACTATATCTATAGAAAATTCTAAAACAACAAGATAATAACAAATCTACCTAAATTTCTAATCCAATCTAATCAAATCTAACTAAAAACTAATCATATTTCTATCAACTAAGAAGAGGCATTTGTGAGTGCATGCAACGCATGATCCCTTATCTAAATGAGTATGCATAAGTTTAAGTGGAGCTAGATCAGTATAAACAGAAGGTTGGAGAATTTGAATTCTCACTAGCTCAAATGACTATGAATGCTCAAAGTGCAGGTATATCTTAATTCATTATTTTCATTTCTAAGATTCTATTTGTAGAAATATCATTAAGTTATTTTTAAAAAATTTTAACATCAAAATTAATTATCTATTTTATCTGTTTGGTGGGAAAGATTTAAAGTGGATGTTCTAACACAAAAAATTTGCAATTCGGATCCTTTCTCTTACGATTATTACTTCTGAATGTGAATGCAATTGGAGCACTTTTGAGTAAGTATGAATTTTGAAAAATTTAATATATTATATTTTTAAGTACCTTATTCATTATCACGCTCATATAAAAATTTACAACTTTGTTAAAGATGTATTAAAAAAAATATCGCTTAGAGCAAGAACGCCTACATTCTCTCGTTTATGCCATATACAATATTAAGTTTAGAGAGAGGAATTTTCGAAGGAAGCGAATGAATTTATATCCAATTTTGATAGATGAGACGACATTGATGATTAATGGTTTGTTGAGTGTGAAGAACCTCTTCTTCCTAAAGATTTTGGATTGCTGGATGAGCCTGCGGAGAACAATTCTAATATAAGAACAAATGATTTCCAAGAAGTCACCGCGATTAGTAGCAATCAAAATGTTCTTCCATCAATTGCGAATAAAGGAGACAAGCAAGATGAAATTGAAACTACAACAAAGAAATGAATGATCGATACTTCTGGTAAGTTATTAAATTTTTACAATTTAATATTCTTAAATAAATAGTCTACTATCGAGATTAAGTATCTAATAACATCCTAATTTGTATATCTCTTGTGTTGTATCTTTTTTGAATAAAGAAAAATAATTGATGATGGTTTTGATGAGACGGATGATGATATCGATCTGGAGGATATGAGATACATTTTGGAGGAGGATCTTGTTGTTGTAGATTAGATGATGGCATGGCTTTATATTTCATCTTATAAGAAAAAACACTATTTTATTTTTGTATGACTTATATTCATGTAATTAATTTGTATAATGTAAACTATGAATTATAAATATAGTTTGAAATATTGTGAAATTTGCGACAAATTTTTAAATATTTCTATGCCTTTAAATTGATTTTACTGTATTTTTTATGATTTTTTTAGATTTAATTACTTATTTATGAAAATTGTTAAATACAGTTTTATATTTATTTTAATTAAATAAATAAATAATTGCGTAACCTACGTTATGTGTTACGTTATTTACTACATAATCTAACAAAAAAAACGTTACGTTAATTTATCGTTATTTTAAATATTGGTTGATATTACTATTAATCTCTCTATTATTTTAAATAATAGAACTTAATTACCTAAACTGATTGCTAATTTGTATCTCTTGCCTGTCCAGCAACTCTACACTGTAATTTTGGATTTTTCGTTTACTAAATTTACACTTCATATACTCTATATTGGACCTAATTAATTTTTGTTTTGGACCTACTTGTGCTAAAACTCTAGATTTTAATGTTTACTTTCATTATCCAACATGACATTCACCTTGGCTTTCGTTTCTTCAACTAAGACAATATCATCACCAAATAACATACACTAGGTTATCTCATTCTGAATAGTTTTAGTAAGCTTATTCATCACTATAACAAATAAAAATAGACTCAATATAGATCTTTGATGCAATTTAACTGTGATTGAAAAATCACTTATTAAGGCATCACAAGTTCTAACATTTACCACTACTCTATTATATATGTCATCAATTATATCAATATATCTGATAGGGATTTCCTTCCTCATCATTGTCTACCAAATCACCTCTCATGGTACCTATCATAGGATTTTTCTAAATCAATAAAAACCATATACAAATCTTTATTTCTCTCTCGAAATTACTCTATAAGTTGACGAAGTAAATAAATAGGTTATATCATCGGCAGCCTTGGCATGAACCCAAATTGGTTCTCAGATATTTTAGCAATTTGTTTTAATTTATGTTCAATTATCCTTTCCAAAAGTTTCATAGTGTGGCATTTTTTATTCCACTGTAGTTCAAATAAATCTAAATATCATCCTTATTTTTATATAGAGGTACTAGGGTACTCTTTCTCTATTTATTTGACATCTTCTTTACCAAATTTTGTTAAAGAGGTCTGTCAGCCATCTCATACCCATATCTCCTAACTATCTCTAGATCTTAATTGGAATCTTATTTGGACTAATAGCTTTTTTTAATTTTATCCTCTTCAAAGTCTCAGCTTCTTTTCCTTTAGATTTTTTAATTCTGTGCATAAAACTATGATTTGTACTCTCATGCTAAATAGTAAGGTCTTCCAATTCTTGAGTAAAAGTAATATTATACAGTCTGTTAAAATAATCTCTCCATCTTTCTTTAATCTTTTTATTTCGAACTAGCAACTTCTGATTCTCATCTTTAATACATTTTATAATATACCAGTCTCTAGACTTTTTCCTTCGAGCAATTGTATATACATCCTTTTTAGCCACTTACAGTCCAACTTCTCGTATACTTATACAATTCACTTTTTATATCTCTAACAACTTTCTTAGTCTTTTTCTATTTTATACTTCTCAAAACTTATTCTATTATTATTCTTCTTCAAATCTCTATAAAACTTCTACTTGATCTTAGTAGTATTTTTTAACTCTTCATTCCACCATGATGTGTGCTTAAATGTTAGAGCATCACCCCTCGACTTACCAAATATATTTTTAGCTACCCTCATAATGTAGCTAGCCATTTGTTCTATATTACATTGGGATCATTATTGACCTTCCAATATACTTTATATATTGTTCTATTTACAAAATTTTTTTGATTACTTTTTAACCACCACTACTTAATTTTAGGATCTAATTTATATTTAATTTTTCTAAGACAATATCATCACCAAATAGCATACACAGGTTATCTCATTCTGAATAGGTTTAGTAAGCTTATCCATTATTATAACAAATAAAAATGGGCTCAATGCAAATTCTTGATACAATTTTATTGTGATTGAAAAATTATTTGTTAAACTATCACAAGTTCTAATATTTGCTACTACTCTATCATATATATCCTTAATTATGTCAATATACTTGATGGGGACACCATTCTTTATCATTGTCTACCAAAGCACCTCTTGTGGTACTTTATCATAAATTTTTTCTAAATCATTAAAGACCATATACAAATATTTATTTCTCTCTCGAAATCACCTTATAAATTAACGAAGTAAATGAATAGGTTATGTCATCAACAGCCTTGGCATAAACCCAAATTGGTTCTCAGATATTTTAGTAGTTTGTTTTAATTTATGTTCAATTATCGTTTCCCAAAGTTTCATAACGTGACATTAGTTTTATTCCACTGTAGTTCGAATAAATCTAAATATCATCTTTATTCTTACATAGAGATACTAGGGTACTCTTCCTCTATTTATTTGATATCTTCTTAATTTGCCAAATCTTATTAAAGAGATCTGTCAGCCACCTCATACCCATCTCTCTTAAGTATCTTTAGACCTTAATTGGAATCTCATATGGACTAATAACTTTTTTTAATTTTATCATTTTTAAAGTCTCAATGTCATTTCTTTCAGATTCTTTAATTCTATGTATAAAACTACGATTCATATTCTCATGCTAAATAATAAGGTTTTCCAAATCTTGAGTACAACAAACATTGTCCAGTCTGTTATTAAGATCAACCAGAACTTTTATAGAAATTTGAAAAAGAATAATAATGGAATAATCTCTCTATTTTTCTTTAGTCTTTTTGTTTCGAACTAGCATTTTCTGATTCTCATTTTTAATACACTTTATAATACACCAGTCTCTAGAATTTCTCATTCGAGCAATTTTATATACATTCTTTTCAGCCTTTCACTGTCCAACTTCTTGTATACTTATATAATTCACCTTTTGTATCCCTAACAACTTTCTTAGCCTCCTTCTAGCTTATATCTCTCAAAACTTATTCCATTATTATTATTATTATTCTTCAAATCTCCATAAAGATTATGCTTAATCTTAATAACATTTTTTATCTCTTCGTTCCACCATGAGGTGTGCTTATATATTGGGGCACTATCTCTCGACTCACAAAATATATTTTTAGCTACCCTCATAATGCAGCTAACCATTTTGTTCTATGTTACATGGAGATCATTATTGACCTTCCAATATGCTTTATATACTGCTCTATTTATCAAAAAAAATTAATTACTTTTTAACCGGCACCACTTAATTTTAAGATCTAATTTATATTTAATCTTTCTAAGTCTCCTTCTAATCCAAATATTTAAAACTAAAAGTCTGTTGGTTACTATAGTCTCACATGACACTACCTTACAATCGATGCAAGTAGCTCTATCTGTTTTTCTAGTTAAAAAAAAATCTGTTTGGCTCATACGCGAACCATTTTTAAAAGTAATCAAGTGAAACTCTCTTTCTAAACCAAGTATTCGAAAAAATCAAATTATCAGATAAAGCAATATTTAGAATAAAGTTACTTGCTTTATTTCTTTCACCAAAACTAAATCCTCCACGTACATTATCAAATCTATTATGACTATTTCCTATATACCTATTGAGCTCACTACCAATAACAAGTTTTTCTCTAATGGATATTCCGTATACCATCTCATCTTAATTATCCCAAAATTGGCATTTACTAGATTCATTAAGTACTACTAGTTGTGCGTAGGCACTGATAATATTAAGAATCTCCCTATATAAAATAAGTTTAATTAATAAAATTCTATCACTCTTTCTTCTAATCTTCACTATATTCCCAAGTAATTATTTATCTATTATCCCACCTATCCTATTATGATTTCTGTCTCTGCACATATACCAAATATTATAACTCCAATGCTCTATAATTTTAGCTCTCTCATACCCGCTTAGGCTCATGTACGCATAAAATATTAACTCTCTTTATAATCATAGCATCAACTAACTTTATTAATATACCTATAAGAGAACCTATGTTTCATGAGACTAACCGAATTTTATGTTCATGAGCTAACTTTTTTACCCTTACTCGCTCATTAAGGTGTTAGAATTCTCTCCTATTTGACACTATATTTGGGTGCTGACGTGGCGCGCGCTGCTTTTGGGTGACGAATAAGTAATCCTCATTCATTTTTCACTACACTCGGGCTCCGGTGTAGTTCGTCGCTGAGTAGGGAATGCCCTAATTTGACTTATATCATAATATCTGACAATGTTTTCCGCTGGCTGTTACAGGCCTCCACAACCCTCCTCCTTTATCCATGCTCAGGACAACAGTGAAAAATAAAACTTTAAGCACAACTCTGGTGGAGTTAAAAGGTAAATAGTATGAGGAGAATAAAATAATGGTGGGCTACAAGAAAATGTGTTGTGGAAAAGTGCTATATCTAACATTCTACCTTTAATGGAAAGCCCCTCATGTGTGTGTATGGGATTGTTATAGGTGAGCTGCCAGCTCAGGAAAACTTACATGAGTTAGTCGTAAAAATATAGTGATCTAATAATTTTTCTTCAAATTTTTCAAGAATTAGAATTTTTACTTAACTTCTTAAATATCAAATTTCATGAATTTTTCAGTTCATTTATCCTTTCATTAAGTCGATACAAAATATTTTATTAATTGAAAGCCGTTATTTTGTGCCAACTTGATGGAAACCAAATCAAAACTAAAATCTAAGAAATTGGGCATGAGCGAACCCTGAAGAGTCGAGAACATAATACAAAAGAAAATTTAAAAAAAAACTATTGAAGATGGTGGAAATGAACTGCAGCTTAGGTAACTTGCGTGAGCTGTCAGCTCATTTCCCTTATTCTCTCTCTCTCTCTCTCTCTATATATATATATATTATATATATATATATATGGAATAGGTGAGCCATCAGTTATGGAAAAATCATGCCATCAAGTGGATACAAATTGTTTATTCATTGAAAACTATTAAAATTTGTGTCAACTTGATAGAGAGTGAGAGAGAGAAATAAAAATAAGTTGATAGCTTACACAAGTTACCTGAGCTGCAGTCATTTCCACCATCTTTATTAATTTTTTTTTAAAATTTCTTTGGGATTATGATCTAGACCTTTTAGAGTCTTCTCATACCTAATTTTTTGGATTTTAGTTTTGATTTGGTTCTCCATCAAGTTGACACAAATTTCAACGGTTTTCAATGAAAAACAGTTTGTATCTACTTGATGAAAGTGTAAATGAACTCCAAAATTTATGATATTTAATTTTATTAAAATTAAGGATGTAGAGATTCTAATCTCGTAATTTTTCTCGAGTTGGCGGCTCACCTACAGTAATCCTGATATATATATATATATATGGCTCTCTTTGGAAGGATTGAGGCTACATCCTTCCTATTTATAATCAACATTCATCCAATAAGGCACAATATACTTTTTGACCATGCATTCTCCAATAGGCACAAAAAATGAAAGATTTTAAATATTTTTCTGATCGTGCATCCAATAGGCATAAAATAGACGCCTAACTTGAAAGTTGGTTTGTTTAATATTGTAGAATGCTTAACATCTAACAAAATTTGGTATTTAAGTATTCTAAGTGTTTGATCGTAACTAAATGGTTGGATCAAGAATTTATATGCCCTAAAGTGTAGGTGTATAAAAAGTATCAATTTTGGCCATCTATTTTGTGCATATTCATGGTCAAATAAATTAAATTTTTATTTATTTTATTTTGGGTTACTTTAAATGGTATTATATCAACTTAAACAGAGTTGATCACTATGAAGCACGAACACACCATTGGATATGCCTTGTCTGTGTTGGACAATTGTCTAACATAGATATGCCAAAAATTGTGTTGGACACAACACACTTCGTGTCGAATAAAATCAACGAAGAAAATGTCGTGTAGCTTCTTATAGGTTGTATTTTTGCATTGTCTTGTAAGTTGTGGCTGAAAAAAGAGTTGTCTCGAAAAATTAAAAATAAATATTAGTAATTGGTAACATTTATCTATACCTAGTTAGCATATGAAGTTATATTTTAATATTTTCTTATAGATATGAGTCTTTTTTAGTTCTTTGTTTAAGAAATGGTCTTTTGTATACATATTATATACTGATCTTTGACCTACTATTATCACCACATTTTTTATCTCTTTGCCTATAGAGGGTAAGAGAGATACATATATGCATGGTTGATAGCGAGATTTATCTTTTGTAAATGAATGAAGAGATACAAATCCATATATTGTAATATACATTGCTATTACTTTCTTTTTGGATATTTTAGTAAAATTATTATAATAATAATAGAAGAATATATATACTAATATTTATATTTTTTTTCTGTGTCATTTTTTTTGCAAATGCTGTGTCCCGTATTTGTATCTGAATCCATGTCCGATTTGTGTCAATGTTCACGCTTCCTAGATTGATCATGATTTTAGATGTCTCATCATTAAAAATCCATTAGGAAGGATATGAGCCTAAATTCTTTCCAAGGATCCAAGTATATATATGTATATTATATAATATTATATATTTATATATTATGTATGAGAATAATGGAAATGAGTTGACAACTCATATAAGTTATCTGAGCTGCAATCCATTTCTATTATCTCCAGTAATTTTTTTTTCAAATTATTTTTATTTTGAATTATAATCTCAACACTTTAGGGTTTAATCATATCTAATTTTTTAGGTTTTAACATTGATTTGGCCTTCCATCAACTAGACACAAATTAATAGTTCTCTATTAATACAACATCTTGTATCCCATTGACGGACGGGAAAATGAACTCCAAAATGAAATTTAATCCTAAAGATGTTAGGGCTATAGAGATCATGATCCAAAAAATAATTTTAAAAAAATAATATGATTACTATTTTTTGCCACTAGCCACGTAACATACCTGAGTTGGCAGCTCTATATATGTGTGTGTGCGCGCGCGCGCGTGCAAAGTCATGTATATGTTTTGTGTATTGGGAGGAGGCATCTAAACCATATATATGTATATACATGTATGTATATATACATATATATGTATATTTAATGTACATATATACATATATATGTATATATGTATATATACATATATGTATATGTAACTTTACGTATACATATATATATGTATGTATGTATACATACATATGTATGTATATACATATATATGTATATGTATATGCATATATATGTATATACATACATATGTATGTTTACATATATATATATATGTATGTATGCTTATATGTATACATATAAATGTATATATATAAATAAATAAATAAATAAATAAATAAATATATATATATATATATATATATATATATATATATATATATATATATATATATATATATATATATATGTGTGTGTGTGTGTGTGTGTGTGTATGTGTGTGTGTGTGTGTGTGTGTATGAGAAAACAGGAAATTCACCGACGGTGGAGGGAGTTCTTTCACCGCTTTTTAGGTGGCCCAATACAATTATTATTCGTGATGCCATTTAAAGTAACAAATAAAAAAACTCTCTTAATTACCCTTTGAGTTGCGCCACGTGTAATAATTTTATTGGGCCACCTAAGCGGCGGTGAAGGAACTCTCTTCACCGTCGGTGAATTTCCCATTTACTCTCTTTCTCTCTCTTCATCGCCGGTGAATTTCTCATATATATATATATATATATGAGAAAAATGGAAATAAGCTGACAGCTCACGTAAATTATCTGAGCTCAGTTCACTTCCACTATCTCCAATAATCTTTTTTAAAAAAATTCTTTTGGATTATGATCTCAACCCCCTAGGGTTCACTCATTTCCAATTTCTTGGGTTTTAGTTTTGATTTGGTTCTCCATCAAGTTAACACAAAATTAACGGTTTTCAATAAATACAATATTTTGTATGCACTTGATAAATTGGTAAATGAACTCCAAAATTTATGAAATTTAATCCGAAAGAAATTAAGGAGGCAGAGATAGTAACTGTAAAGAAAAATTGAAGAAAAATCATTGGATCATTATAATTTTGCTGCTAGCTCACGTAAATTTTCCTGAGCTGGCGGCTCACCTACAGTTATCCCTATATATATATGTATATATATATGTATATAAGTATATATATATATATGTATATATATGTATACACACACATACATACATACATATATATATATATATATATATATATATATATATATATATATATATATATATATAGCTGGTTGAAATGGAGGAGGGTAATGGAAATTTTATGCGACTGTAACATTCCGTTAAGACTGAAGGAAAAATTTTATGGGACTATTATTCGGCCAACTTTGTTATATGATATGGAATGTTGGGTTATAAAGAAACGTTATTCACAGATGATAAGTGTAGAAGAGATACGCATGCTCCGCTGGATATGCGACAATAGTAGGAGAGATAAAGTGAGAAATGAAAATATTCGTACTAAAATATGTGTAGTTTCTATTGATGAGAAGATGCGAGAAAACCGATTATGATGGTTTAGTCATGTGTAACGTAGGCCTATAAATGCACCAGTTCAACGTGAGGAGTTTATCAATGTAGGACAAGTTAAAAAAAAGGAAAGGAAGACTGAAAAAAATATAGATGGTGGAGATACGAAAAAGATATAGATTCTAAAGGTTTAAATGAGGAGATATTAATTGATAGAAATGAATGGAGAAGGACTATCAAAGTGATCGATCAGGCGTGATTCTTCTTTGGTTCATGTAGCCTATCCCAAATACTTGGGATGAAAAGCTTAGTTGTTGTTGTATATATATATATATATATATGTACACATATGTGTGTGTGTATATATAATATATATATATACACACACACACGCATATAATATATATAAATATATATATTAATATATATTATATGTGTATATATTATATATATGTACACACACACACACACACACATATATATATATATATGTACATATGTATATGTATATGTATGCGTTACATGCACACACACACACACATATATATGTGTATATATATGTATATGTATATGTATATGTATGCGTATATGTATATATTTGTATATGTATGCATATATAATATATGTGTATATATTATATAAATATATATACACACACATACACACTCACACACAGATATATATGTATGTATGTATGTGTATGCACAGGCACACACACATATACATATATATGGTTTGGACATATATGTGTGTGTGTCCATATATGTATATATGTACATATACATACATATGTATGTGTATATATATATATATATATACATACACATATATATATATGCATGTATATGTGTGTATGTGTATATACATATACACATATGTATGTATATGTGTATGTATATATATGTATATGTACGTATATACATATATATGTATATACATATATGTTATACATATGTATGTACATATTTATACATATACATATATATGGTTTGGATGCCTCCTCCCAACACACAAAACATATACGGGACTCTGCATATATATATACACACACACACACAGAGCACATTAGATATATAGGGATTGTTTCTGGGATCATCCCTACATGCTCATAAAGGTTGGTAAGAGATTCTACATCAGAGTCGGTTACATCGTCATAGTAAAAATCCTCATGAAGTATTCTATGAGCTTCATGTTTATGGTAGATTCTGACACTATTAGGACAGACTCGCCTGCAGGCCTTGTTTGCCCTACATTATGCATTATGGTACCCAAAAATTTTAGGTACCATATTGTTGTACTATTCTTTATCACAGTTTCTCAAGGCGTGGATATCTATCTAAGTCATCTAAGTCTGTGGGATCAACTGCCTCTCTGTCTGCACAGAGTTTATCTAGGGGTGACGCCTATTTAGGGGTGACACTCCCACCCTTCAATTTTGAGTATTTGCACAAAAGCACAAATATGTGTGTGTGGGGGTATGTATTGGATACCCCCTCCCAGCTAGGATATGTGATTTTGCTGGATCCAGCTTGGCAGTAGAAAGGCCCTACTGGTTTAGATGGGCCCCACTTTATTGAAATTCTATAGTTTGACTTGGATTATGTGAATTATACAGTTGAAAACTCGTTGACATTGCCCAGATTTGAGGAGGCTGTCAACTGATATATTAGCCCAACTAAAATAGGGTTTACTTGATCCAAGCATCTATATTGTAGACCGGTGTTTCAAATAGCAATAATGGTAATGTAACATTTTCTTTGTTTGGTTACACCACATATAGCATAACGTATAGCGTAAATTATGCAATTTTCTATTTATTTAATAAAAATAATTATAAAACTATGTATAACAATTTATATAAATTGGAAAATAAATTTAAAAATTCTGAGAAAGAATATAAAAACATTCATTAACACATTTTAAGCTTCTAACAATTTTCACAATAATGTTTATATTTATCTTCATATATTGTATTAAATCGCATACATCATGTAAAACTACATAAAATATTTTATATACACGTGTTTAGGATAAACTTACTTCAACAAATTGCATTAAATCGATGAATCCATAATTGCTAGGACACTAACTATTAAATTTTATTGTTGCTCTAATTTACTATAAGTTTGATGAAAGTTTCTTGATTTTACTGGAATTTATGTATTTACTAGTAATTTTACTATAAGTTAACAGTAAATCATTGATCATTGATCAGTAACCTGTAAAATAATCTTTTAAAAACCACTTAATTCAATGTTTAATTAGAGGAAATTAGATATCTAATTTGCTCAAATAATTATGAAAAGGTATTAAGGTAAACTAGATTAAATTAGCCACAAAAGCACATATTTTTCTCTAGATGCATAGGCTCCGATATCAGTTGATATTGATCTCTATTTACATCTCGATAATTCGGCTGAAATAGCAGGTTGGACTTGATAATAATGGTGATATTTTCTTGAGAACTGTGAACATATTGGGATGTTCAATATCATAGTGACTAGACGTGTAAATTGCAATTGATGATATTGAGATAGTGGGATTGCAATATTGATCCTATTGGGATATTGGGATGGCTATTAAAACCTTGGAATCAACCTTGGAATCAACCATAGATAAGAAATTCCAACAACTGGAAGGAAAATCTAGCAAACAAGCTACTATAAACTAGCAAGCTAGTAATTCCATAAGTAATCGAACACTGTATTATTTTCGACTATCATGTGGAGCTGGGTTTGCATTAGATATCATAACTTAATATAACAGGCTCCATAATGTGGTATTTCAATATTGGGTTAGACTTTTCGAAACCATGTAGACCAAATGGACCAGGAGCTTTTATGGATTTATAATATATGTTTTTGCATTAGAGTTGGAGTTTTTTGCTATCTCCTAAAAAATTCACTAAACTGCCAAGCTAAAGTTCAGATTCATTTGTCTTTAAGATGATTTTTGTAAAGTTATTTTGCAATTATTCTATCTTTTTCCTGTTATCTTTTCTTCTCTTTTTCCATTTTTCTTTTTTGGATGGGGGAATTGAACGTACAACTCCCTGAAAATTATTTTAATTTTTTGGTCGCCCCATGAAAATGGAAGTGGATATATGTCCCTTACATTGTGGCCTGCTATGCACTAAGCCATTTTCTTCTTGAAATACCCAACGTTAAGGGTTAACCAAGTTTTCAGGATCTCAAACTGTGATCTAGGAAACGAAGGAAAGCAAGAAAGCTAATCCCAATGCAACCCTTTCTCTTCACTCTCTTCTTTTGTTATATTACCAGTTCTATCTAATCGGTACACAAACTCAAAGGAGATGGTAGTTAATAAACTAGAAATCAGGCAAAGTGCAGATTGATATAAGAGAAAATGAGAGGATGAGGAAGAAGAAGAAGAAGATTTGGAAATGAAACATGGAGAATGAAGAGAATTGGATGTAGGGTTCAATAGTAGGGTTGGTGAAAAATAGAATGAAAAGCTAAAAGATCCCGAGGTAAGGTGGTAGTGAAGGAATTGAAGATGGGCTCGTAGTAAGGTTGTGGAAGGTTGAAGGAGGCAGGATTTGGTAAAGTTTACTTACTCTGTTACTATTTAATGGAATCTAAGTTTAAGGTGGGGTTAACTTGGAAGACCCATACCAGGTGGGACATGTATTGTAGGGGACATAACATACATTGAAATTCACTATTGTGGGGACTGATATCAAATTATAGGATTTGTTTGGGCCCATAGCTATACACTAATACAGGTACAGTCATACAAGCCATGCCATTAGTAGTGGCATGTGTCTGCTCAACTCTCAAGCATAAGCTAAAATTAAGGCTGTCTAGTTAAGCAGAATTGGAGCTTCTAGGTGTTATCAATGGCAATTCTGTTTTTCTTTTCTAGATCATGATATAGGTTAGTACTTAACAGTCACACGCCACATACTGTTTCCCGATTGTATTTAATCCAATTAGTTTCATGTGATCTGCAGGGACCTAAACAAGTCCAGTTCCCCATTTTGAGGGCTCAAGTTCGGGAGGTATCTACTGACCGAATTTTGATGGTTCTGAAATTTTTTTTATCATGGACATGTGTGCTTCTACTCAAACCCATATTTCACTTGAAGGCTTTCACTGTTGGCTCATCAAGTGCCTCGCCATCGTCATCAGCTAAATTGGAAACTCCATCTTCTGATGGTAAAGATCCCAAGGTTGAGGAGGGTGCAACTCATCTATCTGCACTCTCAGAGTCTACCATCTCTGCATTCATGACTGAAGTTTCAGACCTTGTAAAGTAAGAGAATTTACCCTTTCTCAAGGAAGATTTGCAATGCTTTACTTTATTTTGTTAAGCTCAACTGTTGTCGAATAGGATTTCAAAAAGAGAACAGAATCTTTAGTTGGAGGAAGCACAACCTGAGTGGACTCAATTCTTTTAACAATCAAAGAGTGGACGAATCCATTTTTTTCATTTTACTTTATGAAATTCCCACATCATTGTATGAGGCCAAATCTATTTGCCATACAATGACATAGTAGAATCAGCTGAAATACTGCCATCTTAAAACATTCCTCCTTGCCTTTGAAGCTGCTTCGATTTCACATCTAGCTGGCTGCGTATTTTGCCCTCTGAAACTGGATATCATCTAGCTGGCTACTTGAGTGCAATAGGATCTTAAACTTGTTTTTCCCCCAAGATTGTGTAGAAAAAGATATTTCCCACATAAGCCAGATTTGCAACGGAACCTCTTGCACAATCAGAAGAGCTCTACTACTAAGGTCATACTTGGGTAAATGTTTATTGTGGATCATCTTTGTCTATGAAAGTTTTGGTCCATCCAAGGTTTTCCTTTTACAAGATCTTTGTATGAATACCAGCTACAGTAGAAATCCTTTTATGTTGACAGAATAGGAATTTTATTTAAGCATCTATTTTCAGGCTTGTCGACTCAAGAGATATCATGGAGCTGAAGCTAAAGCACATGGACTGCGAGCTTATAATTCGTATAATTCGTAAGAAAGGGGCATTTGTGCAATCAGCCGCAGCAACTCCTGTTGTAATGGTGCAACATCCTCATCAGCCTATGCTTCCACCGTATCCACTAATGTCTCAGCCTGCACCTGCAGCTCCTCCTCCATCAGCTTCAGCACCAACACCTCCTTCACCAATAAAGGGGAGCAAGTCAACACTTTCTCCTCTCAAATGCCCCATGGCTGGAACATTTTACCGCAGCTCAGCACCTGGGGAGCCACCATTTGTGAAGGTATCAGTCTGCCTAAAACCATCTCCGACCATGTATGTATTTATAAATGCCTGTTTTTTTTTTCTTTTTCATGGTTTGCACATACAAGTTATCGAGCACATGGTGTTATGCAAGTCTGCTAGTGGAATGAATACTCCGCATATAGTTCTGAATGTGTCTCTTTCTATCCTGACTTCTGTTGTTTAATCAGGTTGGAGATCAGGTACAAAAGGGGTAGGTTGTTTGCATCATTGAGGCTATGAAACTGATGAATGAGATTGAGGTAATTACCATTAATCACCATTAGTAGCTGACTTCAAATTTGGAGATAAAGGTTGTGTTGCAGTATTTTGTACTAGAGAGAAAACTCTTGTTGCGGATGGAGATTGCCTTCAATCTTAGGAATACCAAACTGAGCACACAAGATGAACAAGTAGAGTGAAGGATTACGATAGATATGGTATTCGTCTATCCTTGGTTTGGCCAAACGCAGCCTCCTCCACGGGGCACAACATGAAAGAGTTCACTATGATGGTGGAAAAATACAAGATTATAAGAGAAAATTTAACCTACCTCTCTCTCCTTCATGATATGTCATTCTCTATTATCCTTTTCTTTTTTCACCCTAAGAGAATGTCAGACCTTTCTGACCCTAATCTATACTGCTTACTAGAAAGTCCTAGAGTTACCACCATTATTTATTTGTACACTACGTTAATAGATGCCAAGCCTGACAAGGCCTAGCCTGAAAGGGCTTAACATGGAACACTCTATCACAACTAGGAAAATACCTACCAGCTTGAAGCATGAAGCCCACGTATGCTCAACAAGATACAAGGCAAAACCCTAACAAAAGACCAGAAGCGAAAGCAGTATGTTCTATTGTTCTTCAAAGTATCATATTTGCAGTATTATTGACAATATGCAGCGGCACTAAAATTAGCAATTAAAGTGTATGAAATGTGTTCTCTTTGAAAGTTGTGTTAGTTATCATTATGGGAATAATGGGAAAGTTTTTTCTTTCTTCCTGAGAGTGAAGCCATAGTTTGATTACTTAAGATAAATTTCTTATTGGCATCACTATGAATCGAACCTAGAACGTTCCTCTTGGGAGCAAGAGGTGTTGCCTGCTGGGTTAACCCGTTTTCACATAATGGGAAAAATTATTGGTCATTGAATATCAATATCCCCATTATCAAGGGTATAAAAGAGAACAAATCTTGATTACAATTTTGTCATGGACGTACTTCTGCAGTGTATAAAAGAGATGCACATGCCTCTTCAATGTATCCAAGTTTGTTATCTGCATGTAGGCTGTAGCTCCCAGTAGCTTTGTTCTTATGGCTAATTAGATTCCTCTGTAACTTGTCTAATTCATGGCCCCCTTCTGAACACAGGCTGATCAGTCTGGGACAGTTGTTGAGATACTTGCAGGGGATGGAAAACCAATTAGCGTTGATACTGTAATTCTGTCAACCTCTAGTGTTCATCCTAGTTTTGTTAAACATCACTGTCTGAAGGCCTTACTTTTCTCATACTTGCAGCCCTTGCTTGTCATCCAGCCCTGAAGGATCAAAGCATCTATTACTATGTAGCTAAGCTAAATTATATCATACAGATGCATCGGTTATCATGTAGCTTCAGCTTTAAAACACTATTCATTTATACATCACTTCTACTGATAAAGGAATGACCTTTCCATAATACCAGATGTAAGGAATTGTTTTTGATGTATATACTATATGATAGGTCCATTGCATATGGTTTTATGCATTGTTGTAGACTGTAGTGCAGTATAAAACACCCAAAGATTTGCCGTGGTTACTCTTTGATAGTTTGAGATGTATGTTTAATGATTACAACAAGGTTGTTGCCTTTTTTTTTCCTTTTTTTCATTCATAATTTAGTCACCGTTTTCTATTGGCCTTTATATTGTAACTATTATTTCCTATAATTGCCCTGATATTTTATAGTGCTTGGCATAAAATTATACTGTCGGGGAAGAAATGATCTTTTGGGACTGGTTCTCAACCTTGGTTTCATGAAAGCATCAACTGATGCTTTCCATGGATGATTAGTATCATTCATCAATTCTTTATTTTGATGTGCAATTGTCTACGTTTCAAAGTGGCATCACGTCTCATACAGTATGCAAGAGATTAGGATTTTAAACCCAACTTGAATCAAAATGTGCAGTGGCACAACTGTATGCATATGGCGTGCTATTATTGTATAATCATGTCATGTAATTATTAAAGAATTATGGTTTCTTAAGAATTAAACATATATTTTTATGATTCTTTTTTCACTTCTCATTTGATATCTTTTAACTGTCTGACCGATACCCTTATCCATAAGATGGATACCAGAAGAAAAGGCAGTCACCTTCCGACTCCTATGTCTACATGTTTAAACAACAATTTGATTCAATTGCCAATGCTCCAACAATCAAGTGACACTCCTTCATTACTTCCTTTGTTGTCAATCTCTCACGCTATCAAGCGACACACCTTCATCACTTCCTTTGTTGTCAATCTCTCGTGCTACTTATCAACCGATTCATCAATCTGGTAATGAATTTGATCGCTTCTTCAGATCCTCCCCTTGCCACCTCTCATCAACTTGCCACGACTAGATATATTTCCTAGAGAGTGTCCACCGCATGTGATCTGTATTCTAAAGAATAGCTCTTTAAATTTCAGTACTGTTAAAAAGGGAGGATTAGAAGGTTGGCTACAGCCTTTCCAAAGAAAAAAGGAATGAAGGAAGAACTTCAGTGTGATGCCACAAGTTGAAGGATAGGAGGGTTCCTCTTGCTGTGAAGCAATTCATCTTTCTGTTCATAGTGCCTTAGATGCGATAAACCTCATGACAAAAGGAAAAAGGAAATGACTGCTAACATCGCGACCATAACGCAGCTTAATGTCAATCAGACGGTCCCACCAAACCAGTGACTTCAGTACCTTCTCTTTAGAAGGGGAATCGTTATACATTGTTAACATATGGGTAAGATTGCTACATGACCCCGTGTGATCTGGACAAGATATTCAATATACATATCAAATATGAAGAAAGGAACAAAAAAAGAATTACTGAGCAAGTTACAGTCCTTGAAAAGAGAAGAAAAGAATTACAACAGAGGGCATCACTCATTCGCTCCAATTGAATTGGTTTAGCTAACTACAGTTAGAAGAATTCCTGCCCGAGTAAAACTATTTACCCTATTTACTTCTTTCCAATCATGTAAAGGTCCACCGTTGCTGTTCTTATGCTTGCAAACAGTCTGGTTACCTTACCACCCTTGGCCTTTTGACCACCTGTCCAGTAATCATCGTCATCACTATCATAACCTTTTGCCTGGGCCGCTTTTACCATTGAACAGGCCACACTAGAAAAAATGAAAATAGCGAAAAAAAAAAATGAAAACGTCAACATCAATCGGTTATGAATGGTTCAAACTAGAGATAATTTTCTCCATCATCGATATGATCAGAGTCCATCCATATGATCAGAGTCCATCCAGGAGACTAGAGATGAACAGATCTATTTGACACTGACCAACTCAACCGATTCCGATCCAAATCGGTTGGAATTCAGTCGGAGATCGAAGGCGAGAACGGTTGGAGCCATATTTGTTAAGCGATTGTAACGCCCCCGTTTTTCAGCTGCTTCCCAAAACGGAGGACGTTACTTATTATTTACACTAGACAACCCAACAGTCACAAGATCTTGGAATAACCGTAACTACTGCCACAGTCAGATTAATAAAAAACATATCTGAAACTTGAAATGATTTCATTTATACAAAAAGTTCATTACATAACATGGCACACTATTTTAAATATGAACACAAAAGAGTCAAAGAGAAAAACAGTGCCCAGACAAAAAGAAATATAAACAAAATATACAAAAGTTCTCCAGGGGTACTTCGATGTCCTATTGTCACTCGATCTGTCTAACGAAGTACGGATTTTCAAATATAAATTAACATGAAGGTAACATATAAATTAATATGAAGGCAACATATAAATTAACATGAAGGTAAGAATAAATAAATGCATAAATAAATAAACATAACAATAACTACTCTATCTATTTAATCATATATTCTATCGGTCTCAGTCATCGTCCAATTTAATTATAGAAACTGTATTAATGGATAAAATAGCGCTATTCTCCATTGTCTTATAAATGCCCGTGCATACTCGGGACCCGGCCACAATATTCATGGCGCTGAACCATAACATGCCATTAGGTACTACAATCAAGTTCCGTACTGTATTACAGTAACGGACATACCACTCTGGGTAAATATCAATTGGTGATCCAGTAATCACCCAGGCCGCTGCAGTAAAAAAATCCCGAGCCTAACAATACAATCAATCCTTATACGGTAAGGTTCTTATCCATCATATAGTTTCTCCCATCTCCGTGTTCATAATGAATTATGCACATGAAAAAAAAATTTATTTTACATTTATTTGTTTACTTTTTCTTTTCTTTTTTTAATTGTTTTTCAAGTCATGATAACATACTTGTATTTCCATGACTGTACATGACATGATGATATGCAATATTAAAACACATGACTTGTAATGTCAAAGCACATGAAATGTAATATTAAAGCACAGGACTTGTAGCATGATAAATTAACACATGATATATTGGTGCACAATTAGATAATGCATCTCATTGAAATTATTTAATAATCTGGCTTTATTTTCAATGCCAACCAATAACCCAATGTATGCATTTATTACATTTTTAGGCTCAATCATATATTTTAATATACATTTCTCTTTTAATTAAAATCTAATTTATTACTATTATTAATTTATCAATTAAGTCCAATTAATCCAAGCCAAGTCCAAGTCTACTGTTATTATTATTTTTATGTCTTTTTCTTTCCTAACCCAAACCCATTTCTTTCCTCTATTTTATTATATATATATATTTTTTTCTTTTACAAGACTGGGCCAAGCTCACTGTTTTATTATTTTCTCTTCTTTTTTTTTTCTGCAGCTCAGGCCCATAATCTCTCTCCCCTATTTTTTTTATTTTTTTGGGCTGGGCCAGGCCCACTATTATTAGTATTTCTTTCTCTTTTTTTTCTTGGGACTGGCCCATGATCTCTCTCTTTCTCTCTATTTTTATTTCTTTTTCCTTTCTCTTTGGCCCAAACTCAAAATTATCTTTGCATGTAACTTTTGCATGCCTATCATTTCACAAAAACACATAAATTTTGCATGTAACTTTTTTCTTAAACTAAAAATAAGTAAATGTAATAATATTTATATATAACAAAATTGACCAATTAATTTGCTTTAGTTATCAATGTCAATTAATAATTCAAAATATGAATCGAGCATTTTCAAAAAAAATATTACGTATACAAATATAAATTAAATAACGAAACGAACGAAAATAGATATAAATAAAATAATGACATAAACGAAAATAGCAGTATTACTTGTCTCGATTTGATCTCGAATATTTTGTTCGAATTCTTGGTTCGGTTTGATTTTTTCCTTTTTTTCCTCCTTCCCTTTTTCTTTTCTCTCTCTCTCTCTCTCTTATTTTTCCTGGTTTGGCCGAAAGTTAGAAGAAGAACAAGGAAAGTTAGGAAGAAAATGAATAGAGGGTCTAGTTCAGAAAACAAAAGAGAGAGAGTTGCTTTTTATTTTCTCTCTCTCTCCCCTTAACACCTCACCACCAATTATCCTTGCATGTGACACCTCTTGAAATTTTATGCCACCCAGTTTTCAATCACGACAACACAACACCCTCACTCACCGCCTCATTTAAATTATTTTAATTAATTAATTAATTAATTAATTTAATAATTTAAAATTTTTGGTTTCGTGTAACATTCTCCAAATACTACCAAATTTATGTAGGACGTAGTGCTCAACGAGGGAAACACTACAAAATTATCCGTTTGTTGTTTCGATGTCAGAATAAATGAGCCAAAATTCCGAAGTAATTAGAAGAATAATTTTAAGATTATTAAATTAGCAATTTTGGGAGTATTTTTCGGTCTCGTAAGAAAATCTCCAAAAATTCTAAATATTACAAAACTAATAATCGAGAAAACAGAATGTTATTTGGATTTATAGATTTAAAGTTACATTAACCGAAAGTTATTTCGGTGTCCAAAATTGACTTCGTTAACTTATTCGGCACCACTCGTCTATAAAAACAATACAGATAGCTTGAATTATTGGGGTATTACATCCTACTCACCTAATAAAATAAATTTCGTCCTCGAAATTTCAAATTAGAAGACGTGCTTGTATTCACGGGTTCCTACTGATATAAAAATAAATTCAATAGACATATCTGATCATGAGAAAAGATATGGGTACTTTGTCCTGATATCCCTTTCAAGCTCCCAAGTTGAATCTCTTGGCGATTGTGTGTCCCAGAAAATAAGAACCAATGGTATCACTTTATTCTTAAGGACCTTCTTCCGTTGGCCAATAATTGCTATGTGATGCTTCTCATACTTTAGATCTGATTTCAAATTTACCTCGGACAGATCCACTACTTTATACTCTTCACCCAAATATTTCCTCAGTTGTGATACATGAAACACATCATGAACAGTTTCCATCTCTACTGGTGATGATAATCGGTAGGCAAGACTTCCAATTCTCTCCACGATCTCAAATGACCCAATGTATCTTGGATTGAGCTTTCCTTTCTTCCCAAATCTAATCACACTCTTCATCGGAGATATCTTAATAAATACTTTATCTCCTACTTCAAACTCCAGTGGTTTTCTACGTTGATCTGCCCATTTCTTTTGTCTGTCTTGAACCGCCTTCATGTGTTCTCTGATAACCTTCACTTGCTCTGTTGCTTGAGTAATCAACTCTGGCCCCAAAATACTTCATTCTCCAACCTTGTCCCAACATAATGGAGATCTGTATTTTTGCCCATACAAGACTTCAAATGATACCATTTTGATACTTTTATGATAACTATTATTATAAGAAAATTCTACCATATACAAATAGTCTTCCCAAGATCCACCAAAATCCAACACGCATGTCCTAAGCATATCTTCAAGTACTTGGATAGTCCATTCTGATTGACCATCTGTTTGTGGATGGTAAGCTGAAGATAAATCCAAATGTATTCCCAGACTATCCATTAATTTCTCCCAATAGTGTGATCTAAACCTTGCATCACGATCTGACACAATCCTGGTTGGGACTCCATGCAATCTCACTATTTCTTGCATAAATCTTCTGGCTAATATTTCTGTTGATTGACCAACTCTAAATGAAATGAAATGAGCCGATTTAGTCAGTCGGTCCACAATTACCTAAATTGCATTATTGCCCTTAGTGCACTTAGGTAAGCCTGTAACAAAGTCCATCGATATTTGTTCCCACTTCCACTCCGGTATCGCTAATGGTTGGAGCAATCCAGCTGTCCTTTGATACTCAACCTTCACTTGCTGGCAAGTAGAACATCAAGATACATATCTGATAATCTCTTTCTTCATGCCTGGCCATCAGAAATACTTTTTCATATTTTTGTACAGCTTATTGCTCCCAGGATGAATAGAATATGTTGATTTATGAGCTTCCTGTAAAACTCTATCTCTTACTTCCCCCTTTGGCACCC
This sequence comes from Dracaena cambodiana, assembly GCA_036321105.1. Taxonomy (NCBI): domain Eukaryota; kingdom Viridiplantae; phylum Streptophyta; class Magnoliopsida; order Asparagales; family Asparagaceae; genus Dracaena; species Dracaena cambodiana. Next base: position 10,683,857 of record JAYEPQ010000005.1, read on the forward strand.
ATAATCTTTTCTTGAATCTAATAACTCCATCTGAGTATATTTTCATTTCTGGTCTCTTACCTGCTTCCACTTTGTTCTTTAGTTTCTGAAAATCTTCATCTCCAACTTTAGTTTGCTTAATCTGCTCTATCAATGGTGACTGTAATTGTATCTCCATAAATTGTGCTATTACTCCTGGTAAAATTACCTCCAATTCCATTCTTTACATCTCCATTAAAAGTTCCTTTTGCTGAGTTAATTGTTCGCCGTAAAAATTGAATTTCTCTTTACTGACAACCTTTCAATAAAGGATTACAATCTAACGGTTTTCCGTTTACAGAAGATAAGGAAGATGGCTTTTCCTCTTTATTTAAGGCTGGGTTTCTAGGTAGCTATGGAGGACGATCTTACTCTCCATTGACAATCCGTACAATCTCTCTCAGTTGGCTAAAGGAAAGAAAAATGGCTCTTTACTCTTGATCACCAGAGGTAATTTCTGGGAGAAGACCTCCGTCCCTATCTCTTTCGTTCTCCTGCCTTTTATAGGGGTTTTTAGAGTAACATCCCGCCATATTTGCTCGACCGTTAGCTCCCACTACTCGAGAAGTGCCGTCATATTCGTTAGGCAGTTGCTCCCACGATCGAAGTAACGCCACTGCATTCGTCTGGCAGTTAGCCCCACGATCTGAGATGGCAATTCTTCTATTCGGGTCGAGTGACTTTTATTAAATCCCTACCCGAAATTTATGGGTAGTATCGCGAATCTCATTTTTAGATTCGCGAACCTGTTCTATCGTTACTGGGTCGCGAACCTCAATCTTCAAGTTCGCGGCTCTGCTGAGTTGCGGACTTCTAACTTTGAATCCACGGATCTGCTTTGCTTTCCAGAATTTTTTGCTAACAAAACCCCTACCAAAGTTTCCAAAACTCTCATGATTCCTTGAGGAGCTTTGGAATACTTTGGATATAATATTCTGTATTAGAATCTCCATCGTATTTGCAGAAATCTGTGACTCTGTATTAGCGCCACTGCTGCTTCTAAAGGGAAATATGACTCTGTGTTAGCGCCTCATTTTGCAATTTTTGGATCATACGACTCTGTGTTAGGATCGCAGATTTTTGTTTTGGAAGGGGCACGTCTCTGTATTAGGGGTGCGAGCCTTCATTTTGAAGTAGAAAATGACTCTGTATTAGGGTCGCAAACTTTTACTTTGGAAATGACACGTCTTTGTATTAGGGGCGCAAACCTTCATTTTAGAGTAGAAAACTACTCTGTATTAGGGTCGCAAACTTTCACTTTGGAAGGGACACGCCTATTAGGGGCGCAAACCTTCATTTTGGAGTAGAAAACGACTCTGTGGTAGGGTCACGAGTTTTCACTTGTTGGTGAAAAAAGCGCTCTGTATTAGAGTCGCAAACTGTAATTTCTGAAGGATCGCGACTCTGTATTAGGAGCACGAGCTTTCATTTGTTTGGTGAAGAGAGCGACTCTATATTACGGTTGCAAACTGTAATTTCTGAAGAATCGCGACTCTGTATTAGGAATGCGAGCTTCCACCTTTTTGGTTGCGGAAAGGCTAGAAGGCGGCTGCTTTTTTATGGCGTAAGAATTGAGACGTTCTCTGAGCCACATTAAATGAAAAGGTACCTACGAGATTCGGGTCAGATATCACGTCTGTCCGGAGATCTCGGCCATCAAACCATCCGCTATATAACTCCACTTTATGAGAGAGGCTATTTTTATCCCAAGAAATTTGAAATCTGAGTTCCTCGTTAGGGCGCCTCAGACCTCTCATCTTCAATCTCCTATAACTTTCGATTCTCTGTACGAAAAAATTTTCTTAATCTGCAAAAGATGCTGAAGAAAGTTTCTTCTTCCTCCGCTGCTGCCAATGGTCGTCAAGATCCTCAAGCAACCTCTAGTTCGATAGTGGTTCGGCAGGAACCCTTGAGAGGTAATAAAAAAAATTTGGAAGGCAGTTCCTTTTCTCATTTTCTTTATCTCTGAATCTGAATGTCTTTTGCAGTCGATTACGCCTTGAATCCTTGGCCAAAGGATCATTATTTCGGTTATTCGGATGGCTATGATGGGAAGAAAGAGTTCAGATTTGGTCATGTCTTTCCCCATTGTACAGCCTCAGATAACCAAGAGAGAGAAGACAAAATTCTCTATCCTTCTCGCTCAACATTGCGAGAGCTGATGACTAATGCACCTTTCGAAGGAGATGATCGGTCTCCATTGCTCAAACCCGTCTTTTTATTTGGGGACCATATTTCAATGCCCGACAGTGGTTTGGAAGATGGCGATTACAAGTAGCTTCGTCAAGTTGAAGGTCGCTACTTGTTTCTCCCCAATATGGAGAGATCTTATCCGTTCTTAGTCTTTCAATCCCTTTCCATGCCCAGGCGAATGGACTGGTACATAAATAGGCCACAAGACAGCATGTTGCTGAGGGGATTCACTGCTCAAGGTGTTTTTCCTTGTGATACTGGGAAGAGCTTTCGTGGATTGCTGCCGGGATTACTTAAACATAATCTCCCCAGAGGCGAGGTTCCTATAATCGCACAGACTTTCCTGCACCGGTTTTACAAATGCATAAGGAGAGTTTCCTGTTCAGGATTTTCGTTCCCCTGGATGGGTTCACTGTTCTTCGAAAGGAGAGTGGAAGGTTTTGACTGACTTCTTTCTGCGATCATTTAGAGATCAGCTTCATCATGCGGGCTGTATTGCGCCATCAGGGCAGTTCAACACGGCATTCTCGCCAGCAGATTTTATTTTTTTGCTTTATTGGAATTGTATAATCCTGATACTTGTACAATCTTTTGCCCTCGAGGCGAATTGGTTTTGCCCTCCACGAGATGCATGAAGTCTCGGGCTTGCCTATGGGAGATGTCCCGTATGAAGAGTACGTCCCTACTGGAGAAGAACTCCATCTGCTAAAGACTCAGGACCTTTTGACTTATGATACTTACTGGGAATTGCTCTGCCATTATCATATTCGCACCCACAAATCGTGCATCCGTAGTTTGAAGCCAAAGAAGTGGCTGCAATATCTTCTGCCTAATTTTTCTAGGAGTAATCCGAACTTTATTCGTCTTCCTCCAGTTTCTGAAAAGGAGGTTGAGAGAAGAATTACAAGCTTCGGGATAGATGCTTATGTTATCGAATCTGACGAGGACGTTTTCAAAGCTGGGACGTCCTTTGAGAGTTTTCATTATCAGGCCCTTCAACCCTTATCTGACCATGCCTTCTTGGCGGGTTATTTACTGGTCTGACTGAAAAAGTGTGTTATTCCTTCGCAGGAAAACATACCTATTGGGGCTGTATACCCAGCCGTTCTACTGGCATTGGGTAGGCGACTTAGTTTGTTGCCTGCCATTATATGCAGTATCCAAAGCGGATTGAGAAGAATATTTGATAAATTTTGCAGTGTGAAGGAGCAGAGGAAGAAAAGAGACCCTGTTATTAAAACTCCTAATCTGCATGTAGAACTTCCTTATACTTATTTGATGGCCTGGCTGGTTCTACATTGCCCCACTTTGATGAGTCCCGCAGACCCGCAGATTGATTTAAGTGCTCCCAAAGTGCAGCACTACGAGAGGTCGCAATGGAAAGGAGGCTACATGGCCGCGATCCGCAAAACGCTTCGTCATTTTTCCACTTTTGAGTTGTTCAGATGTTTCCCATACTTTCCGAATGCTGGATACGGGGAAGAATTCGCGGACACTGCTGGTGTTGATAAATTTACTACCCTATACTCGGGGTGTTTTTGGTGGTTGATAAACATCCACCCAGGGCATCTGGTCCTTCATTTGGGGAACCTTTATTATATAGAACCTTACTACCCGAGTCGCTTTGCCCGACAGTTTAGGTATGATCAGTTTTACGTTGGTAATCCCAATAGAGAATTAAGTTTTGTTGGGAATGTTTTCGAGGGAGCTTGAGCTTGGTTTCACTTCGTCGCAGGTGGAACTCAAGCCAAATTTGATCTTCCGCTCAAGACCCCGAACTCGAATATGAGCTTCTGTTTCTGTAAGTGGTTTACAGATGCTAACTCTGCTCCTCAGAATTTCAACATACACCATACCAGTCTGCGGGAGATCAGAACTTGGTATGCCCAGAAAAAGAAGGCCGGCGGCACGAAAGTGGCAGGGATGGAGAATTTCAGGGGGGACAGCGCATCTAATGAATCAGAGCAAAGGGAAGAGGACAATGATGCATCAGTTCAGGCTGCCTCCCTTGATGCTTCTCCTGATCCGACATCGAGGAAGACTTTTCCTCCATCGCAGTCTTCTCCCGAGAAATCTTCACATAAGCGGAAGAGACTAAGGCGTCTTAGTAACTTGCCTACCATTTCGGGGGGGATTGATTCGCAGAGCACTTTGTCTGGGACAGAAACTGCAGCACCCACTCCAGTTGCTGAATCCCTCGTTGAGGAATCCAAGGAGGATGAAGATGACTCCTCCTTAACTCTCCGCTCCCTCAAGAGGGAACCAAGGACCTGTTCTTTGCAATGACCCTGCTCCCATTACTCAAAAGGGTTCTACTCCTCCTATTGGCCAGGCCGACGTTGAAGTCAGTGTTTCCTCGGCCCTACAAGAGGATTCTGTAGCTCTTGTTGCTTAGGGAGCTGTAGATGATGAAGTGCAAATCATTGGGGAGATTCGCGCATCAGATCCCTCTAAAGTAGCACCTCCTTCTAAAAATCAAGATGAATGGGGCGATGATGATGATGCCAGTAGTGATAGTTTTCACTCTTCTACTCCTCCCTCAGACCATAGTAAATACGTCTTTTTGAGCGAGGAGGTTCGAACCAAAATATACGGGCCTGAAGTGTTTGGTCTTGAGGTGTACGGACTTGGAGAATCCAGCGTCCAACCTTTATGTCTTCATCTTCTTTCTTTAGCAATTATATTATTATCAACTGATACTGTAACACTTATTAATTTTCTTGTTTTTGCTAGCTCCAGTTTCGACTCCGGATTAGAGTGCATGGACGCGAAGGTGACTTCCCCAGACAATAACATTGCAGGAGCTAATACTGATGAAGCGACCAAAGTTACTACCTCAGCAGTTGATACTTCAGAAGTGGTGATTCCCGAGGCTGCTATGTCTATGGTCTTGGCCACAGCTATTCCAACTGATGTTATAGTTCAGGAGGCTGTGATTGGTAGCTCTGCGGAGATCTCCAGAGGTGCCATTCCTCCTAGTATTAGCTTGGTTGCGGATCAATCCGGTTCTGCCTCAACCAATATCACTCCTTCTCATGCAGAGATTGACATGTTGAGAATGATTTGTTGAAGGACACAGTGGAGACTTTCCTTCACTTCCTGGACCGCTGTATTGATAAATTACTGAAGGGGGTTCATTTTGCTTCAATCGCCAATGTTCTCGACGTTTATCTAACTGGTATTGTTAGCATTGGTGGAGAGGATAGAGCTGATCCTTTAGGCTTATGATAACTCAGCTTCAAAAGCATGCTGAATTCCTGTAGAAAGTGAGAAGTGCTGATAAATCTGAGACAGTGGAAATCATTTTCTAGAAGCTGAGAGAGGAACAGCTTAAGTTCCAGAAGGACACTCGAGAGAGGGCAAATGTTTACAAGGCCTCTTTAGAAAAGGGTCAATCAGACCGCAAGTCTCTGGTTCTTCAGGTGGAAGCCACTGCTTCAATTGTCAAGGGTCATGATCAAGCTATTATTAGGACTCAAGAGACCATTGCCAAAGCCCAAGCTTTCCTAGCCAAGATCACCAAGGAACATGATGAGTCAATGAGGAATCTCGCCAATTTGTCGTGTCAGAGCGACAATATATCCAGGGATCTCCAGGCGATGCAAGCTGAATTGGATTCGCTGGAGGCTGCTGCAGCGCAGAATGTTATTGCTAGTGACGAGGAACTGCATCGCCAAACTACTGTTCAAGCTTATGAGATCCTTCAGCAAGACATTGATGACGCAGAGGAGAAAATAAAAGTTCTCTTGAACCATTGAGTTGTAGAAACTGGTCGATGCATATATATATATATATATATATATATATATATATATATATATATATATTATTCCTTCTCTCGTAACTATCCCTTGACATTTGTTGTACATGGCATGACTCCTTTTTTATGTAAAGAACTTAATCTTGGTTTTGTATTTCTAAGGCACAACCTTAGCATTTGTCTTCAAGGACTTGCAATAAACTTGCCTACTTTCGTTTGAAATTCGCGATTCTCTGTAACATTCTGGTATCCGTATATCTGTCACGTGACTTCCGCGGATCTTTGTCAGGTTTGTACTTCACATTTAGAGGTTCGCGAATTAACTAAGCTCATAGTAGATATGCGATCCTGACTTCCAAGGATTGCGGATTTGAGTTTGCGACATTCCGTCCAGAAGTTTGCGGATTCATGCTAAGTTCGCAATTTTAGCTTTTGCGAACTGTAATCGCACTTAGAAACTTCCCGAGGCGACTCAAAATTCCTCGGAATTTGTAAAGACTTCTGCGAGCCTTGGGACAAGGTCGTCGGGCATGGGATCCCAAGCGTTGCATGTCTTTATTAATGACGAGATCTCTGGGCTGCGATATCTAAGCGTCCCATGCAGCAGTAATAAATTCTGTTGTGATCTTAACTGAAAATCTTGACTGGAGATTTCAGTTTTATCTCCTCTAAACGGGAGATCACAGTTACCAGATTGTCTGTATAAGACATATGATCTCCTCAATGGAAGATCATCTAGCCGTGAGAAAATTTCTTCTTGACTCTCTTCTCTTTCTTTTGTAGCCGATCTATCAGTGCAGCCATATTTTCTTCTTCTTCAACCGAAGTGATGGATAAGAGTTGGCATATCATAAGACCTCCAGACTGTATCAATCCAGCGGGGTGTCTCACCGAAAAGGTCTTTCTGACCGTAGTAATTTTTCTTAATTAAGGTAAACATTTTCTTCTGATTCATATCCCCCTCTTCCTTCTTTTTCTTCTCTTTTAACAAGGATTTGTCTTGGCTGCAGGAGATAACTGTAGTCATTCTCCTTAACAATGACCCAGACCTACTGAGCTCGTAATTGCTTCCAATGCCTCAAGGGGCTTGGAAGGTCTCATGAATTTTTCATGAGAGAAAAGATTTCGGGTCTGGGGCATTGTTTTTCTTCTTTCCTAGTATCCCACAAGGTTGGGGTACTAATGACCAGGACCTTGAATTTGTGCAACCCGTCATGTTGTACATCCGGGGTGTGCATTTGGTATGCCCAGTTTTGAACTAATCAATTCACTGGCATCATCACTGGGGCAACCAACCAGGAGGTCCCTGACGTGGTCGAAAAGAAAAAAAATAAGATTATGCCTTTAAGCCGTCTTTAAAAAGGAGGCTACAAGAGCAAATTGGAAGTGGAGGCCATGGAGCAAACTTCTTGATCTGAACCATGCTAAAAGAGGCGGTTACAGAAGCAAGTCTGTCATTCCAGAAGAAGAGCTTGCAGAAGCAAATTTTTTGATCTGAACCATACCGAGAGAGACGGTTACATAAGCAAGTTTCCTCTTTTTTTTCAGTGATTTGTATTCACTCTTGTTGACTGTACAATACTAGAGAATTCTCTGTAATTTTACTCTAATGATGAACAAAGAAGCTCTTTTCTTTTTACGTAACTAAGAGTATCTAGAGAATGATTCTGATATTGATTACCAGAGGTAACTGTTAACTTGATAATCTTAAGATGAATCGAGATTTTCTAAGTACCCAAAATTATTGTGAATGAAAGAACTTCTTGTTGATAAGAAACAAAAATCTTGTTCGCCAGAGGTATTATTTAACTTGGCAAATTTGATAAAAAGAAAATTTAGTTTGCCATAGGTATTATTTAACTTGGCAAATTTGATAAAAAGAAAATTTGGTTCACCAGAGGTATTATTTAACTTGGCAAAATTGATAAAAAGAAAGTTTGGTTCGCCAGAGGTATTATTTAACTTGGCAAATTTGATAAAAAGAAAATTTGGTTCACGGACTAAAAGGCTTTTAGTCCGGAACCAAGAACCTCCATTAATGACTTCTGATTACAGAGAAACTTTTGCTCACAACATACATAGAACTACCAAGGCCGTATTATACTGGTGTTCTGCAATTTTACTAAGAATAATATTTCTTCAGGAACTTGCCGTTGATTGGCATCAGGATCTTATCACCATTAGGTTTTGTCAACCGATACGCGCCGTTTGAGTAAACTGCATCAATGACAAAGGGTCCCTCCCACTTTGGCTGGAACTTTCTCTTAGGCTTCTGGCTTGTTATGATCGGTCTTCTAACTGATAGGACCAGATCACCCTTCTTAAAAATTCTTTTGGAGATCCGCGCCTGGTAGAGCTCGATATTCTATTGAGCTTCCAAGCACTTGTCATCCAAGCCTTCTAACTCTTGGAGCCTTTGCCGATGCCTTTCTTCTTCTGTCATCCTAGTTGTTAACGCGACTCGTAATGACGGGATTTGGATTTCCAAAGGCAAGACTGCTTCTGACCCATATACCAAAGAGAAAGGCGTGGCATTAGTAGGAGTTCGGACTGTGGTGCGATACGCCTACAGACATTCTCCGAGCTTTTCGTCCCAGTGCCTTTGATTGGAAGACACAAACTTTTTAAGAAGTTTTACAATGGTCTTATTGAAATCTTCTGCTAGACCATTAGCTGCAGAGTAATATGGTAATGAAGCCACATCTTCGATCCTGTACTTGTTGCAGAATCTGGAATATAATTGGCTCACAAACTGAGGTCCATTGTCATGAATTATTCTTCTAGGCACTCCGAAGCAATAAAGCACATGGTGCTTGATGAATTTGATAACATCTGACGATTTTACTTCGGTTAGGGGAATGGCCTTAGTCCATTTTGAAAAGTAATCAGTTATGACTAAAATAAACTAGTGTCCTCTCGTTGATGGCGGAGAAATTGGTGCTACGATGTCCATACCCCATTGTTCGAATGGCCATGACGTAGCTGTTGGGTGAAGATACTCCGGAGCTTTATGTATAAAGTCTGCATCTATTTGGCAGGCCCTACACTTGTTGGCGTATTTAACCGCTTCTGTCATCATCTTGGGCCAGTAATAACCCATTCTTCGGATTCTATTCCAGAGTTTTGGCCCTGGCTGGTGTGCTCCGCAGATGCCAGCATGAGCTTCTTCGAGTACCTCTTGTGCTTTGCGGTTGGAGAGACAGCGAAGTAAAACTCCATCGTAGGATTTTCTATACAATGTCTGGAGTTCTGCGTTGTAGTAGAACCTGACAGCCCTTCTCTAAATTGCTCTGGCATCTTTTGGACTTTCGGGGAATATACCGTAAAGGACATAGTCTATATAAGGAAAACGCCAATTCCTTGGTTCCAGGCTTGATTCGAAAGCGTCAGCTTTGTCTTCCTGTGGTTTCTTCATTTCTTCTTTGAGCTCGCCCTTTGGACAAAACAATTCCTTGCTGCTTACTATAATATGCCTTTTAGCATGCTTGGGCAAAGCTAATGTAGCAGTCAAGAAAGCTAGCGAATCTGCATAACTATTTAGGTGGCGCTTTATGTGGCTGATATAGAAACCCTCGAAACCATCGACGATCTTGATCACTGCATGATAATACGGCAGGAGGACTTCATGTTTAATCTCGTATTCCCCTTTTATTTGATTCACGACAAGTTGAGAGTCCCCATATGCCTCCAAGTAGTGGACCCCCAGTTGTTTGGCTATTCTTAAGCCGATTAGGAGGGCGTTATATTCCGTGATATTGTTAGAGCACGAACTTGTCAATGAGTAAGTTTGAGGAATGATATGGTTGCAGGGAGAGACGAGAACAACTCCTACCCCCGCTGTCATCTTTCCCTCGGATCCCCTTCGGGAGGCACCATAAAAAAAAAAGCTGCTTTACACTTTTCGAGACCGTATTTGTCTCGGAAGACCTTCTTGAGTCATCCTTTTTAGGAATCAAGTCCCATTCTTCTAACTCTCCTAGGATTTGTTCGTATTACCTAGATTAGGGATTAGATGTTCGGCCAAGAAGTCGGCCACGGCCTGTCCTTTGATAGACTTCTGTGGGACAAAGTGCATATCATATTGTGATAGCAAAATAGCCCATTGGATAGTCTTGAATTTAATGACCTGGGTTTAGTCATTAATATTCTCAGGGGTTAACTCTCGATACAATATGGACGGTTTGTCCAGCTAAGTAGTGCCGCATTTTCTGTATTGCGAATACCAAACCTAGACATTCTTTTTCCACATGATTATACCAGTGTTCTGCCCCAACCATCATTCTGCTTAGATAATAAATAGCTTGTTCATGGCCTGACTCATTCTTCTGCGCTAGCAAAGCGCCCAACGAATGGTCCATAGCCCTTACGTATAGCAAGAAGGGCATTTCTGAGACTGGGGATACAAGTACCGGTGGTTTCGTGAGATATTGTTTGACTTCTTCAAAAACCTTTTGGCATATGTCATCCCAGACAAATGACACTCCTTTCCTCATTAATCTGGTGAAAGGCTGACATTTATCAGACAAATTTGATATAAATCTGCAAATGTACGCCAGCCTGCCTTGCAACCCCCTTAACTCTTTGAGGTTACGGGGAGTTGGCATGTCTTGTATAGCCTTGACTTTATCTGGATCGAAATGTATCCCTTTCGACGTTACAACAAAATCGAGGAATTTTCCATTGGAAACCAATAGGAAAGATTTAGTTGGATTCATCTTGAGCTGGCACTTCCTCATGAGGTCGAACACTGTCTTCAAATCTTTCAAGTGATCGTCTTTGTTTCTGCTCTTAATCACAAGGTCATTTACGTAGCACTCTACTATTTTCCGGAGGTGCTCTTGGAATATTGCGTTCATGGCGCGTTGATACGTAGCGCCTGCATTCTTTAGGCCAAAGGGCATGACTGTATAGCAGTATACCCCAAGTGGTGTTCTAAAGGACGTATGCTTCTCATCATTAGGGTACATCTTTATTTGATTATACCCTGAGAATCCATCCATAAACATCATAAGCTCATACCCACAAGTATTATCTATCATAATATCTGTGATAGGTAATGGGAATTCGTCTTTAGGGCAAGCCCCATTCAAATCCCTAAAGTCATGCAAACTCGGATTTTTCCGTTTTTTTTGTCACGGGAACTATATTCGCGACCCAATTAGGGTGCTGTTTCTCGCAAATAAATCTAATTCAATCAACTTCCTGATTTCAGCTTCTATAGCTTCCATGATCTCTGGGCGGAATCTTCGTTGTTGTTGTTGTTTTACTAGTTTAGCCTCTGGCCGGATGTTTAATTTGTGAACAGCCACGCTCGGATCTAATCCAGGAATTTCCTCATAACTCTAAGCGAAAATATCAATGTATTCGCGAGTGAGGGATATCAACTCCTCCCTTTCTTCCGAGGATAGGTTCTCACTTACGAATATGAGTTTAGAATTCTTTTCATCACCCATATTAATTTGGATCACTTTGTTTTCAATTGGAGGCTCGCGCTGTTCAAACTGAAGCTCGCACTTCATATTAAGATGCTTGGCCCAGAGATCGTCTCCTATTGGCGAGATTTTTTTCATCTTCTTGGATCGTGGAAGCCATATTCACGGACACTTTGCGGAAAATCATACCAATAATGACATCTGAGTCCCAACATGGTGATTCTGATGAATGATCGTACTGTCGTTCTTCGGTTTTTTTATCTAAGGAACTTTCGGGAGTGGTGACGTATCCCAACCCCTGCCGGTTCTCTGGTAATAATCTGGCATTTTTCCTTCTGGGACACAACGTTGAAGGATTGTCCTTCTTCATTTTCCGAAGTTCAACCCCTGCCTTCGGCTAGATTATACCCCATTTTCTTTATTAATCTACAAGAATTTTCATCGTAATGGAAGAACTCGGATTTTCTCTGTTCATCCTCAGAATCTAAGCATTTCTTTTTATTCTTATGACTTGCTCTTCCAAATACTATGGTTTTTTGGGTTCCGTTTTTGGGAGGGACCTCAAAAATGACCTGGTTAGCACTTACAACATCATCACTTAATTCGTGTAAGGATGATCGGATAGGTGCATGGAAGGAAGTTAGAGAATATATCTCATTTACACAGTCGCTAAATGCATCTGTGCTAGTGCTTGAGGGCTCAGAATCAACACCAGAAGAATAAACAAATTCCAGATTTTCATTTATCACCCATTAACCATCAGAGTGAATGGCGTTATTTATATCAAGGCCTTCGAGGCTTATCATAATGGGCTCACCGTCCCAAACTACATCCTCGGATTCCGAATCTTCGGATCCTGATTCTGTATCAGTCTCTTCGCGGCTATCAGAGTCATCTGGAACGGGCTGATCTGTAACACCGAATGCAGCTTGATACAGCAACGCATCAGTAAAGTAATTTTCAACTCCTTTGAAGGGTTGTTTTTCTGCAACGAGCGTCTTCACGTTCGCGTCTTTGTCGACATACTTCATGCATTTGTGTAACATGGAGGGTACAATGAGATTGCTATGGATCTAAGGTCTCCCCAGTAGCAGATTGTATGATGTGTCCACGTCTATCATGTAACACGTGACTTCCGTCTTCAGATCGCTGATTTGATACTTGAGCTTAATTTTTCCCAACGGTCTACTGCCGTTAGCATTGAATCCGAAAATAGTGGTGTTGGTTGCCGCTAATCTATTCATTGGCACTCCAAGATATCGTAGCATTCTTCGTGGCATGATGCTCAATGCTAGATCAACTTGAATGCGATCAATCTCTGCAGACCCTACGTATCCCTTGTAATATAAAAGGCGGTGATGCTTGTTGTTCCTGACTTGCATATCTTCTGGAGAGAAAGCGATGTAGGGAACGGTCTTACCCGAGACTTGGTGACAGGTTGCGCAAAGAGATTCTCTTTCCTCACTCACCTTTGGTATTTGTGTCAAGAATACTTCTGAATCTTGCAGAGCTTCTCTTAAAGCTTCTCTAGTAGATTTAGAGAGCTTCAGGAGCTCGTACAAGGTTATCCTTGCAGGAATATTGGCCAACTGTGTTAGAATATCGAACTGAAATGACTTTCGCGAATTCTCCGCAGGCTCTTTTTCCTTCTTCAAAATTTTATCAAACTTAAACTCCTTTTGTTTGACTTTTTCTGGAGGTGGTCGAGGATCCGTTGTGTGGTCGTAGTTCTTTAAGTAATCTTTTTTCGAACGGGTCCCCGCGGGAGGAGGATCTGCATCGGCTACCAAAGAATTTTTTATTTCTTCTTCTGAATCAGTCAAAGCATGAATAACCCCGTCATCTTCGGGAATTACAGAAACGATATTAGAGGTAAAGATTTTTTCTCTTTGTCTCTTTCAGATGAACTGGAACTCCATTGTTCATCCCTTAGAAGGTCTGGATGCACCTACAGTATCTCCCCCTATTAGTTTCAAAGGGAAACAATCCTTTCTTTTGCTGTTGGTACGGGTCAAAATTTACGACCTGCATCGTATCTTTAGGGATGGGCTGCACTTCGTCTTGAACTGTTGACTCTATCCAGTCGGGCGCTTTGCCGAACTTGACAGTCACCATGTTCGTAGTCACCTTCTTCTAGTGTGCTTGGAGTTTGATGACATTAGTATCTACTAAGGCTTGAATTTTATCCTTGAGGATGTAGCAGTTTTGGGTGGGGTGGTTAATGATCCTATGGTAGACACAGTAGTTAGGATCGTTAACTTTCCCTGCTTCTTCTGAACATTTGGACTCCGGCAGCTTCAACATCTTCTTACTCATAAAGAGGTTGAAGATAATCTTTGCATGCTCATCTTTAAAAGAGTATTGCTTTTGCAGCATTCGTGTCTGAGGAGGGAGCTTTGGGGAAGTCTTCACAGGTTATGGCGTATCAGTGACCATCGTCTCCTTTCCCTTATATCCTCAGGATCGGGACTTATAGTTGTTATCGCCACTTCGCTTTGGTTTCTCCTCGCCTCCTTCTTCTTCAAGTCTTTGCACAATTTGTTAAGCTTCTTCAGCTTGCAGGGAGAGATCCTTCCAGGTTGAAGACTTCACTGCTCCCATTCTGGCTAGAACCTTAGTCGATAGATTATATCGATAGGTTTCTACCAAGGTCTTTTCTGGCATCCCATGCGGACATCTGAGAGAATCGTTTCGGAATCTTTTGATGAAGTCCCGGGCTGACTCCCCTTTCTTTTGTTTAGTGGCTAGAAGCGCCGGCATTGATACCTCCATATCATCTTCATAGAACCTGGTGAGAAAGGCTTTCTCCATGTCGTTCCATGAATTGATAGTTCCCGGTTCTAGTCTCTGGAACCATTCAAAAGCTAGTCCCATTAAGGTACTAACGAATACTCTCGTAATGATAGGGTCGTCTAAATGCCCAATTTGCGACTTAAAATAGTAGAGATGCTAGTTCAGCGATCCTTTCCCATCAAAAGATTTGAGCTTCAAGGGTTTATAACTTTCTAGGAACGGAACACTTTCCCATTCCATGAGATACGGTCTTACCACACCGAGCTCTTGTAAATCGCTCTTATGCATGAGGGCGTCTAGTTGGTTTTGGAAGCTCTCCATCCAAACAACATCTGCATTTCCTCCTTGATGCATGGAACAGTTGCCATTATCCTCATGAGGTTCTTCTTTCTCACTATTGCGAAGATCCTCTTCTTCTATCTTCTTTCCTATATTCTTTAGTTTAGCTTTCTCCAATTCTATCAAAACATGTAGCATATCTTTAAGCTCGCTGATAGCGTTCTGCTGTTACTAGATATGCTTATCTTGTTCATCCATTCTTCGCATGAACTCTTCTGAGATATTGTTTTGGGTCATATATACGGAGGCAGAATCTTCTAGGAACGAATCGGATGTCTGCGATTCAGCCATAACAGATTTGACTATATCCTCTTCATCGGACGAGACTCCAGCCATTTGTCTATAATTCATAGGGACTGTCATCCCACTTCTGAGTCGAGTGTTTCGGAAAACTCCTCGCTCTTCATTGAATAGATCTTTAGAACTCGTAGGAAGCTCTAGGTTGGAAGCTTCTCCTTTGGAGACTTTCTTCGCCTTCTTCTTCTTTTCTCCGGCACTTGTCATATTAGATGATACTGCAGGGTATTTTGGCTCAGAAAATTCAAGCCCGTTTTGTCACCTCCTCTTGGCCAGTTGGGATGAAGATGTCGATGGAGTCGACAACCGATGAAATACCAAAGATCTGGTATGGGCTGAACAATGACAGTGAGATAGTACTGCATTGATCAGTCGTTTACAGTGGCAGTGAGATACATAGGATTCTTCCCTTTTTTTATTCAGGACTTCCCTAAAATCTCTTGCACTGGGATTCTTTGTGACGTCATCATTTGTGGGAGATAGCTTCGCGAACGACATAGTCGCAACCTTGCAGATAGGCATGCATTCTCCGCGAATTTGAGGTTCGCAGGTTCCGCGAGCTTCGTTGATCACGTGATCAGACATTCCTCCTGAAATTTTGATGGGCTTGCTTCGCTTCCTGTAGGGAACGTGAGTAAATCCTTCCGTGTCTCGACCAACCTCACCTTTTGGCTTCCATATTTGTGTGGTAAGCTTTTGCTGGGATGAGTTGGTGGTTTCCTCTTGTTGCGTGTTCTTGCCGAAGGCACGAGCTTTGCTTCTCCTCAGGTTTTTTCTCGTTGTACGAGTGAGCGAAACCTCCTTCTCCGTATGACAGTTTCGCTGAGCAGGTAGTGGTCATTTCCCCTTATTGAAGCGGGGACTTTGGTCCACTTTGCTTGAGAGATCAAGAGTCTTTGCCGAAACTGGCATAGAGCCCAATGTTAAGGAAGATGATTTCGGACTAACTTGGTCCGTTGACCCCTTAACTGGGCTATTGCCGTCTCCTTGGGGATTGACCCCTTGGAGATTTTATGGTATCCCCATAGGAAAGTAGGGCTCTTAAAGTCTGAAGAAAGAAATTCTTCACATCTTTCCTGGTCGACGTGAATGGTGAGCGAGTCGACCATACTACCAACTGGAATGTTGTCGGATTGAGCTTCCACCATATCACCGGACGTGATGATAGTCCCCAGCGGAGTCTCCAATATTCTGTTCGCCATAAAAATTGAATTTCTCTTTTTACTGACAATCTTTCAATAAAAAATTACAATCTAACTGTTTTCCGTACAGAAGATGAGGAAGATAGCTTTTCCTCTTTGTTTAAGGCTGGGTTTCTAGGTAGCTATGGAGGACGATCCTGCTCTCCGTTGATACTCGGTACAATCTCTCTCAGTTGGCTAAAAGAAAGGAAAAGGGCTCTTTACTCTTGATCACCAGAGGTAATTTCTGGGAGAAGACCTCCGTCCCTATCTCTTTCGTTCTTCCATCTTTTATAGGGGTTTTTAGAGTAACGTCCCGCCATATTTGCTCGACCATTAGCTCACACTACTCGAGAAGTGCCGTCATATTTATTAGGCAGTTGCTCCCACGATCGAAATAACGCCGCTGCATTCGTCGGCTGTTAGCCCCACGATCCGAGATGGCAATTCTTCTGTTCAGGTCGGGTGACTTTGTATTAAACCCCTACCCGAAAGTTATGGGTACTGTCGCGAATCTCATTTTTAGATTCACGAATCTGTTCTGTCGTTACTGGGTCGCGAACCTCAATCTTCAAGTTCGTAGCTCTGCTGAGTTGCGGACTTCTAACTTTGAATCCGCGGATCTGCTTTGCTTTCCAGAATTTTTCGCCAACATTAATCTCTCCACTGCAGGTTTCCTACTCAGTGCATCTGGAATAATATTAATCCTCTCTGGATGATATTTAATCTCCAAGTCATAATCTGCTACCAACTCCAACCATCGTCTCTGCCTCATATTCAGCTCTTTTTGAGTGAAAATATACTTCAAACTTTTGTAATCAGTATATACCTCTACCTTCTGTTCCAGCAAGTAATGTCTCCAAATCTTCAAAGCATGAATCACCGCTGCTAATTCCAAGTTATGAGTTGGATAATTTCTCTCATGGGGTCTCAATTGTCTTAATGCGAACTCAATTACTCTTCCATTCTGTGTCAATACACATCCCAATCCCTGTTTTGAAGCATCACTATAGACCTTCATTTCCCTAGAATTGTCTGGAATTGCCAACACTGTGCTGTTGTCAGTCTTCGTTTTAATTCTTCAAATGCCTTATTACATTCCCCCGTACAGACATATTCCACTCCTTTCCTAGTCAATTTAGTTAGAGGAGATGCGATTTTTGAAAAGTTTTGTACAAATCGCCTATAATATCCAGCCTACCCCAGAAAACTCCGAATCTCCGACAATGATTTCGGTACAGGCCAATCCATTACAGCTTCTATCTTCTTAGGATCAGCTGATACACAATCTCCTGAAACTATGTGACCCAAGAAAGCAACCTTATCCAACCAAAATTCACATTTGCTCAGTTTTCTATATAACTTCTGCTCTTTAGGAGTTTGCAAAACTATTCTCAAATGCTCAGCATGCTCTTCTTTATTCTTGGAGTAAATTAATATATCATCAATAAATACTACCACAAATTTATCCAGATACTGAGCAAAAACATGGTTCATCAGATTCATAAACACTGTTGGAGTATTAGTTACTCCAAATGGCATCACCAAATATTCATAATGACCATGTCTGGTTCTAAATGCAGTTTTTGAAATATTTTCTGTTCGGACCCTTACTTGATGGAATCCAGAATTAAGATCTATACTTGAAAATACCCTTGCTCTACCCAATTGATCAAAGAGATCAGTTATTCTTGGTAATGGATATTTATTTTTTATTGTTACTGCATTCAAACCTCTATAGTCCACACAGAGTCTTTGACTCCCATCCTTCTTTCTTACTAATAATATTGGAGCTCCCCAAGGTGAAACACTGGGTCTCATAAAATTCAACTTTAGTAGTTCATCTACTTGTCTCTTAACTTCTTCTAGCTCTACAACTCCCATTCGATAAGGTAACCTATAAACTGGTTCAGCTCCAGAGATAATATCAATAGTAAATTCTACTGTCCTTACTGGTGGTAGTCCAAGTATTTTTTTAGGAAATATGTCTAAGAATTCTGATACTACTGGAATCATTCCTTCTCCTACTTCCATAACCTCCAAAGCTCCTACTTTTGGGAACCCCTTAGATTTAGCTGGTTCTAGAGATTGACTTCCACCAGTAAATTCAAACTCCGAACAGCGAGGAATCTGAAATATTACTCTTTTTTTCCTATAATCTATCACCGCATGGAAGCTATTCAACCAATTCATACCTAAGATAATATCATATCCTTCTCCGTTGATAACTAACAAGTTGGCATAAAATTCTCTTCCCTTAATCACTAAGGGACATAGCCTACATTCCTTATTAGTCATGATATTACCATTCCCAGTCTTAATGTTCCACCCTGCAGTTACGATTGCAAAATCAATAGAATTGTGGGAAACAAACATGATAGAGATAAAACAGTGTGAAGCTCCAGAATCAAATAGAGCAGTTGCTGGTGTATTGCCAACTAAAATCGTACCCACCACGACTCTCCCAGTGGTCTAAGCCTGCTCAGCATTCATTAGTCTGACATGTCCCTGTCTCTGTCCTGCTTCTCTTTGGGCTCTGCTATAGGCTTGTTGTTGTGTCTCTAAGGATCTCTTCTGGTTCGGTCCTTCAGTCCTCTGATTCTGTGGTCCCACAGCAGCTGGTCTCCATGCTGGCTGATAAGGAACTCCGCCTGCTGGTTGTTGCCTTAACTGTGCTCTTGGAAAATTAGTTATCTGATGATCTGCTGATCCACATATCAGACATAGCACCAAAGCTCTTCTACACTGCTTCTGAACATGCCCCGGCTTATTGCAGAAATTGCATACTAAAGGACCTTTTTTATTAACCATTGCTTGTCGCTTTGCCGGAGGGCCTCCAAATCTCTGGGAAGAACTTGCTCCTTGATTAAATGACCTTTTAAATATCGTCGGCCTCCCTTCCTTGGCTACTTGCTCCAGGCGACACGCTGCTTCAAACATCTCCGAGTAGGTCCTATAGTTATGACCTGTTAGATACTCCCTTAGATGATAACTCAATCCTTGTTGGAACATATGGGCTCGCTCATCTTCATCAGCTACCAGGTTTGAAGCGAATCGGCTGAGCCTCACGAACTCTGCAGCATAGGCGTCTACAGTCCGATCTCCTTGTTGTAGTATCAAAAATTTCTTCCTCATTTCCTGCCTTGCTGATACATGAAAGAATCTGGCAAGAAATACTTCCACAAACTTCTCATAGGTTAGAGGTTCCTTGTGCTTTACTTCTTCAGCAAGCCACCATGTTCTACCTATATCAGTCAACTGAATACACACTACCTCTACTTGATTTTCTTTTAGAATTCTTGCAGCCCTTAGAACATTCTCCATATCTACAATCCACCGTTCACTGAAAAATCCACTGTTCAGTTTCAGTGGTCTTTCTGTTCCCAAAAATACTGATGGCTGCAGTTTTCGGAAGTCCGACACCATTCCGGTCCTTTCTGGCTCTTTAGACTGCAACAGTCTTTCTAATATCATTGTCGTGGTCTCTTGCGTCTGTACTACTCTTTGTACTAGGCTCCTAAGATCAGACGTATCATCTATCGAACTTGCACCCGTACTCGTAGGAGATCGGGTCGACATTGGTCTGCAACGGACCAGATAAGAATCAATAAAAAGAATTTAAGATAGATACCTCAAACGAATAGAAAACAATAGGATATGCACGATACTAGATCTGATAGATATCAAGGAATAAGAAACAATTATTACGAATAAGTCACAGACATGTTCTTATGTGGCAGTAATCCTATGGTCTTCCACCTAAACCTAGGCTCTGATACCACCCTGTAATGCCCTCGTTTTTCAGCTGCTTCTCAAAACAGAGGACGTTACTTATTACTTACACTAGACAACCCAACAGTCACAGGATCTTGGAATAACCGTAATTACTGCCATAATCAAATTAATAAATAACATGTTTGAAACTTGAAATGATTTCATTTATACAAAGAGTTCATTACATAACATAGCACACTGCTTTAAATATAAACACAAAAGAGTCAAAGAGAAAAGCAGTGCCCAGACAAAAAGAAATATAAACAAAATATACAAAAGTTCTCCAGGGGTACTTCGATTTCCTATTGTCACTCGATCTGTCTAACGAAGTACGGATCTTCAATTGGGGCTGGATCCCCTCTTTCACGTTCCAAATCTGGGTTCAAAACTCAGGGGATTAAACCCGGCAAGTAATACATTTAAAAAAAGAAATTGTGTACTATCATAGTACATGAATATCAGTGTGCATGAGCATGTTTATGTCAGTGTTGCTTGTGTGCATATAAATTAACATGAAGGTAACATATAAATTAACATGAAGGCAACATATAAATTAACATGAAGGCAACATATAAATTAACATGAAGGCAAGCATAAATAAATGCATAAATAAATAAATATGACAATAACTACTATATCTATTTAATCATTTATTCTATTGGTCTCAGTCATAGTCTAATTTAATTATAGAAACTGTATTAATAAATAAGATAGCGCTATTTTCCATTATCGTATAAGAGCCCGTGCATACCCGGGATCCGACCACAATATTCATGGTACTGAACCATGACATGCCGCTAGGCACTACAATCAAGTTCCGTACTGTAATACAGTAACGGACATACCACTCTGGGTAAATATCAATTGGTGATTCAGTTATTATCTAGGCCGCTGCAGTAAAAGAATCCCGGTCCTAATAATACAATCAATCATTATACGGCAAAGTTCTTATCCATCATATAGTTTCTCCCATCCCCGTGTTCATAATGAATTATGCACATGAATTTTTTTATTTTACATTTATTTGTTTACTTTTTCTTTTCTTTCTTTAATTATTTTTCAATTCATGATAACATACTTGCATTTCCATGACTGTACATGACATGTAGTATTATAACACATGATCTGCAATATTAAAACACATGACTTGTAATACCAAAGCACATGAAATGTAATATTAAAACACAGGACTTGTAACATGATAAATTAACACATGATATATTGGTGCACAATTATACAATGCATCTCATTAAAATTATTTAATAATCTGGTTTCATTCTCAATGTCAACAAATAATCCAATGTATGCATTTATTACATTTCTAGGCTCAATCATATATTTTAATATATTTTTCTCTTTTAATTAAAATCTAATTTATTACTATTATTAATTTATCAATTAAGTCCAAGCCTACTGTTATTATTATTTTTATGTCTTTTTCTTTCCTAGCCCAACCCATTTCTTCCCTCTATTTTATTTTATATATTTTTTTTTCTTTTACAAGACTGGGCCAGGCCCACTGTTTTATTATTTTCTCTTCTTCTTTTTATCTGCAGCCCAGGCCCATGATATCTCTCTTCTTTTTTTTTAATTTCTTTGGGCTGGGCCACGCCCACTATTATTAGCATTTCTCTCTTTTTGTTTTTTTCTTTGGCCTGGCCCATGATCTCTCTCTCTCTTTCTCTCTATTTTTTTTCTTTTTTCTTTTTCCTTTCTCTTTGGCCCAAACTCAAAATTATTTTTGTATGTAACTTTTGCATGCCTATCATTTCACAAAACACATAAATTTTGCATGTAACTTTTGCATGCCTATCATTTCACAAAACACATAAATTTTGCATGTAACTTTTTTTTTAAACTAAAAAAAGTAAATGTAATAATATTTATATATATCAAAATTGACCAATTAATTTGCTTTACTTCTCGATGTCAATTAATAATTCAAAATATGAATTGAGCTTTTTCAAAAAAAATATTACGTATACAAATGTAAATTAAATAACGAAACAAACGAAAATAGATATAAATAAAATAATGACATGAACGAAAATAACAGTATTACTTGCCTCGGTTTGATCTCGAATATTCGATTCGAATTCTCGGTTCGGTTTGATTTTTCCTTTTCTTCCTCCTTTCCTTTTTCTTTTTTTCTCTCTCTCTCTTTTTTTATTTTTCCTGGTTTGGCCGAAAGTTAGAAGAAGAAGAAGGAAAGTTAGGAAGAAATTGAATAGAGGGTCTGGTTCAGAAAACAAAAGAGAGAGAGTTGCTTTTTATTTTCTGTCTCTCCCCTTAACACCTCACCACCAATTATCCTGGCATGTGACACCTCTTGAAATTTTATGCCACCCCGTTTTCAATCACGACAACACAACACCCTCATTCACTGCCTCATTTAAATTATTTTAATTAATTTATTTATTTATTTATTTAATAATTTAAAATTTTTGGTTTCGTGTAACATTCTCCAAATACTACAAAATTTGTGCAAAACGTAGTGCTCGACGAGGGGAACACTACAAAATTATCCGTTTATTGTTTCGATGTCCGGAGTAAATGAACCGAAATTTTGAAATAATTAGAAGAATAATTTTATTATTATTAAATTAGTTATTTTGGAAGTATTTTTCGGTCTCGTAAGAAAATATCCAAAAATCATAAATATTACAAATCTAATAATCACGAAGACCGAATGTTATTTGGGTTTGTGGATTTAAAGTTACGTTAACAGAAAGTTATTTCGGTGTCCAAAATTGATTTCGGTTAATTTATCCGGCACCACTGGTCTAAAAAAACAATACAGATAGCTCGAATTTTTAGGGTATTACAGTGATCAGTTGGCGGAGTCAGTCAGATTGTCATTTGAGGCAGTCGGAGGCGAGAACAAATCTCTCTTTAATCTCGAGAATGGATCTCTTTCTCTTTCTGCCCAACACTCATCTTGGGTTCTGATCTCTCTCTCTCTTATCTGTCCAATACTAATCTTGGGAACGGATCTCTCTCTCTCTCTCTGCCCAATGTTGATCTCGGGAACAAATCTTTCTCTGTCCAATATTGATCTTGGGAACAGATCTCTCTCTTATCTTGGGAACAAATCTCTCTCTGCTCAATATTGATCGCGGGGACATCTCTCTCATCTCGAGAACAAATGTTTCTCTCTCTGTGTTCTATAGAGAATTAGCAGGGTTGGCTAATTATTTTGGGTTGATAATCAAGACTAATTATTAGTGGTGGGTGCTAATTATGAGTAAAAAGTGTAATTATTTTAGTTTATTTCTTTTAATCCAATTTTGGTGATTAATAAAAGAAATTAATGATAAATTATTTTTAGTAATCAAATTCTTCATTTTAATGTTTTTCTAGTGCTTTATAGTCTTTTTGCAGGTTCGATGTGGTAAGAAATTAAAAAATCGAAGCATATCTCAAATGCTTCCAATCCACCAATCATCTTACCATGAGCACCAATAATAATAACAACATGAATAACGATAATAATAATGGAGATAACAACACAAACGATAACAATATCCATCATGGAGGCAATAGAAGATTCTTACGATTATCCACAATCTAATAGAACAATCCAACTTTTATGTATAGCATTTCCTTTGAATATATGACACTTCGAGATTAAATCTTGAGTAGTTTAACTTTTGTCTAAATACCATGAAATGGACTCAGAAAGCCCATATTTATACATTTGAGAATTCAAAAGAAATTTCTCTTCTATTAATCTTCAAATTATTACTGCAGAGCAATTAAAGCTTAAAATCTTTCATTCTCCTTTAAGGATAAAGCAAAAATAAGGTTACATTAATTACGTCCCAATTCAATAGGAAGATGGGATGAGATGCACAATATTTCTTAAAGAAATTTTTTCCTTCACATCGAACAAATTATATGTGAAAGCAAATTCTTAACTTTCATTAGAAAGAAGATGGACCTTTATTCGAGTGCTGGGATAGATTTAAAGATTTGCTGTTCTCATGCCCACATCATTGCTTCAAGATATGGAGGACTATAAGTACCTTCTATCAAGAGCTAAACACTAGAACCAGACAATTTGAAGAAACCATGTGTTAATGGTGAATTTTTGAGCAAGGATATTAAGTAAGCATGAGATTATTTTGATTCACTTGCCGAGAATTCACAAGCCTAGGAACTAAGAATATTTCAGAAAGAAAACAATTGGTAGAGAAGCCTCTCAATAAAGGTGGACTTATTAAATTAGGAGAAATCAAAAATATAGCTGCACGATTAATCACTATCATGAAGAAATTTAAAGATTTGCTAACTAAAAAAATAGAAACAATTAAGGCAATAGAAGAAATTCTGGAAGTTTGTGACATTTATGAAGTACAAGATATGTAACTCATGATTGTCCAACACTTTTCGCTTTAAAGGAAGTATAAAATAAACAAGTTAATGTCTTTAATATTGTTCCTCAACTAGTAAACAATCCTTATTCACAAAATTATAAACCTGGTTGGAGGAACTATCTAAATCTTAATAGAAGCAGAATCCTTAACAACAATTTAATCATCAAATAAGCCACCCACTAATCTGACACCACAACAATATGTCCAATCTTCTAATTAGCTTTCGGTGTACCAACCATTACCGAAGAAGAATTTTGAGGATAATATTTTAAGATACAATAGAGAATGAATGAAATGATCCAAGCGTAATAGCAATTCATTCAGTCACAACAAATGATCAACACTCAGAATATGATAGCCTTTAGTGATATATGATCACAGATAAACCACCTTAGTTCCGCGTTCTAAAACTCTAAAATGACTTGTGCACAATCAAAAGACGTCACAATGTATAAAAGAAAATATTTCTCACAAAGCAAGTAAGTGTATTATTCTTTTATGAAATACCTCTTAAATATAAGGATTCTGAATGTCTAACTATTTTATGTGTGATAGGTCAACACAACATTGAAAAACCTTTACTAAATTTGAGAGCTAGTGTAAACCTTTTACCATATTCGGTTTATAAGTAACTGGGTCTAGAAGAACTTAAATCTATACATGTCATACTACAATTGGCAGATAGGTCAGAAAGGTATTCTAAAGGCGTCATGAAAGATATTTTAGTGCAGATCAAAAATTTCTATTTTCTAGTAGATTTCATAGTTATCGATACTATATTTGTAAATAATTCACATCTTCACATTCCTTTTATCCTCGGACGTCCATTTTTAGCCATAGCTAATGTAGTTATTAATTATAGGAACGGTGTGGTGAAGCTATCATTTGGGAACATGACTCTTGAGCTCAAAGTTTTTAATATTTGCAAACAACCAAATATCAACAATGATGAATTGCAGAACATTAATTACAATGAAAAAATTCATGAAGAAGGAGACGTATCATTGTGCATCTCCAATCCTTTGGAGCTTGCATTAAGAATGAACGATGGTTTTCTTGAGTGGCTCAAATATGAACATACCATTAACATTATTAAACATTTAACCGATGCTGAATATGCAAATATCACAGGATGCATTCTAAAAATGGAAGTATATAAAGAGTTATCTCAAAGTACAAAGAAATTTATACCATATGATATCCAAGCACCGACACTTGAGCTAAAACCGCTATTCGAGGATTTTAAGTATGCATTTTTAGGACCTAAGGAAACTTTCTCGGTGGTCATCTTTACGCATCTTGATGAGAATCAGGAAGAGAGACTACTACCAATATTGAGAAAATATAAGGGAGCTCTTGGATGGAATATGATGGACATTAAAGGTATTGACCCCCTTATTTGCAGACATTACATTACTTTGGAAGAAGGAGCCAAGTCAGTAAGGCAAATGCAACAAAAACTTAACCCTGCCATAAACGAAGTGTTTAAAATCAAAGTATTGAAACTTCTTGATATTGGCATCATCTATCCAATTGCTGATAGTAAGTGGGTGAGTGTAACCTAAGTTGTTTCAAAGAAAAGTGGAGTAACAGTTATTAAAAATGAGGATGGAGAGATGATACCCACTTATACAACTACGAGTTGGCATATGTGCATTGATTATAAAAAATTAAATCAAGTAACATGAAAATATCACTTTATGTTACTATTTCTTAACCAAGTACTTGAAAGAGTTGCTAGACACGAATTTTATTATTTTCTCGATGGTTATTCAAACTATTATCAGATTGAAACTGTTTTAGAGGACTAGGAAAAGAAAACTTTTACCTACCCCTTTAGTACATTTGCATTTAGAATAATGCCATTTGGATTATGCAATGCACCCATAACATTTCAAAGGTGTATGATAACTATCTTTAGCGACATGGTTGAAAACTATTTAGACGTATTCATAGATAATTTCTTTGTATTTGGGAATAATTTCGAATCATGTTTTTCTAATCTAGGAGCGGTACATGAAAGATGCCAACAGAAGAATTTACTCCTAAATTAGGAGAAATACCACTTTAAGGTTACAAAAGGTATTGTATTAGATCATATAGTTTCGTCTAAACGATTGGAAATAGATAAGGTTAGGGTTAAGTCTATTTTCAAAATATCAATACCTAAAACCGTAAAATATATACTTTCATTCTTAGGACATGCAGGATTTTAGAGAAGGTTTATAAAGGAATTTAGTAATATTGCTAAACCACTTACTTACCTTCTTGTGCAAGATATACAACTAAATGGATACATGCATGCCAAATAGTTTTCGATACACTTAAGGATATACTCATCACAATACCAATAATGTAACCTCAGGATTGGTCATTTCCATTCGAAATCATGTGTGATACAAGCAACTATGCAATTAGAGCACAACTGAGGAAACGAAGAGACAAAAAGCCCTATGTAGCTTACTATACTAGCAAGACTCTCAATAATGTACAGACAAATTATATGACAATAGAGAAGGAGCTTATATATGTAGTATTTTCTCTTAATAAATTTTGTTTATATATTTTGGGGTCACATGTTGTTGTTTTACATATCATTAAGTACTCAAATATCTTTTGTCAAAAAAAGATGCAAAGTAATAATTAATTCGATAGATACTGCTGCTACAAGAATTTTGTCTTGAAATTAAAGATAAAAAGAGAGTAGAGAATGTGGTTGCTGATCATCTCTCTTATTTGACCTTTGATAATGACAAATTATCAATTAGGGACTCATTCCCTGATGAGCAGCTATTTTCTATCATAACATCTCCCTGGTATGCTGATATTATTAACTTCTTTATTACAAGTGGAACACCAAACCATTGAAGTGCACAGGATAAACGATGATTCCTATACGAGGTGTGCCATTTCTTTTATGACGACCCTTACATATTTAAATATTGATCAAATCAAATCATCAGATGTTGTGTGTCCAATAATGAGATTCAGAGCATAATTGCCTTCTATCATACATAAACATGTGGGGGCTATTTTTCGTCTAAAATGATGATAGTCATAATACTCCAATGTGGATTTAATTGGCCCACTATGTTTAGAGACACTTATGAATGCTGCGAAGTCATGTTAAAAACTAGGAGTATTAATTCAGAATAATGATATGTCTCTAGCACCCATTCTTGTAATTGAAATATTTGATTATTGGGACATTGACTTCATAGGACCATTTCCTATTTCTAACGGATATGTTTATGTCCTTATAGCGGTAGATTACATCTCTAAATGGATAGAAACTGCGACATGTAGAAATAATGATCAATAAACTGTTATCATATTTCTAAAAAAACATATATTGTTCAGATTTGGAGTTCCTAAAGTTATAATATGCAATGGGGGTTCTTATTTCTGCAACAAAATCTTTGAAAATCTGATGAAGAAATATCATATCACACACAAAATTTCTAAACCCTATCACCCACAGTCAAATGGACAAATTGAATAGGCTAACAAAGAAATCAAGCAAATTTTAGAGAAAACAGTTTAATCTGTTTTGTAAAAATTGGTCGTTTTCACTAACCGATGTTTTATGGACTTACCATACTGCATTTAAAACACCTTTAGGTATATCCCCATACAGAATAGTTTATGGTAAAGCATGCCATTTGCCTATGGAGATCGAGCACAAGGCATATTGAGAATCAAATTGGTTAATTTAGATATCAATTCAGCTTGCCTATTACGAAAATTACAAATAAATAAATTGGAAGAGTTAAGACATGATGCATATGACAATTCACGCATTTCGAAGGTAAAGATGAAAATATGGCATGATCACCATATCATACATTGTGTTTTTCATCATCCGACAAAGTGCTTCTCTATGATTCATGCCTTCATCTATTTTCAGGAAAATTACATTCATGGTGGACCGGACTATTTATTATTAAAACTGTGTATACGCATGGCACAATTGATATGAAAATCATAAAAATGGTCATACATTTGAAGTAAACAGGAAACACTTAAAACAATATTTGGAATTTCCAAAGTACACGGAGGAATCTCACGATTTAGTTGATCCTCCGACATCTTAGTGATACGAGCTTAACGAAGTCACATTATATATTATTATATATTATATACTAACAATTTTTATTTTGTAGTTGATGCACCATGAGTAGCAAACCAAGGTAGTATCTAAACACTCTTTCTTAATTCTTGCTTGTTCTTAATAGATTTAATAGAAATATTAATTCATTAAGGACAATATGTATTTTAAGTTGGGGGATTGCTTATAAAATTAACCTTAGTTTTGATTCCCACGATGTTTTCAACAATTTTGTTTTAAATGTTTTAAAAATCTCTAATCATTTTTTGTTTTTCTTTTAAAGATTTTTCTATAAAAACAAAAAAATTTACTAACTATAGTTTAGTTATTAATTTTAGAATTAGGAACTATTTTAAGAAATAACATTAGTATAAGAACTAATACTCAAAATATTTTTTTGGTTTAACACCGTTCTCAATAGAGAACGGCTGTCGAATCCGTTATCGACAGTTTATGACTGTATGGCAAGGACTTCCTTGCCTGAGAGCGGCTGTCGAAGCCGTTATCGAAGATGCTATCGAATTGGCTGTTGACAGCCATCGGCAGCAAAACTCATATATAAATAGTTCTGTGAGTTTCTTTTTCTCCACACCTAAACCCTAACGTTTTTCCATAGCACGCAAGGAGAAAATTTCTACCCTTTTGAAAACTGAAACTAATTCTGTGGATTTTGCTTCACATTTTCAAAAATCTCTAAGTAAGTAAGTCTTCTTCTCTCCAATTTTTTATGGGTTGTTCTTCATAAAAAGTAGATTTTTGTTAAGAAAATCTAGATCTACAATTTTTATGAACTAATGAAGTATATTGAAGATAGATTTAAACTTTTTAATAGATTTGCAGTGGTTTGGCTAATTTTTCGAATTTTTGTCGAATTTCTCTGAATAATTTTAAAAAAAATGCTAATACTACGGTAAAATCAAATAAAAATCACAACTTTTTAGCATAAAAATTTGTGAGTTGCTTAAATAAATAATATATATATCAAATTTATGCATTAAAAATGAAATTAGAATGATGTTTGATATATTTGGGGAGGAATTGGGAATTATAAAAAAAGAGAGAGAATAGAGCAAACAAAAATAAAAGAAAGAAAAATATGTATGAAATAATAATTTTGAGAAATTGTGATATTTTGCTAAGAAATATATTTTGTGATTATTTTTAAGATATGA
Organism: Dracaena cambodiana; assembly: GCA_036321105.1. Taxonomy (NCBI): domain Eukaryota; kingdom Viridiplantae; phylum Streptophyta; class Magnoliopsida; order Asparagales; family Asparagaceae; genus Dracaena; species Dracaena cambodiana. The sequence continues at coordinate 10,713,300 of JAYEPQ010000005.1, forward strand.
CCAAAAAAGAAAACTGTCTTAAAAAGAGCAAGAGCAAACTCTTCATGCCCATATTCTCCACAGAGATATAGAGCTATCAAGGTAAACAAAAAACTCTTAGAGAAGTATGAGGATTTAAAGTTCTGGCCTAAACAAGTAGTTGATTATGCACATATATATATAAATCTTACTTTCAGAGCATAGATACAAGCTGCAGGATTGGAAGCGTACATGTTATATAAGCATACACTGCCTACTAGTGAGGCAGTGCAGGAATTCTATGCCAATCTGCAACAAACTATGGAAAACCAACATGCATACTCCATAGGAAGAGGCAAGAAAATACCGTTCACAAGAAAAAAAAAATCATACGGGCTATTCCTATCCCTGACGTGCTTGAAGAAGAACTGTCATTTAATGAGAAAGTTAATGAAATACCAAGTGGCTCCCTAGCATTCAAAGAGCTCTGCACCAATATCAGTAGTTATGCTTTCAACGAAGTTTCTTGAATGTTGGCGTCTTGAGGAAGAAGTACGTTTTAGTGAGTTTATTTATCAAATATAACATCATTACCATCTTCTATAACAACATAATTATATTCTAAAGACGTGGTGTTATTGAACACGATGTCACCTCCATCATGTACTCTATGGTAATTTAATGCATGGGGCAAATCCATGAATGTATCCAACACTCAATGACAACAAAGCCAGTTCTAGTTCTGTCGTCTCTAGTAACGAAAATCTATATCAGCAATGGGATTGATCTGCCATCAACTGACACATTCACCCATCCAGTGCAACCATTCTCGAAGACAACCATTCGGAGGAGCATGAGTGCTCGACATGCCCAATAGGAACAGCAGGTACAACAAGAGCAAGAAGAAGGTGCTGTCCCCGACTGGTCACCGATAACAAGATCAAGAGCAAGGAGGTACAGTAGCTCAGATAGCCCAACTAGAAGAGATTACACTCCAAACATTAAATTAGTCGATAATATGAATGACTAACATATTCAATAAAAGGCTGTAAGTTATCGAGACACGGTAAACTTGAGCTGAGTATCGTTTCCAAAGAATATAGACAAATTGCTGTGAATGCCATCGTTTCTCCCGATGAAGACGAGTAGATATGCTAGGGAACCACAAGGTTCCGCCGATGTCAAAAATGCAAGTGACAAAAAGGAAATTATCAGAAGCATCGTTAAGGAGTGGATTTCCGGAGAACTGACAAAACCATATGTTTTCTATCCTTAAACTCTTATATTATTTCTTAGTATATTGTTACATAGTTATATTCTTGATGTACTAAGGACACTGCATAATTTAAGTTGGGAATAGATATTTGCACTTTACTGTATCATATGTATCATAACAAACTAATTAAATTATAAAATTATATAAAAAAATTAAAAAATTTCTTTCAAAAATTTTCATTTCTTTTAAGTAAAAATTAAGATTAGAAGTATTTTACATTGTGTACTTAAGATTGAAATCTTAATATTGATGCTTATATGATGATGTTTATGTAATCTTAATTGTGAATTTAAATCCGACAATAAAATATATGGATACTTAAGATTTGAGTCAAGAAAGTACTATAAACACTTACATAATGATATAGGCACTAAAAAAAGAGTAACTAGCTGAGCTAGGAGCACTAGATGCCCACGTTCAGGTGCACGCAACCCAGGCACACAATATACCCATGCAAGAACGACACCACATGCACCTAGGTGGACACTGCGCTCACCTCGCTCAAGCTCAGGGCACACCACACTCACATGCGTAGGGTGCACCACACTCACCTAGGATGCTCTGCGGTGAGCCCAGGGCCAACGTGCACCTCGTTGGGCACTATGCACCCCCAAGGCATTCCATGCACGCCCGTTAGGTTCTACGCGTGCGTTTAGGGCGCTTTGCATGCACCCAGGGTGCTCCTTCCACTTCGTGCATTTCCTGCACTCCGCTCTACATGCAAAGTTTGTTGTAAAGATCCGAAGGATCTGTTGCAACCGCGCTCGATCCACTCTCCGATTATAGAGAGATTGGGCGGAGCGGTTACTTTTCTTGATCTATAAAAAGATTCTTTACATGAAGAAGACAGAGAGTCCATGACAGAAAGAAATCCAAAGAGAAAAGAAGTTCTTCAGACTTCTCCTTCTTCATCCAGCCAGAGCTTTGTGCTGCAGAATCAAAGAGTTTGCGTTCGGATAATCAATGGAGTACATCAATGACGTTCCATCGCTGCCAAAGATCCCACAAAAATTAAAAGGAAAAAAAGTTATCTATTTTCCCTACCCCTGTAATCTCAGATAAATCAAAGTTGTAGTTATCTTTTTATTTTGCTATAATTCTTAATAAATGGCAATGAAAGGAACTTTCTCGAATTCGGATGTATAGGAGTTGGCGACCACAACGGGAGCCTCTCTGTTCACAACAAAGAATGTAGTGGTGCAGTCTAACATGAAACTCATTAGAAAGGTAGTTGATACCCTCGTCGTCGAATTCGACTAGCAGAGGTATGAAGAATACCTTTGCTCCAGTTCATCTAGCTCGAAACCCAGACGTTATCATTGGGTGACGGTCAAAAAATGTGAGGCATCATCATCCATCGACAATGACAAGATATTGTCGCCTGTCAAAAATTATGAGGCATTATCACCCATAAACAAAAATAAGACGTTATCGTCTGTCAACGACATGAGGCGTTATCACCTCTTAACAAAAATATTGCATCATTGCCTATCACCAAGCTAAGCTCAGTCTTGATCCAGTCATCAAAAAGAAATCAAGACTGCCGAAGAAGACACAAAACCCAACGGATGTGCCACAACATTACAAAAGAGGCATTCCTTGAGAACCTACAGTCTGAAGTGGCCACACGTGGAGAACTATGCACTCAAGAACACCGTGCATAATACTCAGTGTGTGGCAAAACCAGGCACAAACTTATGTGTAGAGCCCCCACATGGAGAACTCTTCGTCAAGAACACCGTGCATAACACACAGTGCACGGTAGGACCAGGCACAAACTTATGCATAGAGTGCGCACCTCTATGTGCACACACAGGGATCACACAGCGTGCACCCCTGCATCCGCTCGCAATGTGCGCATGGTGAGCGCCTCGCGCGCCCCCTACATGCTCCCACAAGCGCATGGGCGGGGAGCACCGCGCGCACGCTTGTGTTCTCACACGTAGAGCGTTCCCCTTCGTGCTCTTCTTCTAGTGCATGCACTAAACGCATGCCTTCAAGATTTTCTTCAAATGATGAATGCACCTAGCGCGCGCTTCCGCTCCATCTTCCTTGTGCAGATCATGAAACGCAATATCTCCTTAGCACTGATTTTGAGGTGCATCCTCTGCATGCTCGTCCGACCCCAGCAGTAGAGGTGTGCGTTCCATGCTCTCCTCAGTGTGCTGTAGGAGCACGCGGCCGATACAAATTTGCAGGCCAGTGTACTCGCAAGAAAGTTGAATGAAAGATTTTTGAACACTTCAAATCATACTATTGAATTTTCAGCTAACCCTGAAATAGTACAAACCAGTGAATACTACAGGGGTAGTCCCTAGGTATTAAACAGAATTTGGAATGTAAGCGTCAAGCTTTACATGCAAATGAGAACACTTCCCAAGATCTGAGAGGTTATGTGACTCAGAAGAGGAGTTCCATGCCACCTGCTCCTCAATGTCAGTGCGAATGGCTGATTTTGGTCGTATTATAAAGTTGTAATTGTATGATGAAGCCATCTGTCTTTGATCAGATTACTGATTTGAAAAGAAGACAGACTTTAAGAAAGTTATACTCCCGAACTGATTTGTCCACTGCCACATCCAATTGGTTAACAAGGGCAAACAAGTTGCAAAAAGTCACTCTTCGGATGCAAAATTCACTCCCGGACTAAAAGGACTGTTTATAGGTTAGAGGGTATGTATCAATACACTCGAATCAAGAAAGGGGTTGCCATACTGTTGGATTACAAATAGTTGGCTGGAGGATCCGACGATGAAGAAGATAGACATTCTGTCACTTTGTCTTCATTTTCTTTCAACTCAAATAAAGATTCAAAGGCTATGGTAAATATGACCGATCTTTCGGAAAAAGTCTCAAAAAGACTTGAAAGACAAGAACAACAACTTAAATAACAAGAAAAGTCAATAGAAGAAATGAAATAACTCTTGTCCGAGTTATTGGCACGAACCAAGAATGGTCAATCCTCGTCATCCACTTTCAATCGATGGAAAGGAAAGCAACATGTCAATGAAAATGAAGAAGGTGAAGGCGAACATGAGGAGCCACCTCATCACTTTGATGAAGAAGAGAAGATGAGGTTCATCATCAACCCTCATGCAGAGACAATGGAGAACCAATTGCAAGCACTTCTCCATCGAAAAGAGCTTCAAGAAGTCAGGATTGTACACCCTTATCCCATAAAGTGGGAGACCATGCCATACCCCTCAAACTACAAATGTTAAATCTTCAGTCATTTGACGGCAAAGGCTCTCTACAACAACATATCTTCTATTTTATGTCACAAAAAGGAAATTTAATGGGGTATAATCTGACACTTACTAAGATATTTGAGAGTGTCTTGCAAAGACCCACATTTACTTAGTTTATGCAGTTGCCTCAAAGGATCTATAAAATCATGGGCTGATGTAGAACGAGAGTTCTTAGCCCAATTTTTTGAGGATGAAACTAAATTGTCTGTGCCATCCTTGCTAGCAACAAAGCAAGGAGAAAGCAAGACAGTTAAAGTTTTCATCGAGCGATTCCGAGAGCTCTCCATATGATGCATGCATGGCATGACGCAAGAGACTCTCATGGAGACCTGCGAGCATAACTTATTAACTGATATTCTGGTTAAGATGGGTTCAGTTGAATCCAAGTCTTGGAGATACTTGATCAAGGATGGTGAGCAAGCTAAGTGCATACTTCGGCACCTCGAAGAGTGGAGATCCGCGAGAAGAGGCAATACAAACAAAGCTCCACCCCAATCTTTCCCTTCCAAAGGGAAAGATACAATGGCGATAGAAATCACATCGAAGCCGAAGGGAGTGCCGGCCAAGAATAGCCCTGTGAGGCCATCCAAACCTCAGAAGCAGTATTTATTCAAAGATGAACACACTAACTACTATGTTTAACTTTCTCATCCAATGCAACATGATTAAGTAGTCGCAAAGCAAGAGGTCTAAAGAAGTTGGGAAAGCTAATGATCTAAACTACTATCTATATCACTGGATTATAGGTCACCCCACAAAGGATTGTTATATCCTTAATGATAAAATTCACGTACTGATCGAGGCTGGAGTAATTCAGCTCAGAGCTGAACAAAAGAGGGATACAGCCAACATAACTACCTTTCAAATAGGTGCCTTAGAAGTCCTATAGGGAGCCACACCCATTCCAAAAGGCAAGCTTAGGATGGTCAATTTTGACACCCATGGCCGGCTAAAGCAAGGGTTAGTTCCTTTTACTACTGAGAAACAAGATGTCTTTTGGGTGCTTTTGAACCTTCTCAAAGATAAACAGTGGACAATAGTAGTGTCCAAAAAGAAGTCCAAAGAAAAAGGAGACAGCACAGATGCAACACTATCTCAGAAATAATTGAGAAGGAGCTAGATGATGCGACTCTGTTAGCATATTCTGAAATAGAGATGGCTGCTCTAGCAGTAGAGCATGAAGCTGTGTCTCTTCCAAGCACTATATCTGCCATATCTAAAGGATTATGGAAATGCAGACGTTAGCCCCTCTAAGTCAACAGAGGAGGCTAACGAGAAAACAACCAAGTAGACTTCTGACAAAGGAAAGTAAAAGGAGCTTAGGTACAACTGAGCTCTGCAAAAGGATGCTCCTGAAGAGTAGAACTCTTCATTTCAATTTGATGTTCTAGCCCAGCTGACGAATATAGCAGCAATGATAACTCTATATGAGTTATTGCGCTTGTCCAAAGCTACAGGAGATGCTTTAAGAGAAGCTCTGGCAGATTTAGAAGCTTTCCTAGTTTATCTACTAGAAGAGATTGAGGAGGTATGTCCGCACTGCAATCTGGTGACGAGGCACACCCCTTACATTACTTTTACGCCAGAGGATTTGCAACTAAAGAATATCAAACACAATAGACCTCCTGTACTATACAGAATATATTGGTTCGATAGAGGTGGGTTGGATTCAGGTTGAACCAGGGTCTGCCTTAAACATTATGCCACGAAGGATTATGCAGTTCCTTAGGATCCCTCTCCATAGATTGACTTCGACCAATACTACCATCCTTGGCTTCAACGTCAGTGGTAGCCATCCTCTAGGAAATATCAGGCTGAAAAACTAGATCGGAAATATGAAAATCGAGGTGACTTGTTGCGTGATTGATGCAGACACTTCATACAACCTTCTCCTAGGGCGACCATAGATTCATACCTCCTAGGGCGACCATAGATTCATACCAACATGGTTGTCCCATCCATCTGCACCAATGCATGAAATACGTGGATGAAAATGTAGAGGTACGCACTTTGATTGTAGAAAAGCAACCATTCAAGGGGAAAATTACTTCACCAACGCCCTCTTGTATCTGAAAGTGCTAAAGTTGCTCCACCACTACATGATGACTATGATAGTGGTAGTGAGGTAGAACTAAGCTCGAGGCTTTTATTTCTAAAGATAAATATGCACCTCTTGTAATAAGACTCGAAGGCCTAGATGTTAAAGACACCACTGATGATGCAGGCGAGTGGGTGATTAATAAGAATATAAAATTTGCTTATTTGTCTGGTGTTGCTACTGATTCTATACTTTTAGCTACTTGTACTGATACTGATAGTTTCTCAGACTTTGAAGTTTTAGTAACATGCACCTACCAATTAGGTCATTAATAACTTAACAATTAAGCATTGAAAATGCTGATGAGGTAGTGTTTAAAGTTCTTGCCCATCGGGTCGATCAAAAACCCATTCTCTTCATAAGGGTTCGACCATGTGCAACCTTATCCAATGATAGTGAAAATGAGGATCAGGAAATGGGATATGACATCTCAGTTCTATCATTATAGACTAAAATTATTTTGAATGACAAAGAAAATGGGATATGACTTCTTCCAAAGACTAGGATTAAATTTTGTCAAAGGACGTCGAAGTCTTCTTTGCTCCGTACCTAAAAGAAAAGAACCAGATTATTATCACAAAACCAACAAGGATTAGGATATGTGACAACACCTTATCCCTTGGATATAGATGACATGATCTGTCAAAATGCAGAAAACTTTGATTGGGACTCAGATATCAGTTTGGGGGTATTATCTAAGGAGTTTCCTGCGAACATGACACCTACAAGCCCGACTCTAGATGAAAATAATGAACTAACTCTTCCCTAAGACGAAGTATTAGTTAAACATCTTAACGCCCAATGGAACATGCACTTCGAGCAGCGCAAACCGCCTTTCGAAGACAAGATGGTTCAGTTGAACATGGGTGACGAAGCTAACCTCAAGCCCATGCTCATAAGCAAGAGTTTGTCTTCTAATGAAAGAGAAGATCTTATTGTAACTCTCATCCGAGAATATATCGACGTCTTCGCCTGGAATTACGAAGACATGCCAGGCTTAGATTCTCAAGTTGATATGTATCAGCTTAATATTGAGTCAGATGCAAAACCAATGAACCAACATCTAAGAAGATTCCGTCCAGAGTTACTGGAGTCGATTGAGGATGAAGTTAAGAGGTTTATACAATCTAGCTTTATCCTAGAAGAATAACATTTTGATTAGGTAGCGAACATTATTCCTATTCCAAAGAATAATGGAAAGATCTGAATTTACATCAACTTTTAAGATCTGAATGCAGCATATCCCAAAGACGAAGTTTCACTGTCAATAATGGATGTCATGATTGATAATACCTACGAATTCAAAAAGATGTCTTTCATGGATAGATTCTCTAGGTGCAATCAAATCAAGATGTATCGTTAAGACGAGAAGCACACTTCATTCAAAACACCGTTAGGCATGTACTACTATACGGTTATGCCATTCAGTTTAAAGAATGCAGGTGCTACATATCTATATGCTATGAGCATAATTTTTTTCGAGCTTCTCCGTAAAATGGTAGAATGCTACTTGGACAACCTTGCCATCAAGAGTCGCAACAAAGACGATCATCTCTGATACTTGAAAATGGTGTTTGATATTATGTGAAAATACCAACTAAAAATGAATCTGACTAAGTCATTTTAGGTGCCTATAGTTGTAAATTTCTTGGGTTTGTTGTCACATCCAAAGTATCCACTTAGACCCAGAAAAGGTAAAAGTGATTCAAGAAATACAGCTACCAAGGAACCTCAAAAAACTTTAAGAGTTACAAGAGAGGTTAGAATACATTTGGAGATTTATCGTTAACCTTTCAGGACAATGCCAACCATTCTCCAAACTAATGAAGAAAGGGGTGTCGTTTGTTTGGGATGAGGATTATCAACAGGCTTTTGAGGATATCAAAAAGTACCTCACAAAATCTCCGGTACTGACGGCCCTTGTATCAGGAAAACTATTCTTGATATATATTTGGGCAATGGACCTATCACTTGGTGCTCTATTGGCCCAAACCAACAAGTTAGGACATGAGCGAGTCATTTATTACCTTAACAGAACTACAGTAGGAACCAAATACCAATATAATCTAGTAGAAAAAGAGTGCTTAGCCCTAGTGTTCACAATTCAGAAAATATAACACTACTTAGTGGCCAAACAATTGATATAATTTATTGGTTAAATCCCCTAGGAGTACTTATGACCAAACCTGCGTCACTCAATTGCAGGTTAGTGATGAGTGCTATATATTGTATATTTATAACTTTCATATTATCTATTTTTCTATATAAATAATGCTACTAAGGTATTTTTAGTGCGTTTTTTAGGTAAACCTATTCCTACAAGGAGATGATATAAACTCATAACTGAACTAGGAAACCAAGTCCAAAAAAGAGTTAAAAGTCAGTAAGGCTACAGGATCATGACGCTAAAGAAACCCAAAGTTCAATACAGTCATTCAGATCAAAGGAAAAAGACCAGAACTTCATGTAGAAGAAAAATGGGGCCAAGACCACACAACTTTGCTGCTATTTGGTGGCATTGGTAACAATTTAGCGGCTCCATGGGGCCCAATTATCATGAATTTTTTATGAAGTCTTCGATGTAATTTTGTAGTTACTCAGCTGTAATCAGATTAGGTTTGGTTATCCTAAGCCTATATATTCTCCGTGTACTTGTAGCTAGAGCTTTTTAGATGCAATTTTGTACTCGAAAATTATTAAATAAAATTAAAATTTGTTGAAGGGGTGACGACTGCCATACTGAACTCCAGAGGTACCCTTTATTGCTCATCGTTGTTTCTTAGATAATCTTTTTCTAATTGCTTTCTAGTTTAGATTAATCATGCTTTCTAGATTAGATTTTCTTACTTTAATGAATAAAAATATGACCTAATTTAGTTTAGTTTTAGGATGTAGATAAAACTAAGAATCTACCATGTAGTTGCTCTCTAGTGTTTTCTTCCTAAATAAAATAATAAGGATAAGATTTTTTAATAAAAAAATTAAAATATAGCAACTCGTACATTAATGCTTTGATAAGTTATACTTGAATTAGATTTCTTAATAACCTATACTTAGTTAGGATTTGGAGTTGTTACTTTTCATTTTGTCATAAATTTATCTAATAATTTAGTTTAATTTTATAAAAAGTTGTATCTTTGATGCATTATGCTTACACACCACTTGATAACATATGCTTAAAATACTTAAACTAAAGATTAAAACTAAAAGATCAATATTTTTTATGATAGAAAGAAGATAATAGAAATAATACATGGTTAGAAACTAGTGGATTCCATATTCTAGGCTAATTACAATAACTCTCATTCATCTTAGAACTCTTAGTTAATTCGTTAAGACTAAAAAAATGTAAGAACGCAAAAATATCTTATATTCTCATTGAAATGACATGTTTACTCTACGACCGATATTGTGTACTTGCAGTACATTTTTCACATCAGTTAGCCAACTGGTTGATTTTGTTAACGCGCTGTGATATGCGATTTATACAACAAAAGGCGACCAAAGGACAAATTATTGCTGATTTCTTAGCGGAATATCCCTTCTTGAAATCCTCTAAACTATACGAGGATAATCCAGATGAAATGGCAAAAGTTAACATATCTTCAAAAAACTAGTTTGGCTGTTATTCTTTGATAGAGAAGCAAGAAGAAGGGGTGAACACGACCGTCGACTCTGATAGCTTTGCCCGACTTTGACTAAAATCGGTCAAAGTTTGGTCAGAAAAATTTTCTGGCAGCGGTCGGAGTCTTCTACCCTCGGATCTGATAAGAGAACTCCGATTTTTGACTGTTCGTCCAACTTAACATTCATACTGATTATGACGACTTCAATCGACTCCAGCCAAAATCAGTCGCAGTTAGGTCGGAAAAATTTTCTAGCGGCAGTCAGAGCCTTCTACCCTCGGATCCAATCGGAGAACTTTAATTTTTGACCGATCAACCGACAGAACATCCCTAGCTAGAAGAACATTTGTTGGAGTGGAGGTAGTTCTAACATCCCCGCACAACTATATTATCTTTCGGAGGTACTCACTCACTCAGCCCTGTTATAAATCAAACTGATTACTATTATTGTCATGATCTATATCATAATTATTATCAGTATCCATGGATAGGAAGTTCGCTAGGACTAGGTTATGATCAAATTCAGACCATATATCCTGAACCTATGAGCGTTTCCTATATACAAAATTACAATTGTAAATGGATGAATTATTCTAATTTTACATACAATCAAAAGCCATATCAAGACCATCCTCCATCTGATCTTTTCTTTATAGACTATTCATTTTTCATGTTCTAAATTCAATCATGAATAAGATATTTAATTAAACATGTTAGGTGAAAGATTAAAAAGATTTGAAGCAAGGTATGCATGTCATGAGAATTTATCGACAACCACTTCATATTTGTCATTAAATATGTATACAGATCCATCATATCCACATTCAAATTTCACTCATGACCTTGAGATGAAATCATTCAAAGATAACAAGGAAGTTTATAATTATGAGACTGAGAAGCGAGCACGTACAATAGAGGAAGGTATAAAAGGTTTACTAAAATCATCATCTCAAACTGCATCTTATATGGAAGATTTTTCCAAAATAATTTCTCATACTAATTTTTTTTTAAAATCAACCATCTAATTGTTTGAACATATCTAATTCTAACATGCAACTACTTCAGTCATCTTTTGAACCTGATATGATTCAAAATGAGTTAAATAATTTTATGCATGATAAGTCTATACTTCAACACTGTAATCAACCTACTTTAGACCATTGTGAAAATAATTATGAAGAAACTGGTAATAAAGAGAAAATTTTGCTTGGTGATTTGCCTCATGATGAGTTTATTAGTGACATATTATCATTTGATTATTTTGATAAAAATTGTGAAGAAAATTTTTTATCTCTTTATAATAACTTGACTAATGATAAGTCCACTAGTATGGCATTTTCTTTTGAGAAATTTTATGACAAATTTGAAGAAAATTTGCATGACGAGCCCAGAACACTAGAAAAATGAAAGGAACTGCAAAAAGAAGATATCATGGTATCTAATGATTTAAAAGTGCAATAGAAAATCGAGCTCATGATTCTGCCGCATCAAAATAAGTATATTATTCTATATGTTGATAAGACCAAAATGCTTACTACTATGAAAGATACTCGTGGGTAAAATATGGATGATAAAGGCATGATTCCTAATTTTAAAATTTTACTATTAAATAAAAAAGAAGGGTATGAATAAATTAAGAAAAAATAAAAATAAGATAGAGAGATTAAATGCAAAATTGATAAAAAAAAAAACTAAGTTTATCCATATCAAAACATAAAAGGACACATTATGAGAGTGAGAAGCGATCAAGAGGTCGTAACTGGTCTAAATTTTCTAGTAAGTGTATAATATTTATATAATAGTTTTCTTATTTTACAACTCTTGGTTTGTGCATCAGGGCATACACGAGTTTAGGTGTGGGGGAGTGGGTTAAGAAATTTTTATGTTTTGCTAGAATTTTTAGTTTTTTCAAGGATTTTTTGTGGGTTTCTTTATTTTACACTTTGAGTAGTTTTTTTAGGGTAACTAAAAAAAATCTGAAAAAAAAGAAGTAAAAAAATTTGAAAAAAATCTAAAAAAAGGTAAACAAAATCTTATAAAACATAAAAAATACAAAAATATTTTCTCCAATAAATCAACTTAATTACAAATAAAATAATAAATTTAGATTTGAAATTTGATAGGAGAGTAGACCGAAAAATAAATACTGCTAATAGTAATTTTGAGGTAAATATACATCTATTTTTCACTTCACAATAATTTATGAGGCTAAGGATAAAGATGATAACAATTGAGTAGTTTTCTCTCTCTAAATAAGAAAAAAAAGATAAAAAAGAAAAAAAGGGTGAGCCTGGTATTAAGACAATAGCCTCAAAGATAGAAAAAAAAGAAAAAGAAAAAGATGGGGGTGAGCCTAGTATTAAAGCAATAACATCAGAAATAAAATAATTGAGTATAATCTGAGTAATCAGATATTTGCGCCTAAATAAGCGTGAATTTTCACATGAAAGGTGAAATACTCACAAAAAAAAAGAAAAAGTAAAAAAAATATTTAGAGAGAAGAGATGAATTATGAGTTAGAGTTTGAGTCTAAAACCGAAATAACCTAACACACTTACATGTAGATGTATATGAGCCAATGAATTATCTATTAGTGGGTATTGAAAGATAAAATTTAAATTTTTGATTAAAATTATAAATGTATTTGATATGACACTTGACTTAAAATTTGATAATCTAAATAGTTCTTGAGTTTGTATATTAGTGAGATTAATTGAAGAAATATAACCCAAAAAAAGGATTTTTCATTCTTTTGTATAAAAAAAAAATTTTTATTTTTTTTGGTTATCCTTATTTTTTTTCTTATTTCCTTAATCTAATTTCTTCACGAATTTTGTGGGTATTGATAAGTGTCATATATTGCATATTTATAGCCTCCATATTATCTATTTTTGTATTTAAATAATACTACTCGGGTATTTTTAGTGTATTTTTCAGGTAAAGCTATTTCTTGAAGGAGATGACATAAACTCAAAGTTCAATACAGTCATTAAAATCAAAGCAACAAAAAAAGACACTTTAGCAGAAGAAATGTGGTGCCAAGAATAAATAGCTTTGCGGCTATTTGGCAGCATTGGCCGCTAATTGGCGGCCCAATGGGCCCCAATATGGATGCAATTTTACGAGGTCTTCGATATAATTTTGTAGTTTCTCACTTGTACTCAAATTAGGGTTTGATTCTCCGACGCCTATATATTGGCCGTATCCTTATAATCTAGGGTTTATGATGTAATTTTGTACTCAAATTTTATTGAATAAAATTAGGGTTTGTTGAAGGGGTGATGGCCGCCATACCGACTCCAGAGGTACCCCTTTCTGTTCATCATCATTTCTTAGATAATTTTCTTCTAATTGCTTTCTAGATAGATTTATCTTACTTTCTAGTGTAAACTCTAATTGCTTTCTCGGAAAAATATGATCTTACTAACTAGAACTATGAGTAGCTAATTTAGTTTAGCTCTACGATTTAGATGAAACTAGGAATCCATCATGTAGTTGCTCTTTAGTGTTTTCTTCGTAAATAAAACAATAAAGATAAGATTTTTCAATGAAAAGATTAAAATATAACAACTTATAGATTAATGTTTTGATAGGTTATACTTAAATTAGATTTCTTTATAGCCTATGCTTAGTTAGGGCTTGGGTTGTTATTTTTTATTTTTGTCATAGAGTTATCTAATGATTTAGTTTATTTTTATGAAAAGTTATATCTTTGATGCATTATGCTTGTACACCACTTGATAACACATGTTTAGAACACTTTAAGTAAAAATTAAAACTAAAAGATCAATTTTTATGATAGGAAGAAGATAATAGAAGTAATACATGATTGAAAACTAGTGGATTCTATATCAGAGGCTAATTAGAATAATTCAAATCCAACTTAGAAACCGTAGTTAATCCGCTAGGACTAAAGAATTAGTGTGAATGCAAAAACACTTTAGATCCCTGTGAGAACGACCTGTAAAGTGCTACACCGACACTGTACACTTGTAGTAGATTTTACACATCAAGCTTTTGGCACCTTTGTCGGGGATCGACAGTGTTTTCTGGTTTTTTCTAGCATTTTACGGGTTAACAATATGTATTGAGTGTACAGGGATCAAAAATTGCAGATACAAAAAGACAAAAAGGATCAGAGGAGTTTTAGAGTTGCGTAGCAGAAACCAGAGAGACAATCTCTCTGGTTCTGCGACTAATTGGCGGGAAGAACCGCCAAATAGTGGCAGCTCAGGTGATCCTCACCCATTTTTTCTCCAGTTCTGTGTTTCGGTTCTGGTTTCGTAAAAAAATTAAAAAAGAGGGTAGAAATAGTAGAAATCACATCTTTTCCCACCATTTCATCTTCACCACACCCCAATTCTTGCATTAGTTTAGGAAATTCACGCATCCACTCACGGTAGCTGGTCATGTCACATTGGACCTGTGATCAATTTAGTCGACTAGTGAGATCAGATTTGTTCATGGGAGACAAGATGGACTAACCGATCTCGATCCTTCAGGATCGATGTTACTCGTTGCACACATCACTACCATCATGCATCAAACTTCCATATGCAGTGGGTAATCACTATGAATAGAAGCCACAGTACATCAGCAAGCTTTCTAAATTCACTGGTTCTGATTCTGAGAATGCATATCTCTTTATCAAAGAATTTCAGGAAGTGTACGTGATGATTAAACTGCAACACTTGTTTGAGGATGCAATTAAGCTCTGCTTCATTCCATTCGCTCTCAAAGATAATGCTAAGAAGTGGTTGTACAGTTTGCCTACTGATTCAATCACTACTTAGGATGAATTTATCACAGTATTTCTTAAGAAGTATTATCCCACGCACAAGACGATAAAAATTCAGAATCAAATTAATCAATTTTGTCAAGTGCCGAGAGAATCCTTCTAGAATGGTTCAAAGATCTATTAGTTTAGTGCCCCCACCATGTGATAGAAAAGTGGCGGTTGTATCAAATCGTGTACGAAGGACTCGATTACACATCCAAAACTCTTTTTGAGTCCATGTGTCAGGGGGAGTTTATGAGAAAGAATGAGGATGAGATGGGACTTTCTTGAGGACCTATCATGAAAAACTATGTAGTGGGAGAGTCCCGCTGAGAAATCCAATGCATCAACTTCTATACACAAGGGTGGGATTTATAGCATCGACAACTCAATAGTTGCTGAGGCTAAGATTGCAGCCCTTATGCGGAGAATTGAGGCGTTGGAGACTCCTAGTGCTCCATTAGTGGGTCAAGTGAATCAAATACAAAGTCCCACATGTTTTGATTACGGAACTCCAAATCACATAATGGAAGAGTGTCCACTGTTAGTGAATCGTATGGGTCCCACACTTAAGCAGGCTAACGCCTTGTATCAAAGACCCATGAATAACCACATGCTCCTACATACAATCCTAACTAGAGGAACCATCCAATTCTCTCTTGGGGTCAGAGCAATATCAGAGAGCTCCGAACCCTAACATGCATCCTCCAGCCAATGGTCAGTTCGCAAGACCAAATATGTCTGCTTATCAACACTCAAATACTTCAAATCATGGGAATAACCAGAACATACCACCTGCATACAACCAATCACATCCACAACAAGGCTCTAACAATGATCAAGAAAAGCGAATACAATCACTTTAGAAGAATGTTGAAAATCTTCTCAAGACCTCGTCCAACCTTGACACACATATACAAAATCTCATGAAAGTGTCAACTGATTTCATTCAAAGAACAGATCAATACCTGCTTGTGAACTCTCAACCAATTAAGAACTTAGAGCAACAGGTTGGACAATTAGCGAGTCAAATGAGTGAATGTGGTAAGGGTACTTTCCCGAGTCAACCCTTAATAAAACCTAATGCCAGTTCCTCAAACTCCAATCAGTCGCATATTAACCAAGTTAATACCATTCACACACTTCGATCTGACAAGCTGGTTGACAATCATATAGTCATGCCACTTGATTCCACTGCTAGTGCATGGCAGGCTACACTCCCTGATTCCACGATCCCATTATCACCTCATGATTCATCATCATCATCCCAGGATCCACTCACTAGCATGATAGAGAAGTCTAACCCCTCTAAATCTAATCCTCCTATCGACCATACTTATAAGCCGAAGGCTCCCTATCCAAATCGATTGTAAAAAAATTCTCCTCAGGTTGAGCACATCGTTGAGTTATTTAAGCAAGTTAAAGTCAATATTCTTCTTCTTGATGCAATCCAACAAGTACCTGCTTATGCAATTCTTAAATGATTTATGCATCAAGAAGAGAACAACAAATGTTTCAAAGAAAGTTTTCCTATCTGCTAACATCTCTAGCATGCTCTCTTAGTCTGTACTTGTTAAGTACAAAGACCCTAGAAGTCCTACTGTCTCTTGCACCATAGGAACTACAGTGATTGAAAGGGCTCTACTAAATTTAGGAGAGAGTGCCAACTTACTTCCTTATTCAGTGTGCCAGCAGTTAGAACTGGGAGAGTTGAGACCTACAAGGATTATGTTATAACTAACCGATAGATCTGTGAAGAAGCCTATGGGAGAGATTGAAGATGTCTTGATTAAGATTGGGGAGTTTATTTTCTCAGTCGATTTCATAATTCTCGAGATTCAACCTGTGGTGGATCCACAACATTGTATCCTAGTTACTTTGAGACGTCCATTCCTGCCCACTTCTAATGCTGTTATTAATTGTCGGAGTAGATCGATGAGACTTTCCTTTGGAAACTTGACACTTGACTTGAATATATTCAATCTATAGCGCCAACCGAGTGATCCTCATGACAAGCTCCTAGAAGTGAATATGATCCAAGGGTTGTCTAGTGAGCACCAAGAGGAGCAATTCTTTGATGAGCTGGATAGTTTAGTTGATGAGAGCTTATTCTTGGATATGCTCGATGAGTCATCTAATTATGTGTCTTCCACTCGATGAGAACTTCTACCTAAGCCATTGATGACTAAACCATGAGTTCAGTTACGACCATCTACTGAGTGTCCACCTGAGTTTGAGATGAAGACCCTTCCGAGTCATCTTAATTATGCTTTTTTGGGTGAGCACGACATAGTACCAGTCATTATCTCTGCAAATTTGATTGAAGCTCAAAAGAAAGCACTCTTATCAGTGTTGAAAGTACATAGGGAAGCCATAGGCTGGAGTATGGCCGATATAAAGGGGATAAGTTCATTTATAGTGCAGCATAGAATCTATTTACAGATAATGCATGACCTACAAGAGATCCTCCGCGTAGGTTGAATTCGGTAATGAATGAAGCTGTGAGGAAGGATATTATTAAGTTTCTTAACAATGAAATCGTCTATCCTATCTCAGATAGTGCATGGGTGAGCCAAGTTTAAGTAGTGCCTAAGAAGTCTGGAATCACTGTAGTCAAATGATACAAATGAGTTTATTCCGATGCGTTTGCAGACAGGATGGTGAGTTTGTATTGACTATAGAAAGCTGAATGCTGCAACTAGAAAGGACCACTTCCCCTTACCTTTTATTAATCAAATGCTGAATCTGTTTGCTGAACATGAGTTCTATTGTTTCTTAGATAGATACTCTGGGTACAACCAAATTTTTATCGCCTCTAAGGATCAAGAAAAGACCACGTTCATATGTTTATTTGGCACCTTTGCATACAGACGCATACCCTTTGGGTTATGCAATGCACCTGCCATATTCCAAAGGTACATGGTGAGTATTTTCTCTAACATTGTTGAATAATTTCTTGAAATCTTCATGGATGGTTTATCTATATTTGGAGATTCATTCCAAGAGTGTCTGCATCATTTAGAATTAGTTATCATGTGTTATTATGAGAAACATTTGACACTCAATTGGGAAAAATGTCATTTTATATCAAAAATAGCATAGTATTAGGGCATGTCATCTCGAAGGATGGTATCAAGGTTGACAAAGCCAAGGTGGACTTCATTACTAATCTTCCACCTCTGCGATCAGTGAAAGATATTTTTTACGCTCCTTCCTTGGTCATGTTAGGTTCTATAGAAGATTTATCAAACACTTTAGCAAAATTGCTAGGCCTTTGACACATCTACTGGCCAAGGACGTGCCATTCAATTTCACACTGTATTGTCTTAGAGCATTTAAGCAGCTCAAGAATGCACTTTCCACCACTCCTATCATTCATGCGCCAAACTGGAGTCTGCCATTTGAGTTTATGTGTGACGCATCTGATTGTGCTATCAGTGTCGTCCTCGTACAACGTATTAAGAAGCAGCCACATGTGATTTACCATACAAGTAGGACACTCAACGATGCCTAGTTGAACTACTTTACCATAGAGAAAGAGTTTTTGGGAGTCATCTTTGCACTTGAAAAGTTTTGCTCATATTTAATTAGATCACGGATTATAGTTTATACTGATCATGCTGCATTGAAATATTTGTTGATCAAAAGCAAAGCTCGTTCAATGGATCCTCTTGTTAGAAGAGTGTGGTCTTGAGATATTAGACAAGAAAGGTGTGGATAATTTAGTAGCTGATCAATTATCTCACCTGCCCGACGCTCTAACTAATTCTTACCCATAAATGAATCATTTCCTGATGAGCAATTGTTTGCATTGACGCGTGAACCATGGTTTGCTAACATTGTGAACTATCTTGTGACCAAAAAGATTTTATCCCATTGGTCCAAGCAAGACAGATATAGATTCTTGTCCCAAGTAAAATTCTTTTACTGGGATGAACCATGTCTGTTCAAATATTGTCCAGACCAGATCATACGTCGATGCATACCTAACGATGAGATATAAAGTGTCATCTCTTTTTGTCATGATCTTACTTGTGGAGGACACTTTAGTCTAAGAAAAACGGCTGACAAGGTGTTACAGAGTGACTTTTATTGGTCAACTCTTTTCAAAGACGCTGTGGAATATTGCAAAACATGCACATGATGTCAATTCGTAGGCAAAATTTTACGGCGCAATATGATGTCTCTACAACCTATTCTTGAGGTCAAAATATTTGATGTATGGGGTATAGATTTTATGGGACTGTTACCCAACTCATTTGGAAACCAATACATATTGGTCACTGTCGATTATGATTCCAAATGGGTAGAGGCAATTGCTGCAAAATTGAATGACAATAAAGTTGCTGTCAAGTTTTTGAAAGAGATTATCTTTTCTCGATTTGGCATTCCTCGAGCTATTAATAGTGATAATGGTACGCATTTTACTAACCGTTCATTTGAGACGTTCATGCAAAATTTCCATTACCCACAAGTTAATTACACCGTATCATCCATAAACCAGTGGGCAAGTGGAAGTTTCCAATCGCCAAATCAAACTCATTTTGGAAAAGACAGTGCATCACATCAAAAAAGATTAGTCATGTAAACTAGCGGATACATTATGAGCCTACCGTACCACCTACAAGACCAATCTAGGTATGTTTCTATATCGGTTGATATTTGGAAAAACGTATCATTTACCGATAGAGCTTGAGCATAAGACATTATGGGCCATTAAATTTCTTAATTTTGAGCTCGAAAAAGCCGACAAGAAGCGTAGGTTACAACTTAATGAGCTTGATGAGATTAGACGGGATGCATATGAGAGTACTAAGATTTATAAAGAGAAGACTAAAGTGTTTCATAATAAAGAGATCATTCGCAAGTCATTTACACCAGGACAAAAAGTTCTCTTACATAATTTGAGCCTACATTTATTCCCTGAAAAATTGAGATCAAGATGGAGTGGACCGTATATAGTACGAGTGGTACACCATTACGGTATAATCGATCTCGAGAACCCTAAAAATGGTGAATTATTCAAAATGAACGGTCAGAGATTAAAACTGTTTTTAGAAACTCGAGCGAGTGATAATGCAGAGGTCGTGACACTTCACGACCCAATCTATGCATAGAGGCATGTATTCATTTGTATATTAGAATTTATATTATGTATATTGTGTATTATTAACATGATGCATGGTACAAAAGAAGTGAGGGTTGCAAAGTAAAACTACAGAAAAGTGAGGGGCTGATCAAAATTTATCATCACTATAAATGTTCAACTAGCCCTAGTTTCATCTAAAATCAAACCCTAGCAACCCTCAATTTCTCCCCAAAGCCTCCATTGCCTTTTTTGTTTTTTTTTTTTGTGCAGATCAGTCGAGGTCTCCAATTTTGAGCCAAACCAGAGGTAACCACTAGCTAGATGTCCTCCTCAGCTTCCACCTCCAAGTGGTCGAGCCCCATTTCAGATCATTTTGCCGCCAATCAGTGGCCAGAGCTGCCAAATAGAGGCATTCTGGTGGATTTTTTCCCTGAAACTTCAGGGGAGTTGAGATTTCTGGACTATCTATTTACTGTTAAATCAAAATATTTTTGTGTGATCTATAGTATAATCTAATGGCTCGGTTTGCTTGTGAAAAATTCTTTGGTGAGATTTTTGCTGCATTTTCGGCATATTTTTTATCCACCATAGAAATTTTAGGATGGAATTACTTAGTATACACGACTAATTCACTCTACATTCCTAAGTTAGTAGAGGAGTTTTATGCAAGTTTTACGAAATCCAATATTTCGAAGGATCGCAAAACTATCAAACTCCACTGGCATGGAGAAATCCACAATGTGAATGTAGTGACCATCTTTACATTCACCGGTATTCTCTTTTACCCTGAGAATCAAACCCCAAACGCGATTGAGGACTATCTTACACGGATGAACCCGAATTGCAGAATGACATGAGATAGAGGGATCAACAGTAAGACACTTTATCGCAATGTACACGCGACATGCTACTGGATCAATACTAATGTAATGGGGATTACACACATGCCTTCATTTTACACACCCACACTACAAATTGTTGATTGCATCATGCATCAGGACAATCATTTTTGTATGTGCACACAATTAGTCGACACCATTATAGATACTAAGATGCAGTCGAGAACTAGTTTGCCTCTGCTGTGTCTAATTACACAATTGTGTCGTGTATTTATGTCTGGTGCAGAGTTTGATGCATATGCACCCTCTCGTGTGTTCATAGCCGTAGAGCACATTTAAGTGACATATCACGCTGCTGTTCCAGAGGATTGAAACAGAAACATGGATGATGAAAATATATATATATCACTGAGTTAACATAAGAGGAGAAGGATGACGCCTTTTTTGACCAAGACTTAGCAGCTGATCCCACTGAGCAAATCAATATTGTCTAGCATGGTCTTGAGAAAATTTAGCGTTGACTGAAACAAATTGACCATGGAGAGACTTCTACTGCACATGCACATCGTGCATCTGGAGAGTCAAGTAGGAAGTAAAGAGGACGACACCAATGATTTGTGTATGAGGGTATACACAAGTTTAGGTGTGGAGGAGTGAATTAGGAGATTTTTATTTTCTTTTTTTTTTTTGTTTTTCTAGGATATTTAGTTTTTAATCTAGTATTTTTATTAAATTTTTAGATTTTTTTTGGGGTTTCTTTATTTTACACTTTGATAAATATCATATATTGTATTTTTCCTCTCATACTTTATCTGTTTTTGTATATAAATAAATGCTACTTGGGTATTTTTAGTGTCTTTTGCAGGTAATCCAAATTATACTAGGAAAAGGCATAAAACCAGAGTTGGACTTGGAAATCAAACGCCGAAAAGTTTCTAAAGCGAGCGAGACTACAACATGAAAGTACTTCAGGAAGTAGAAGTTAAATAAAGTCATGAAAGTGAAGAGTACAAGAGAAGATACTTCTGTAGAAGAAATTGTAGTGCAATTTCTCAAAATTGAGCCGCTAAATAGCGGCCCATAAGTGGCCTTCTCAGAGTGATTTTTGTCGTGGGCTTAATTGTAAATTGATAGGTCTTGTGGTTCTGCTAGAAATAGGGTTTGGTTTCCGAGGCCTATTTATTGGCCAACCCTTGTATTTTGACGGTATTCTGGATTCTGAAATTTTTGTATTCGAATTTTTCTGTTCAATAAAGTTGGGGTTTTTTGCTGAAGGTCGACGACCACAACACCGTGTCCAGAGCTAACCCATTGTTCTTGAGATTCTTATTTTCTTTCTGCATAGATTTGATCGCATTCTATTTAGGGTTTACTGCTTTCTATATTAGGGTTTACCGCTTTCTAGATTAGGGTTTATCATTGTATGAATTAAATTTGATCTTCCTTAGCAAAAATTATGAGTAGCTAATTAGATCAGCTCTAGGATGTAGATGAAGCTAAGATCCACCATGTAATTATTTCTAATATTTTTCTTCTTAAATAAAATTAATAAAAGCCATGATTTTTCAAATGAAAGATTAAAATATAAGGACCCGAAGTTTAGAACTTTGATAGGTTATACTTGAATTAGGATTCTTGATAATCTATACTTAGTTAGGGATTGGGGTTGCTGGTTTTGTCTTTTTATTTGAATTATCTAAAAGATTTAGTTTATTTTTATATGAAGTAGCATCTTTTGATGAGCTATACTTGCACAACACTTGATAGCTCATGCTTAGGGCACTTTAAGTAAAAATTAAACTAAAAAGATTAAATTTTTATGATAGAAGAAAATAGTAGAAGTAAGAACATGGTTGGAAATTATTGGATTCTATATCCTAGACTACTTAGATTAATCCGACCTCAACCTAGAACTTTTGGTTAGTCCGGTGAACTATAGAGAAAGTAAGAACGCAGAAACACCCTAGATCCCTGTGAGACGACCTGTACAGCGCTACAACGACACTGTGCGCTTGCAGTAAATATAACACATCAAGTTTTTGGCGCCATTGCCGGGGATCGACGGTGTTTTTCTTGCTTTTTTCTAACGTTTTACGGGTTAACAATGTATGTTGAGTGTGCAGGAACTATAAAGTGCAGATACAGGAAGAAAAAAAGGATCAAAGGATTATTCTATCTGCGTGATAGAAACGAGAGGGCAAACGTCTCTGATTTGGCCGCTATTTAGCGGCTTTAACCGCTATTTGGCGGTAATCCAGGTAAGTTTGAATCCCAAATTTTCTTCTGTTCTGTATTTTGTGTTCCTGGTTTTGTAAAAAAATATAAAAATAAAAATAATAAAAACAGTAGGAATCATTTTTTTTATTTTTGACCACATCTATTCCATCTATTTATCTCTCCACCACACCCCACTTCTTGCATTAGTTTAGGAAGTTCACGCATACACTCACGGTCGTTGGTTCATGCCACATTGGATCCGTGATCAATTTGGTCAACTTGTGAGATCATATTTGTTCATGGGAGACAAGATGGACCAGTCGATCCCGATCCTTCAGGATCGATGTTACCCGTTGCGTACATCACTACCATCTTGCATCAAACTTCCACACGTAGTGGGTAATCACTACGAATTAAAACCGCAGTACATTAGTATGCTTCCCAAATTCACTGGCTCTGATTCAGAAGATGCATATCTCTTTATCAGTGAATTTCAAGAAGTGTGCGTAATGATTAAACTGCAAAATTTATCGGAGGACGCAATTAAGCTCCGCTTCATCCCTTTTGCACTTAAGGATAACGCCAAGAAGTGGTTGTACAGTATGTCTACTGATTCAATCACTACTTGGAATGAATTCGTTACAGTGTTTCTCAAGAAGTATTATCCTACGCACAAGACGGCATGAATCAGAAATCAAATCAATCAATTCCATCAAGTGCCAGGAGAACCCTTCTGGAAATACTTAGAACGATTTAAGGATTTATTAGCTCAGTGCCCCCACCATGCAATAGAAAAGTGGCGGTTATGTCAAATCATATACGAAGGACTTGATTACACATCCAAAACTCTTCTAGAATCCATGTGTCAAGGGGAGTTTATGAGGAAAAACGAGGATGAAGCATGGGACTTTCTTGAGGACTTATCATGGAAGACTATGCAGTGGGAGAGTTCCACTGAGAAGCCCAGTATATCAACTTCTGCTCAAAAGAGTGGGATCCATAGCGTCGACAGCTCTATAGCTGCTGAAGCAAAGATCGCAGCTCTTATGAGAAGAATTGAGGCACTGGAGACTCCTAGTGCTCAGTCTCCACCAGTGGGTCAAGTGAATCAACTCCAAAGTCCCACATGCTTTAATTGCGGAATTTCCAACCACGTTATGGAGGAGTGTCCATTATTAGTAAATCCTACGGGTCCCACACTAGAGCAAGCTAACGCTATGTATCAAAGACCCGTTAATAATCCATACACTCTGACATACAATCCTGGCTGGAGGAGTCATCCAAATCTCTCATGGGGTCAAGGGCAATATCAGGGAGCCCCGAACTCCAACATGCAGCCTCCAACTACTGGTCAGTTCCCAAGACCAAATATGGGTGCTTATCAACACCCAAATACTTCAAATCATGGCAACAACTAGAATAGACCACCTGCACAAAATCACTCATATCCACAACAGGGGTCTAATAATGATCAAGAAAAGCTACTTCAATCACTTGAGAAGAATGTTGAAACTCTTCTCAAGTCTCAGTCCAACCTTGGCACAAACATGCAGAATCTTATGAAAGTGTCAACTGATTTCATTCAAAGAACATATCAGCACCTGCTCGTAAACTCTCAATCCATTAAGAATGTAGAGCAGCAGGTTGGACAACTAGCAAATCAAATGAGTGAACGTGGTAAGGGCACTTTTCCGAATCAACCCATAATAAATCCTAATATCAGTTCCTCAAATTTGAATCAGTCGCATGTCAACCAAATTAATGCCATTCACACACTTCGATCTGGCAAACTGGTTGACAATCACGTAGCCATGCCACCTGATTCCACTCCTATTGTACGGAAAGCTACACTCCCTGATACCATGATTCCATCATTACCTCATGATTCATCATCATCATCATCCCACAATCTACCCACTGGCACGACAGAAGAATCTGATCCTTCTAATTCTGATCCTCCAATTGACCATACTTATAAACCAAAGGCTCCCTATCCAAATCGTTTGAAGAAAAATTCTCCTCAGGTGGAGCACATGCTTGAGTTATTCAAGCAAGTTAAGGTCAATGTTCCTCTTCTTGATGCAATCCAATAAGTACCTGCTTATGCAAAATTCTTAAAGGATTTATGCACAAAGAAGAGAACAACCAATGTTCCGAAGAAAGTCTTCTTAACTGCTAACATATCTAGTATCCTCTCTCAGTCAGCACCTGTAAAGTATAAAGACCCTGGAAGTCCTACTGTCTCCTGCACCATAGGGACTACAGTGATTGAAAGGGCTTTACTAGATTTAGGAGCAAGTGTCAACTTGCTTCCTTATTCAGTATACCAGCAGTTGGGACTGGGAGAGTTGAGACCTACAAGGATTACGTTACAGCTAGCTGATAGATCTGTAAAGACACCTATGGGAGAGATTGAGGATGTCTTGATTAAGATTGGGGAGTTTATCTTCCCAGTTGATTTTATAGTCCTCGAAACTCAACCTGTGGTGAATCCACACCATTGTATCCCAGTTATTTTGGGACGTCCATTCTTGGCCACTTCCAATGCTGTTATCAATTGCCGGAGTAGATCGATGAGACTTTCCTTTGGAAATATAACCCTTGACTTGAATATATTCAATCTAGAGCGCCAACCCAGTGATCCACATGACGAGCCCCTAGAAGTGAATATAATCCAAGGGTTGTCTAGTGAACATCAAGAGGAGAAATTCTTTGATGAGCTGAATGGTTTAGTTGATGAGAGTGTATCCTTGGAGACGCTCGATGAATCATCTAACTATGTGTCTTCCACTCAATGGAAACTTCCACCTGAGCCATTGATGACTGAACCACGAGTTCAGTTACGACCATCTATTGAGTGTCCACCCGAGCTTGAGATGAAGGCCCTTTCGAGTCATCTCAAGTACGTTTTCTTGGGTGAACACGACACACTACCAGTCATTATCTCTGCAGAATTGACTGACGCTCAGGAAGAAAAACTCATATCAGTGTTGAAAGCACATAGGGAAGCCATAGGCTGGAGTATGGCCGATATTAAGGGGATAAGTCCTTCTATAGTGCAGCATAGAATTCATTTGCTAGACAATGCACGACCTACAAGAGATTCTCAACGTCGGTTGAATCCGGTAATGAAAGAAGCTGTGAGGAAAGATATTCTTAAGTATCTTGACAATGGAATTATCTATCCTATCTCTGATAGCGCATGGGTAAACCCAGTTCAGCTAGCGCCTAAGAAATTCGGAAGCACTGTAGTCAAGAACGATGCAAATGAACTTATCCCGATGCGTTTGCAGACGGGATGGCGAGTCTGCATTGATTATAGGAAGCTTAATGCTGCAACTAGGAAGGACCATTTTCCCTTACCATTCATTGATCAGATGTTGGAACGGTTGGCCGGACATGAGTTCTATTGTTTTCTAGATGGATACTCTGGCTACAACCAAATTCCCATCGCTCCGGAGGATCAAGAAAAGACCACGTTCACATGTCCATTCGGCACCTTTGCATACAGACGCATGCCCTTTGGGTTATGCAGTGCACTTGCCACGTTCCAAAGGTGCATGGTAAGTATTTTCTCTGACATGGTTGAACGATTTCTTGAAATTTTTAAGGATGATTTTTCTATCTTCGGAGATTCATTCCAAGAGTGTCTGCATCATCTAGAGTTAGTTCTCACGCGTTGTTATCAGAAGCATTTGACACTCAATTGGGAAAAATACCATTTTATGGTCAAAAATGGCATAGTGCTAGGGCATGTCATCTCGAAGAAAGGTATCGAGGTTGATAAAGCCAAGGTAGACCTCATCAATAATCTGCCACCTCCACGGTCAGTGAAAGATATACGATCCTTTCTTGGTCATGCTGGTTTTTATAGAAGATTTCTCAAAGACTTTAGCACAATTGCTAGGCCTTTGACACATCTACTAGCCAAGGAAGTACCATTCAATTTCACGCCTGATTGTCTAAGAGCATTTGAGCAGCTCAGGAAGGCGCTGACTACCACTCCTATTATTCATGCGCCAGACTGGAGCTTACCCTTCGAGCTCATGTGTGATGCATCTGATTACGCTATCGGTGCCGTCCTTGGTCAACGTATTAATAAGCAGCCACATGTGATTTACTATGCAAGTAGGACACTTAATGACGCCCAGTTGAACTACTCTACCACGGAGAAAGAGCTTCTGGCAGTCGTCTTTGCACTTGAGAAGTTTTGTTCCTACTTGATTGGATCACGAATTACAGTATACACTGATCACGCTGCTTTGAAATACTTGTTAACCAAGAAAGATGCAAAAGCAAGGCTTATTCGATGGATCCTCTTGCTACAAGAGTTTGATCTTGAGATATTAGACAAGAAAGGTGCGGATAATTCAGTAGCTGATCACTTGTCTCGTCTGCCCAATGCTCCAACTAATTTGTGCCCCATAAACGAATCATTTCCTGATGAGCAACTGTTTGCATTGATGCACAAACCATGGTTTGCTGACATTGTGAACTATCTTGTGACTAAGGAGATTCCGTCCCATTGGTCCAAGCAGGATCAATATAGATTCTTATCCCAAGTAAAATTCTTTTACTGGGATGAACCATATATGTTCAAATGTTGTCTAGACCAAATCATACGTCGATGCATACCTAATGATGAGATACAAAGCATCCTCTCTTTTTGTCATGATCTAGCTTGTGCAGGACACTTTGGTCCCAGGAAAACAGCCGAAAAGGTATTGCAGAGTGGTTTCTATTGGCCAACTATTTTCAAAGACGCCGTGGAATATTGCAAAGCATGCACACGATGCCAATTCGTTGGCAAAATTTCACGGCGGAATATGATGCCTCTGCAACCCATCCTTAAGGTCAAAATCTTTGATGTATGGGATATAGATTTTATGGGACCGTTACCTAACTCATTTGGAAGCCAATACATATTAGTTGCTGTTGATTATGTTTCCAAATGAGTAGAGGCAATAGCCACAAAATCGAATGACAATAAAGTAGTTGTCAAGTTTTTGAAAGAGAATATATTTTCTCGATTTGGCGTTCCTCGAGCTATTATTAGCGATAATGGTACCCATTTCACCAACAGATCATTTGAGGCGCTTATGCGGAAATATTTCATTACCCACAAGTTAGCCACACCATATCATCCGCAAACTAGTGGGCAAGTGGAAGTTTCCAATTGCCAAATCAAACTGATTTTGGAGAAAACAGTGAATCATAATAGAAAAAATTGGTCTTATAAACTAACTGATGCATTATGGGCTTACCGTACTACTTACAAGACTAATCTAGGTATGTCTCCATATCGTTTGATATTTGGAAAAGCATGTCATTTACCGGTGGAGCTTGAGCAAAAAGCTTTATGGGCAATTAAATTTCTAAATTTTGAGCTCGAAAAAGCTGGCGATCAGCGGAGATTACAAATTAATGAGCTTGATGAGATAAGACGGGACGCATATGAGAGTGCCAAGATTTATAAAGAGAAAACAAAAGTGTTTCATGACAAAGCAATCATTCGTAAGTCATTTGCACCTGGACAAAAAGTTCTCTTATATAATTCGAGGTTACATTTATTCCCAGGAAAATTGAGGTCAAGATGGAGTGGACCTTACATAGTACGGACAGTGCACCATCACGGTGCAGTTGATCTCGAGGATCCTAAAAATGGTAATTTATTTAAAGTAAACGGTCACAGACTAAAACCATTTTTAGAATCTCGAGTGAGCGATAACGTAGAGGTCGTGACACTTCACGATCCAATCTATGCATAAAGACATGTAGTCATGTGTATAATAGCATGTATATTATGTTACTAACGTGATGCAGGGTTTTAAAGCAAAACTAGGGAAAGATGAGGAGCTAACGGTAATTTTCTATCCCTATATATACCCAAGCAGCCCTCATCTTCCCCCAAATCATTTCTTCCAAAACCCTAGCTGCCCCCCCTTCCTTCCCCACTTCCTCCTTTTGGTTTTTGTTTCTCTCTTCGCAGGACAGTGTATAATCGTCAGGATTTGCGCTGATCAGTTGGTTCAACAAGATTCATCTCACCATCGTAGAGACTCTCCCCGAAGCTCTCGGCCAGACTTGACCAAAGAACCGCCAAACAGCGGCCTTTACCGCTATTTAGTGGGAAATTTGTGGATTTTCCCCCTGAATCTTCAGGAGAGGTAATATTTCTCCCTTCTACGTTTACTGGGTTGATCATATTGCAAATTAATAATTACAGTACGATATCATGGGTAGATTTGTTTGTGAGAAGTTTTTTGGAGAAATTTTTGAGGCATTTAGTGTTTATTTTGCCGCTGCAATCGAAACTCTGGGTTGGAATTACCTCATTTATTCATCTAATGCATTCTACATCCCAGAGTTGGTGGAGGAATTTTATGCGAGTTTTGCGAAATCCGACATTTCGGACGATCGCAAAACCATAAACCTCCATTGGCGCGGCCAATTATATGAAATGAATGCAGGGGCCATCTCGGCTTCTACAGGTATCATCTTTCACACCGGGAATCACACTTCCGGTAAGATTGAGGATTATCTTACACGGATGGGCCTAAACTGTAAAATAACACGTGATAAAGGGATCAGCAGCAAGACACTCTATCGCAATATTCACGCAACTTGCCGCTGGGTCAATACTAATGTTATGGGTATTACACATATGTCGTCTTTTTACACGCCCACACTTTATGTTGTTGACTGTATTATGCATCAAGATTATCACTTCTGTATGTGCACACAGCTACTCGACACTATTATTGATGCTAAGATGCGGTCGAGGACTAGTTTGCCTTTGCCATGTTTAATTACACAGTTGTGTCGCAAGTTTATATCTAGTGCTGAATTTGACGCATACGCACCCTCACGCGTGTTGATCACTACCGAACATATTTCAGTGACATATCATGCTGCTGTTCCAAAAGATTGGAACAGACATGTTGATAACGAGGATATACATGCCACTGACTTGACACAAGAGGAGGAGGATAATGCCTTCTTTGACTAAGACTTGCCAGCTGATCCCACTGAGCAAATCAACGTCGTCTGGCAAGGTCTTGGAAAAATTTGGCACCGGTTGAAACAGATTGATAGGGGTGAGTCTTCTACAGCACGAGCACATCCTGCACCTGGTGAATCTAGTAGAAGGCAAAGAGGACGACACCAATGATTTGTGTATGAGGGCATACACAAGTTTAGGTGTGGGGGAGTGTATTAGGAGATGTTTATTTTATTTTATTTTATTTTTTCTTTTTTTAGGAATTTTAGGATTTTATTTTTATTTCATTTTATTTTTTTTTTTAGGTTTTTGGGTTTCTTTATTTTACACTTTGGGTAGTTTTTAGGGTGACCAACAAAAGATTAAAAAGATAAAAAAAAAATGTTTTCATCAATAGATCAAACTAATTACAGATAAAGGAACAAAATTTAGATTTGAAATTGGATATGAGAGTAGATTGGACGATACACTTTGAATTTTATAAAAAAAAGATTAAAATCCGAAAAATAAATATCGCTAACAGTAGTTTTGAGGCAATTATACATCTATTTTTCACCTCACAATAGTTTATTAGGTTAAGGATAAAGATAATAACGAATGAGTAAGTCTTCTCTCTCTAAAAAAAAAAGTGAGAATAAAATAATGGGGTGCGCCTGGTATTAAGACAATAGCCTCAAGAGTGAAAAAAAAAAAGAGTATGATCCAAGTAATCGGGTATTTTGCGCCTAAGCAAGCGTGAATATTCGCATGAAAGGTGAAATATTCTTAAAAAGAAAGAGAAAAAAAAAGAGTATGAACTAAGTAATCGGGTATTTTGCGCCTAAGCAAGCATGAATACTCGCATGAAATGTGAAATATTCTTAAAAAAAAAAAGGAAAAAAAAAGAAAAAAAAATTTATGAGAGAGGAGATGAATCATGAGTTAGAGTTGGAGTCCAAAAACCAAAGTAGACTATCACACATGCACGTAGATGTATAGGAACCAATAAATTATCTGTTAGTAGGTATTGAAAGATAAGATTTAAATTTTTGATTAAAATGATAAGTGTATCTGATATGATGCTCGATTTAAAAATTGATAATCTAAATGCGTTCTTAAGTTTGTATATTGTGAGACCAATTGACGAAAATATAAAAAAAAAAGATTTTTTCTTTCTTCTGTATAAAATTTTTATTTTTCTTAATTTTCGGTTATCCTTATTTTTCTTTTCTTTATTCCTTAATCTATTTTCTTCTTGAATTTTGTAGGTATATTCACTGCAAACCCTCACGAGACAACATTCGTCCACTAGGGTAACCTAGGGGTTTAAAGGCTTGTTGCACGTGCTAAGTGCAATCGCGATTCCTGCGAAAGTGAGTTAGGATTTTTGTTTTTCTTTTTAGGTTTAGGTTTTGCTCGAGGACTAGCAAAAGATATGTGTGGGGGTGTGATGAATATCATATATTGTATTTTTCCTCTCATACTTTATCTGTTTTTGTATATAAATAAATGCTACTTGGGTATTTTTAGTGTCTTTTGCAGGTAATCCAAATTATATAAGGAAAAGGCATGAAACCAGAGTTGGACTAGGAAATCAAATGCCGAAAAGTTTCTAAAGCGGGCGAGACTACAACATCAAAGTACTTCAAGAAGTAGAAGTTAAATAAAGTCATGAAAGTGAATAGTACAAGAGAAGATACTTCTGTAGAAGAAATTGAAGTGCAATTTCTCAAAATTGAGCCGCTAAATAGCGGCCCATAAGTGGTCTTCTCAGAGTGATTTTTGTCGTGGTCTTAATTGTAAATTGATAGGTCTTGTGGTTCTGTTAGAAATAGGGTTTGGTTTCGAAGCCTATTTATTGGCCAACCCTTGTATTTTGACGGTATTCTGGATTCTGAAATTTTTGTATTCGAATTTTTCTGTTCAATAAAGTTGGGGTTTTCTGCTGAAGGTCGACGGTCACAACACCGTGTCCAGAGGTAACCCATTATTCTTGAGATTCTTATTTTCTTTCTGCATAGATTTGATTGCATTCTATTTAGGGTTTACTGTTTTCTAGATTAGACTTTACCGCTTTCTAGATTAGGGTTTATCATTATATGAATTAAATTTGATCTTCCTTAGCAAAAATCATGAGTAGCTAATTAGATCAGCTCTAAGATGTAGATGAAGCTAAGATCCACCATGTAATTATTTTCTAATATTTTTCTTCTTAAATAAAATTA
This sequence comes from Dracaena cambodiana, assembly GCA_036321105.1. Classification (NCBI taxonomy): domain Eukaryota; kingdom Viridiplantae; phylum Streptophyta; class Magnoliopsida; order Asparagales; family Asparagaceae; genus Dracaena; species Dracaena cambodiana. The sequence continues at coordinate 10,745,632 of JAYEPQ010000005.1, forward strand.
ATAAAAGCCATGATTTTTCAAATGAAAGATTAAAATATAAGGATCCGAAGTTTAGAACTTTGATAGGTTATACTTGAATTAGGATTCTTGATAATCTATGCTTAGTTAGGGATTGGGGTTGCTGGTTTTGTCTTTTTATTTGAATTATCTAAAAGATTTAGTTTATTTTTATATGAAGTAGCATCTTTTGATGAGCTATACTTGCACAACACTTGATAGGTCATAATTAGGGCACTTTAAGTAAAAATTAAAGTAAAAAGATTAAATTTTTATGATAGAAGAAAATAGTAGAAGAAAGAACATGGTTGGAAATTAGTGGATTTTATATCCTAGGCTACTTAGATTAATCCGACCTCAACCTAGAACTTTTGGTTAGTCCGATGAACTATAGAGAAAGTAAGAACGCAGAAACACCCTAAATCCCTGTGAGACGACATGTACAGCGCTACAACGACACTGTGCGCTTACAGTAAATATAACACATCACACTTCAGGTAGTTTTTAGGGTAACTTACTAAAAAAAATTATTATATATTTTTTCGATAAATCAACCTAATTATAAATAAAAGAATAAATTTAGATTTGAAATTTGATAGAAAAGTAGATTGGATGATACACTAAGAAATTTAGGAAAAAGATTAAAATTCAAAAAATAAATACTGCTAACAGTAATTGTGAGGTAAGTATATATCTATTTTCACTTCACAACAGTTTATTAGGTTGAGAATAATGATGATAACGACTGAGTAAAGAAAAGATGGGTGAGCCTGGTATATATAGTAATAGCCTCAAAAATAAGAAAAAGAAGAAAAAAGGGGGTGAGTCTGGTATTAAGGCATTAGTCTCAGAGAAAAAAAGAGTATAATTTGAGTAATCGGGTACTTTGCGCCTAAGCAAGCATGAATATTCGCATTAAATGTGAAATATTCTTAAAAAATAGAACAAAATTTGTTATGAGAGAGGAAATGAATCATGAGCTAAAGTTAGAGTCCAAGGCCGAAGCAGACTATCCACGTGCACGTAGATGTACAGGAGTCAATGAATTATCTATTAGTGGGTATTGAAAGATAGGATTTGAATTTTTAATTAAAATGATAAGTGTATTTGATATGACGCTTGGCTTCAAAATTGATAATCTAAATGTGTTCTTGAGTTTATATATTAATGAGATTAATTTAAAAAAATATCATAAAAAAAGATTTTTTTTCTTTTCTTTGTATAAATTTTTTATTTTTCTTGAGTTTCGGTTATCCTTATTTTTTTTTTATCCATAATCTATTTTATTTACTAATTTTGTAAGTATATTCACTGCAAATCCTTACGAGACACAACTCGTCCACTAGGGTAACCTAAGAGTTTAACAGCTTGTTGCACGTACTAAGTGCAATCGCGATTCCTGCTCAAATGAGTTAGGATTTTTCTTTTTCTTTTTTAGGTTTAGGTTTTCCTCGATAACTAACAAAAGATAGGTGTGGGGGTGTGATGAGTGCAATATATTGCATATTTATAGCCTACATATTATCTATTTTTATTTTAAATAATGCTACTCGGGTATTTTTAGTATGTTTTTTCAGGTAAACCTATTCTTATAAGGAGATGGCATAAACTCAGAGCCAGATTAGGAAATCAAATTCAGAAAAGAGTTAAAAGTGAGTAAAACTATAAGACTATGATACTGAAGAGAAGACTATGATACTGAAGAGAGTCAAACTTCAATACAGTAATCAAAATCAAAAGAATAAGAGAAGACATTTAAGAAGAAGAAATTTGGGGCCAAGAATAAATAGCTTTGCCACTATTTGGAGGTCCAAAGGGCCCCAATATGGATGAAATTTTTACGGGGTCTTCGATGTAATTTTTTAATTTCTCACTTGTAGTCAAATTAGGGTTTGATTCTCCGAAACCTATATATTGGCCGTATCCTTGTAATCTAGGGTTTATGATGTGTTTTTGTACTTGAATTTTGTTAAATAAAATTAGGGTTTGCTGAAGGGGTGACGGCCGTAATACCAACACCAGAGGTACCCCTTTTCTGTTCATTATTATTTTTTAGGTAGCATTCTTCTAATTGCTTTCTAGATAGATTTACCTTGCTTTTAGTGTAAACTCTAATTGCTTTTTAGGAAAAATATAATCTTACTAACTAGAACTATGAGTAGCTAATTTAGTTTTGCTTAAGAATGTAGATGAAATTAGGAATCCACCATGTAGTTGCTCTCTAGTTTTTTCTTCCTAAATAAAATAATAAAGATAAGATTTTTCAATGAAAAAAATTAAAATATAACAACTCGTAGATTAATACTTAGATAGATTATACTTGAATTAGATTTCTTAATAGCCTATACTTAATTAGGGTTTGGCGTTGTTACTTTTTATCTTTGTCAGAGTTATCTAATGATTTAGTTTATTTTTATGAAAAATTGTATCTTCGATGCGTTATACTTGCACAACACTTGATAACACATACTTAGAATACTTTAAGTAAAGATTAAAAGTAAAACATTATTTTTTTTATGATAGGAAGAAGTTAATAGAAGTAATATATGGCTGGAAACTAGTGAATTATATATCCTAAGCTAATAAGAATAATTCAAATCCAACTTAGAAACCGTAGTTAATCCGCTAAGATTAAAGAATTAGTGAGAAGAAAAAACTACCTAGATCCCTATGGGAACGATCTGTAAAGCGCTACAACAATACTGTACACTTGCAGTAGATTTCACACATCAGGTATATTCACTACAACCTCTCACGAAACATCACTCGTCCACTAGGGTAGTTTAGGAGTTTAACGGCTTGTTGCACATGTTAAGTACAATCGCAATTCCTGCAAAAGTGAGTGAGTTAAGATTTTTTTCTTTTAGGTCTAGGTTTTGCTCGAGAACTAGCAAAAGATAGGTGTGGTGGTGTGATGAAGGCCATATATTGCATATTTATAGCTTCCATATTATCGATTTTTGTATATAAATAATACTACTCGAGTATTTTTAGTGTGTTTTTCAGGTAAACCTAATCCTACAAAGAGATGGCATAAACTATGAGCCAGATTAGGAAACCAAGTTCAGAAAAGAGCTAAAAGTAAGCAAGGCTACATGATCATGAAGCTGAAGAAACCCAGAGTTCAATACAATTATTCAGATTAAAGGAAAATATCCAGAACTTCATGTAGAAGAAAAATAGGGCCAAGACTACACAACTTTGAAGCTATTTGGCGGTATTTGCCACCATTTGGCAGCTCCATGGGCCCCAATTATCATGATTTTTTAATGATGTCTTCGATTTAATTTTTTAGTTACTCACTTGTAATCAGATTATTGTTTGGTTCTCCTAAACCTATATATTGGTTGTGTACTTATAACTAGAGCTTTTTAGATGCAATTTTGTACTCAAAAATTATTAAATAAAATTAGGGTTTGCTGAAGGGTGACAGTCGTCATACTGAACTCCAGAGGTACCATTTGCTGCTCATCATTATTTCTTAGGTAATCTTCTTCTAATTACTTTCTAATCTTGCTTTCATGAATAAAAATGTGATCTTGCTAAATAGAATTATGAGTAGCAATTTAGTTTAGCTACGACTTTTTTGCTCTACAACCGATACTGTGCGCTTGTAGTAGATTTTTCATATCAGTTATCCAACTGGTTGATTTTGTTATCGCAGTGTGATATGCGATTTATACCACAAAAGGCGATCAAAGGACAAGTTATTGCTGATTTCTTAGCGGAATATCCCATCTTGGAATCCTCTAAACTTTACAAGGATATTCCAGACGAAATGGCGAAAGTCAACATAACCTCCAAAAAACTAGTTTGGCTGTTATTCTTTGACAGAGCGGCAAGAAGCAGAGGTGAACACGACCGCCGACTCCAGTAGCTTCGCCCGACTACAACGAAAATTAGTCAGAGTTCGGTCAGAAAAATTTTCTGGCAGCGGTCAGAGTCTTGTACCCTCAGATCTGATCATAAAACTCTAATTTTTGACTGTTCGTCCAACTGAATATTCATACCGATTATGGAGACTTTGCCCGACTCCAGCCAAAATCAGTCGGAGTTCAGTCGGTAAAATATTCTGGCGGCAGTCGGAGCCTTCTACCCTCGGATCTAATCGGAGAACTCCGATCTACGACCGATCAACCGACAGAACATCCCTAGTTAGAAGAACATCTGTCGGAGTGGAGGTAGTTCTAACGTCCCCTCACAACTGTATAATCTTTCGGAGGTACTCACTCACACAGCCATATTCTAAGAATGTGTCAGAGTATGATGCATTGTTAATAGGACTGTAAATTGCTCAACAACTGAGAATTAGCTTTTGAAAGCCTATGGGGACTCCAAACTCGTAATAAACAAGTTAGAAGAAAATATGAAGTCAAGTATAAATATCTCCTACCTTAATATGAGGCAACAATTAAAATCGCCAACTCATTCGAGGAGTTTTATGTTGATTATGTGCCATGGCACAAAAATGTATATGCTGATACCTTGGCTTCCCTTGCAGCCACATTAGCGCTCCTTGCTAAATTTAGTAAAAGTATTAAGACTGGAAGTTTCAAACTTTTTGCCCCAAAGATACACTTGAGGCAAATGAAGCCCATATATCAAAAATGAACTTTGAGCCTAGAGATTGGCAATTCGTCTTCGTCGACCTTGCGCTCTATGAGATAGTGCTGAAAGATCGCAAAGATGCCGCCAAAGTGAAGAAAGAGGCAAAAAAGTTTCACTATAATCCTGAATTAGGCACTTTATATCCAAAAACATGTGGAGTTTTACTTCAGTGCTCATTACAACTAGAAGCATAGGAAGTACTCAGAGAAGCTCATGATGGGACTTGCAGTGCTCACTAGCCGAGACCGAAATTAGGAGACCAGATTAAAAAATGGGCTTCTACTAGCCGACAATGATGGCAGACGCCATGGCATATGCAAAATAGTATCATACTTGCTAGGTGCATGCGAACTATATACATCAGGCTCCAAAGCACTTACATCTAACTATGATTACTTGGTCATTCGAGACAGGGAATGGATATTATTAGCCCCATTGCTCCACAATCTTCTCGTGGATATCAGTTTATATTAGTTATAACCAATTACTTTTCAAAGTGAGCAAAATCTATCCCTTTAAGAGAAGTGAAAATAGTGGGTGTGGTCAACATTATCAAATACCACATCATCTATCACTTGGGCATTTCTAGATGAACCATCAATAACAATGGTCCTTAATTCACTAGTAGGGCCTACACTAAATTTTGTGATAAATTTAGAATACAGATGTGTTTCTCATCCCTATATAATGCGGCCACCAATGGCCAAGCAGAAGCATTCAACAAAATCATCATGAAACTTTTGTAGAAATTCATTACCACAAGTCAGTGTGACTGGGATGAGAAATTATGAGCTTGTTTATGGGTTTATAGGACAACAGTAAGAACACTGACAAGAGCCATGCCTTCTCCTTAGTGTATGGGTGCGAGGGTGTCCTACCTCTAGAATTCCAAATTCTTCCCGTTTGGGTGGCATTAGCAACAATTATGACTACCGAAAAAAAACACAGCCGACGACTTAGAGAATTGAAGTGTTGGATAAAAAATACTTAAAAGCTTAACAACAGATATAGGGCTTTACCAAGTGCAAATATCCCAAGCCTTAAACAAAAAAGTGAAAGAACGGACTTCCAAAGAAGGTGACCTAGTCTTAGCAGTCTGACATCCGATGGTCATGATGCATAAGACTAAGAAAAAATTCCAGCCGAAGTGGGAGGGCCCATTTGTAGTAGAGATAGACTGCACAAATGGAGCATACTGGTTGATCAATCAACATGGTGATCAGATGATGATGATGCCAATCAATGGAAAATTCCTAAAGAAGTACTATTCTTAAAAGAATAAAGTCATCCGACCTCTTCTTCAGCATAGCAAATGAAGAAATGCTGGCTCACTACTATGGTGCAGCACACGCTCCGATTGGAAGTGTTAGATAAAAAGAATCCTACGTCTTTATGACTAAACATATAGGAAAACTTTGTATGTTAACAAAAAAAAGATTATCGCTAACCCCATCATGCTGAGATAAAAATATGAACCTCCTTAAACTGCTAAAGCAAAAGAAAGAGAAAGTTTGGCATGTAAGTCCAAATGAAATTCTCGACAACTCACCATACTGAGGCAAATAGCATGGCTAGGCCAATTTAAATGGTAATTGGTAAAATCAAACCAAATCCGTTGATAGGTAGGAGTTTGCTAAAAATATCATGATAAATTTGTTGCAACAGTATCCTTATTCGATTATAAAGATACATTACTGTCCAAAACTGCTAAAGCAAAAGGAAGAGGAAAATTTTGGCATGTAAGTCCAAACAAAATTCTCGACAACTCATCAAGTTGAGAGAATTAGCATAACTAGTCCAATACAAACGGCGATTGATAAAGGCAAACCAAATCCGTTAATAGTTGAGGATTTGATAAAAATCCTAACAAAGTTAATTATTTTTGTCATATTAAGTTTTCACCTCTGATAAAGAATAATTCATTTTTTCATTATTGTTCATGAAATCGAATTTTTGGTTGTTATGTTAACAGTTACCTCTGTCAATCTCTCATAAAATCTGAAAATCCCGTTATTATAGATGTCACTGAACGAATGAATTAATCTAAGCAAATTAATCTCACCTATATTTAGTCAGCTCATACCTGTCAAGTCTAAAACCTCCGAATAGGACAAGCTTTGAGGCAAGTTTAATGATACCTCTAACCTCATTAAAATCCCGTTAAAATAGATGTCACTGAATGAGTGGATTAAATATGTTAAACTCTACCTTAGTTTAATCGATTCATTACTATTATGTCCTGAACTTCTAAATAGAATGGACCAAAAGACATGTTTAATAATGCCTTTGTCTTTTCCTATACCATTATACTAAATGTCACTAAATGGTTTAGGTCTTCAAAACCTCTTAAGCTATCACGTTTTGAACCACTAAAGCTCAAGCTTGATACAGATAGGATAAGTTAACACAACACCTCTACCCAACATGCATTTCTACTTTGGTTTTTTCAAAAAAAAGAGAATTAGCTAATTTAGGAATTCAATTCAATTCAACTTTCAAAACACAACCATAATAATGTCATTAAAAGGTAAAAAAAAAATGATTTTATTTAAAAGAATATACACGGTAGCGCATGACAAATCTATGCCTTTTATTACAAATAACAAATAAATAATAATAATAATAATAATAATAATAAAGTTACTCCCGAGACAAAGTTCTCAAGGAGTCCTCCATATCCCTCAGTGTCATTGGAGACTCTCTCTCATCATGGTTGAAGCTCTCTTCTGCAAATTCTCTTCATCCACTGGGGGTTGATGTGCAGCTTTGGCCCTTGTTTCTTCTAGCTCCTTGACAATAGCAGTGATATCATGTTGGCTTTGCTCCTTTTGTCATGTGAGCTCCAATGTCTTCTCAGATAATGCTTGAAGTTCGAGTTGAGAATTAGCAATGGAAGCTTGAACTTCAGCCATAATTTCTCAACTGCGGCATATTGAGGTACTGTGATGTTCAGCATCACGCTCCGTCTTAACCAAATCCTAGGTTAGCTTCTCCGAAAAAGCTTGGAGTCCTGCAATCTGCTGAGCCTGTTGCTCTACATCTTGCTGCAATTCGACCTAGAAAGCCAAGCTTTGGGCTCATAAGCGAGCCATCTCTTTGTTTATCATGATTGTAGGATCAGCCTAGCGTAGGTTGTTGAGCAGCAGCAATCAGTCCTCTAGCTCATCCCATCGAGCTCTATATGGAGCTGTTCATTGCAGCCCTCTCGCCTTGGCGATATTGTCTAAATAATTCACCATAAAAGGCAGACACTTTCTAAGGAATCCTCTCCGTTGATGGTCTCCTCGATGCATTCACGAAAGAATCCGAGGAAGTCTCCAATGCAACGGCCAATGAGCCTTTCAGTAAGACCAGCAGCCAGATCCCATTTCTAACTTGTCAAAATTACTGGGAGAGGATGCGCGGGTCTTGGAATCATGGTAGGGGGTGCTAGTTCTATTGGTGCTACTATCGGTGAAGTACCCACCACTTCTACTATCGGAACCGATGATGTTGTTGATGGCATGGTCGTTGTGACGAGTGTTGGCGCTAGTGGAATGAGAGATGTCGGAACCATGTATATGGGCAGAGAAAGGCCCTTTGCACTCGCAGACTTTGCTAAAGTTTCAAAAGAGAACACCAAACACGCATCAACATCACCTCCAACTGGCATGAGTAAACTGGCCAAATATCATAAAAAAATTTTAGTATGATAATGGGGGTGAAAGCATGCAAATACCTACTGGAAGAGTAGCATCGTCTGCAGATGTGGGTATAGAACCAGATCCTTTAGGTTTCTGCACCTCCAGATCCTCGGGGCACAAGTGAAAATTTTGTCTATGTCTGGTCAAGGAAAATAATCATCATCAAATCTTCCTTGGAAGCAGCACCAGCAAAGTCACAAACCGCACCACTTACACTAGAGTAATCTACTGGCTCTAAATAATTTGATTTGGTCATCAGGGAGGCGTGAGTCTGTGATGCTCCACCACCTAAAATGCAAGCAAATAGAAATTAACGGCCAACAAATAAAGAATGAGAGAGTTCGAATCGATCTTTAAAGAGAAATGCTCACATGAAGAGGCAAGTCTAGGGGTCAGACTAGACAGCGTAGCTCCACGGGGAAGTAAAAAAAATATTATCTGGTGTTGCATCCCCTAGAACAGTCCTTGCTGGCTCTATAACTCCTGTAACCTCAGCAGTTACTTTGCCCCATCAAGATCGATGATTTTGGGAATTGAACTGTTAGCAGCGAGTGCTCCACGTGTAGAAAAAGCTGCAAAACCAAGCATTCCAACCATGTTTCTAGATGGAGTCACCGGGGGTGCTATGTTTGGTACAGGGGATTGGAAGGTTGTAGTCGGTACGAGTGGCCCTAGACTAATGAGAGGTTGTTCAAACATTGAGGTGGAAGCAGGAGGTTGAGGTTCCGAGGTGGTAGTAGGAGGCGCAGGAAGCTGAGGTTTCTTCCTCTTCCTCTGTGGAACTCTGATCATTCTAGGGTTCGAACATTTGAAGTCAGATGTACTTCCAAAAGGTGGGGTTCGAACAAAATCATCATTTCGTCCATCTCCTTCGCCATCATCAGAATCAAGGAAAATGTCCATGGATTGGAATTTATCCATGCCCTTATGACCCTTTTTTGAGGACTTACAATATGCCTCGATATTTCTTAAGAAGGAGTGGTTCACCTGATAATCCTAAGGAATGATATATGCAAGGTAATACCAACTGCAAAACCCCATTGATATATAGAGAGACAGTGAGCACCTCAGAAGAATGAATGAAGTCTCCGTACATCTTGCTGCAGAATGAAACCATCCTCATGCCCCTTCAAAAGGATTCCCATCACAACGCAGATAAGGATTTAGTTTGCCAACATATAGTTGGTCATACCCAAACTGGCACGTGAAATGGCTAAGCGTGTATGGCTCCCTGAAACAAACAAGACCCTGATGGAACACTAGATGTCCCAGATGAATATTGATGAGCCACTAGAAGCAACCTAATGGCAGGATTGTGAAGTCTTCATTTCCGTGCCTATCCTCTATCTAGTTACCGTAATTCCCTCCGGGGAACTAAGGGAAGCAATGCTGGATAGGATAGTTTTGGTTCCAATAATTCATCAAATCAAGGCTGCGCACTTTCCATTCTAGGTGCAATTCTCAAAGCATTGCACATAAGGAGCCGCATGATCAACAAGTCTTTTGGAAAAGGTCATTAATTCCGGGAAATGTAGTACAAACCAAGCCATCAGGTATGTATATGGATGGTTAATCTACGGATTAGGCATTTTATAGATAAGGTTATCATCTTATCTTTCACCTTCAATCTTGTGAAATTAGGTAACAATCTCCCTCAATTCTCCTTGGAGACAACTAACCATAGCAAGTAGTAGCCCCAAAGGTTGACCATATGCTAGTAAAACTACCGGATAGATGGCTTCGACGATAATGACTTCGCGAAATGGAGTGGGCACAGTACAACGCTTTAGCCATAGCATGACAAATATAGCAAGAATAACACAATCTGACATAGGAAAAGCTGCCTGATAATGGTAGCATTCGAAATTGGTATGAGCCCTGAAGCCGTCTTCGTCAGATTTTGCAATACATATTGTAGCAAAATGGGTGTCGATTCTTCTATTGATGGAGTCCGTGTCACAAGGGGCTTGTATCTAGACACTATGGTCATTATCATCTAAGTTTTGGAAAAGATATTATGCCCAGGCTTTGTGATGCACTCCTGAATTTCGCAACTTAGAAAGGTCAGTGCAAATGTGATAATGACATGTTAGCTACCAATAAGTAGAGTATGCTTGGGGGATAGCTTTGAGGCATAGAAGCTTTTTTGCACTGGAAACGTATTCCTCGCAGGAGGTTTCGCCTACGGATAGTGCCAAAACTTCGTGTATCTCATGAAGTGCGAACCCCAAATCTCTAACAGGTATGAAATGGGTGTTGGTATCCTCATTATATATCTCTAAGATACAAAAAAAAAAGTGGGAGGAGCTATGTGGGAGACCAAATTGCACATTTCTCACCGTGCGATAGAGATCAAGTTTCTTCGGACGTGCTTCGAAGGTTTTCAATATGAATTGGGTCATCCGAGACTACCATGATCGTGGGGACGAATGGACCCATCCAAGAGTGCAAAAATCTTGAGCTAGGTACTGCCTTTATCAACTGCAAAAAGATTGATAAATGTGTCGGTGCACTGAGGATTCTCACCTATAAGGAGATCTTTATTGAATCTCCCAGACAATAAACCAATAGTATCTTTTGCTGGACCATCTCCAAAGAGGCCACAATTGCTAAACTTTCCAATTAGAACACTATGATGACCTCGAGTAACGAGCAAGGATATCACATTCGGACATGAAATCTACTGCAGATGTATCAAGGAGAAGTTGTGCTCTAGGTCTGGCACAAACAAATACCAATCCCCTACCTTATTAACCCGTATAGCCTTGTCAAATAAGTCTTCGTCAGATTTGGCAACGGCATCTCTAAAAAGGAATAGGGGTTTCTTCAATATTTGTCTACTGGCACCCTAAAAAACGGCATCAGTAATCAACTCTTGAGCCATAAATTGCTTGTCGATGATAATTTTTTGTCTTCGATCATTGCTGTTCTTTTCATGTACAAGAGGAATGTGGCCATCAAATCCAAAATGGGTCTAATTATCGGGGCCACCTCGAAACTCAAAATAATAGTCTTTCAGAGGATTTTTTGAGTAAAGAACTGCACAAAGCAAAGAAAAATGTTAGCCAAGACATGACAAGTTACATACTTCAACAAATCAAACAATGCAAAATAAAGAATTGGAGCCAAGATCCAACTACAAGCTGCGGTAATGAGCCAACCCATGCCTAGGTGGACGCAAGCAGCACCCATACATGCGCACACCCATGTGCGTGCAGCGCCCAAGTAGGCATGCACTGCTCGCTTAGCACCCCTGTGGGCACACATGCAACACCCATTACATACGCGCGCGCAACCCCTTGTGTGTGAACGTGCGCATCCCCCTTGTGGGTGAGCGTGCATGAATCCCCCATGCGGGTGCGTATGAAGCCCCCTGCAGGCACACGCGCAGCGCCCCACCCTTGCGGGCATGTGCTGCTCCCTTGCGGTGGCGCGCGATGTCCAAAGCGCCCTTGCTGGCATGCATAGAGCTTCGTTGCACGCGCGACAGCAACCGATGTGCGCAAGTGTCCCGATGCACACAACATATGGACGGTTTGCGCATGAATTTTGCTTAAAACAAAATTTCTTTCATAACAATCATGAAAGCGATGTTAAAGAGGGAAAACTGTCTGTGCCATTCAATGACAATTTTTTAGCGCAAAAGTATACACTTTTTTCTGACCTAAAATTACAGGCTTATTTTGAGAGGCCTCGCTAGCGGTAACGCCGTCGTGTTGACCCTCAAAATCGGAAGCACGTGCGCATTGGTGTTCTTAGAAGCCATTGGATTGGTTGTTTCTTCGGTGAAAATAAGAAAAAGAAAGAAGAGGTAATTTCTCTGGATATGATGGTTGAAGAAACAGAGAGATAGTAAATCTTGGTTTAGATCTAGGTTCTTCTGGCTATTTATAATAAATAGTCAATCCATATTCCAAATAGGGATATGAATTTAAATTCAAGTGGAATACAACTAACTAAATTCAAATGTTAGCTGGGGTAGATATTCAAATCCAAATCTAATTTTGGGTATCTATTCAAATCCCTATTCCTATCCAAATCCCAATCCAATTATGGTTGGAGCAGGTATTGAAATTCTTATAAAAATCCAAAGAGATTTTTGAACGTATCAACACCCGATCTTAAAAAAAAACAAAAGAGAGAGAGTCCAGAGTATTGCGAAATTCGTTAATTAATGAGTGTCATATTACATATTATAGCCTCCATATTATCTATTTTTGTATATGAATAATACTACTCGGTATTTTTAATATATTTTTCAGGCAAACCTATTTCTATAAGAAGATGATATAAACTCAGAGCCGAATTAGGAAACCAAATCCAGAAAATAGTTAAAAGTGAGCAAAACTATAAGATCATGAAATTGTAGATATCTAAAATTCAATACAGTCATTCAGATAAAAAGAAAAGGACAAGAACTTCATATAGAAGAAACATGAGGCCAAGACTTCATAACTTTGCCGCTACTTGGCGGCATTGGCCGCCATTTGGTGGCTCAATGGGGCCCACTTATCATAAATTTTTTATGAGGTTTTCGATGTAATTTTATAGTTACTCACTTATAATTAGATTAGAGTTTGGTTCTCCAAAGCCTTTATATTGGTCGTGTACTTATAACTAGAATTTTTTTATCATGTAATTTTGTACTAAAAAATTATTGAATAAAATTAGGGTTTGCTGAAGAGGTAACGATCGCCATACCGAACTCCAGAGATAATCTTTGCTTCTTATCATTGTTTCTTAGGTAATCTTCTTTTAATTATTTTCTAATTTAGATTAATCTTACTTTCTATATTAGATTTTCTTACTTTCATGAATAAAAATATGATCTTGCGAATTAGAACTATGAGTAGCTAATTTAGTTTAGCTCTAGGATGTAGATGAAATTAGGAATCTACCATGCAGTTGCTCTCTAGTATTTTCTTCCTAAATAAAATAATAAAGAAAAGATTTATCAATGAAAAGATTAAAATATAACAACTCGTAAATTAATGCTTTGATAGGTTATATTTGATTAGATTTCTTGATAGTCTATGCTTAGTTAGGATTTGGGATTGTTACTTTTTATTTTTGCCATAGAGTTATCTAATGATTTAGTTTATTTTTATAAAAAGTTGTATCTTTGATGCGCACACCACTTGATAACACATGCTTAGAACATTTAAAGTAAAGATTAAAACTTAAAGATCAATTTTTTATGATAGGAAGAAGATAATAGAAGTAATATATGATTGGAAATTAGTAAATTCTATATTTTAGGTTAATTAGAATAACTCAAATTTAACTTACAATCCTTTATTAGTCCGTTAGAATAATAGGATTAGCAAGAACACAAAAACACCTTAGATTCCTATGGGAATAATGTGTAAAGCACTACAATCGATACTGTACACTTGCAGTAGATTTTTCACATCAAGTTTTTGGTGCCGTTGCCGCAAATTGATGGTGTTTTCTTTCTTTTTCTAATATTTTACGGGTTAACAGTGTGTATTGAGTGTGCAGAGACCAGAAAGTGTAAATACATGAAGACAAAAGGTATCAGAAGAGTTTTAGAGTTGTGTAGCATAAACCAGAGAGAAAATCTCTCAAATTCTGTGTTTTGGTTCTCTGGTTTTGTAAAAAAATTAAAAAAAACATTAGGAACAGTAGGAATCATATCTTTTCGTTGATCATATCTCTTCAACAGTTTTATCTTCACCACACCTCACTTCTTGTATTAGTTTAGAAAACTCACGCATCCACTCACAGTCGTTGGTTCATGCCATATTAGACCCATGATCAATTTGGTCGACTAGTAGGATCAAATTTGTTCATAGAAGACAAGATGGACCAACCGATCATGATCTTTCAGGATCGATGTTAACCGTTGCGCACATCACTACCGTCATGCATCAAACTCCCACATGCAGGGTAATTACTTTGAACTGAAATCGCAGTACATCAGTATGCTTCTAAAATTTACTTGTTCTGATTCTGAAGATGCATATCTCTTTATCAGTGAATTTTAGGAAGTGTGGGTGATGATTAAATGCAACACTTATCAGAGTATGCAATTAAGCTCCGCTTCATTCCATTCACTCTCAAAAATAATACCAAGAAGTGGTTGTACAATATGCCTACTAATTCAATCACTACTTGGGATAAATTCGTCACGGTGTTTCTTAAGAAGTATTATCCCACACACAAGACGATAAAAATTCGAAAACAAATTAATCAATTCCGTCAAGTGTTGGGAGAACCCTTCTGAAAATACTTAGAATGGTTCAAAAATTTATTAGCTCAATGCCCCCACCATGCGATAGAAAAGTGGCAGCTATGTCAAATTGTGTACGAAGGACTCGATTACACATCCAAAACTCTTATTGAGTCCATATGTCAAGGGGAGTTTATGAGAAAGAATGAGGATGAATCGTGGGACTTTCTTGAGGACCTATTATGGAAAACTATGCAGTGGGAGAGTCCTGCTGAAAAATCCAATGCATCAACTTCTACACAAAGGGTAGGATCCATAGCATCGATAGCTTGATAGCTGCCAAAGCTAAGATTGCAGCCTTTATGCGAAGAATTAAGGCGTTGGAGACTCCTAGTGCTCCACCAGTGGGTCAAATCAATCAAATACAAGATCCCACATGTTTTAATTGTGGAACTCCAAATCACGTTATGGAGGAGTGTTTACTGTTAGTGAATCCCATGGGTCCGACACTTGAGTAGGCGAACGCCTTATATCAAAGACCCATGAATAATCCATATGCTCCTATATACAATCCTAGTTAGAGGAACCATCCAAATCTCTCATGGGGTCAGGGGCAATGTCAATGAGCCCCTCAACCCTAACATGCAGCCTCTAACTTAATGGTCAGTTCCCAAGACTAAATATGGGTGCTTATCAACACCCAAATGCTTCAAATCACGGGAACAACTAGAATAGACTACATGCACACAATCAAGCACATCCACAACAGGGGTCTAATAATGATCAAGCAAAGCGACTCCAGTCACTTGAAAAGAGTGCTGAAATCTTCTCAAGTCCAAGTCCAATCTTGACACACATATGCAAAATCTCATGAAAGTGTTAACTGATTTTATTCAAATCACATATCAGCACCTGCTCGTGAACTCTTAGGCTATTAAGAACTTAGAGCAACAAGTTAGACAATTAGCGAGTCAAATGAGTGAACATGGCAAGGGTACTTTTCCAAGTCAACCCTTAATAAACCCTAATGCCAGTTCCTCAAACTCCAATCAGTCGCATGTCAACCAAGTTAATGCCATTCACACGCTTTCCTCTGGCAAGTTGTTTGACAATCATGTAGCCATGCCACCTGATTCCACTCCTAGTGTACGGCAAGCTACACTCCCCGATTCTACGATTTCAACATCACCTCATAATTCACCATCATCATCATACCAAGATTCACCCACTAGCACGACAGAGGAGCCTGATCTCTCTGAATCTGATCCTCCTATTGACCATACTTATAAGCCGAAGGCTCCCTATCCAAATCAACTGAAGAAAAATTCGCCTTAGATTGAGCACATTCTTGAATTATTCAAGCAAGTTAAGGTCAATGTTTGTCTTCTTGATGCAATCCAATAAGTACTTTCTTATACAAAAATTTTAAAGGATTTATGCACAAAGAAGAGAATAACAAATATTCCAAAGAAAGTATTTCTAGCTACTAGCATCTCTAGTATCCTCTCTCAGTCTATACCTGTGAAGTACAAAGACCCTGGAAGTCCGACTGTCTCCTACACCATACAAGCTATAGTGATTGAAAGGGTTCTACTAGAGTTAGGAGCAAGTGTCAACTTACTTACTTATTCAGTGTACCAGCAATTAGAACTGAGAGAGTTGAGACCTAAAAGATTTACATTACAGCTAGCTGATAGATCTGTGAAAAAGCCTATATGAGAGATTGATGATATTTTGATTAATATTGGAGAGTTTATTTTTCCAGTTAATTTCATAGTTCTCGAGACTCAACTTATGGTGGACCCACAGTATTGTATCCCAGTTATTTTAGAACATCCATTCCTAGCCACTTCTAATGTTGTTATTAATTGTCGGAGTGGATCGATGAGACTTTCTTTTGGAAACATGATATTTGACTTGAATATATTCAATTTAGGGCGCCAACTGAGTGATCCACATGAAGAGGCCCAAGAGGTGAATATGATCCAAGGGTTGTCTAGTGAGCACCAAAAAGAGAAATTTTTGACAAACTGGATAGTTTAGTTGATGAGAGTTTATTTTTGGATACGCTCGGTGAGTCATCTAATTATGTGTCTTCTACTCGATGGGAATTTCCACCTGAGCCATTGATGACTGAACCACGAGTCCAGTTACGACCATCTATTGAGTGTCCAACTGAGCTTGAGATGAAGACCCTTCTGAGTCATCTTAAGTACGAATTCTTGGATGAATATGACACACTACCAGTCATTTTCTTTGCAGATTTGACTGATGCTCAGGAGAAAAAAATCATATCAGTATTGAAAGCATATAAGGAAGCTATAGGTTGGAGTATGGCCGATATAAAGGGGATTAGTTCATCTATAGTGCAGCATAGAATTTATTAATTGGATAATGCACGATCTACAAGAGATCCTCAGTGTAGGTTGACTTTAGTACTGAAAGAGGTTTTGATGAAGGATATTCTTAAGTGCCTTGATAATTAGATCATCTATCCTATCTCAGATAGTGTATCGGTGAGCCTAGTTCAAGTAGTGCCTAAGAAGTCCGGAATCACTGTAGTCAAGAATGATGCAAATGAGCTTATCCCGATGCGCATGTAGACAAGATGGTGAGTTTGTATCGATTATTGGAAGCTAAATGCTGCAACTAGGAAAGACCACTTTCCCTTGCCTTTTATAGATCAAATGTTGGAATAATTAGTCGGACATGAGTTCTATTGTTTCTTAGATGGATATTCTGGCTACAACCAAATTCACATCACTCCAGAGGATCAGGAAATTACCACGTTCACGTGTCCATTTGGCACCTTTGCATATAGATGCATGCCCTTTGGGTTATGTAATGCGCCCGCCACATTCCAAAGGTGCATGGTGAGTATTTTTTCTGACATGGTTGAATGATTTCTCAAAATCTTCATGGATGATTTCTCCATCTTCAGAGATTCATTCCAAGAGTGTGTGCATTATTTAGAATTAGTTCTCATGAATTGTCATGAGAAACATTTGACACTCAATTGGGAAAATACCAATTTCATGATCTAAAATGGCATAGTACTAGAGCATGTCATCTCGAAGGATGATATCAAGGTTGACAAAGCTAAAGTGGACCTCATCATAAATCTTTTACTTCCGCGATCAGTGAAAGATATACGATCCTTTCTTGGTCATGCTGGATTCTATAGAAGATTTATCAAAAATTTTAGCAAAATTGCTAGGTCTATGAAACATCTTCTAGCTAAGCATGTGCCATTCAATTTCACACTTGATTGTCTTAGAGTATTTGAGCAGCTCAAGAAGGCATTTACCATCACTCCTATCATTCATACGCGAGACTAGAGTCTGCCTTTTGAGTTTATGTGTGATGCATCTGATTATGCTATCAATGCTATCCTTGGAAAACATATTAATAAGCAGTTACATGTGATTTACTATACAAGTAGGATACTCTATGACGCCCAGTTGAACCACTCTACCACAGAAAAAGAGTTTCTGGTAGTCGTCTTTGCACTTGAAATGTTTTGTTCGTACTTGATTGGATCACGGATTATAGTATATGTTGATCATGCTCCTTTGAAATATTTGTTGACCAAGAAAGACGCAAAAGCAAAACTCATTCGATGGATCCTCTTATTACAATAGTTTGATCTCAAGATATTAGATAAGAAACGTACTGATAATCTAGTAGCTGATCACTTATCTCGCCAGCCTAATGCTCCAACTAATTCTTACCCCATACACAAAGCGTTTCCTGATGAGCAATTGCTTACATTAATGCGTGAACCATGGTTTGCTGACATTGTAAAATATCTTGTGACCAAAATCATTCCATCCCATTCGTCCAAGCAAGACCGATATGGATTCTTGTCCCAAGTAAAATTCTTTTATTGGGATGAACCATATCTGTTCAAATCTTGTCCAGACCAGATCAGATGCATACCTGACAATGAGATATAAAGTATCTTCTCTTTTTGTCATGATCTTACTTATGGAGGACACTTTGGTCTAAAGAAAATGACTAAGATGGTATTGCAGAGTGGCTTTTATTGGCCAACTCTTTTCAAAGATGCTGTGACAAAATATGCACACGATATCAATTCTTAGGCAAAATTTCACGGCACAATATGATGCCTCTACAACCTATTCTTGAAGTCGAGAGTATAGATTTTATGGGACCGTTACCTAACTCATTTGGAAACCAATACGTATTGGTCACTGTCGATTATATTTCCAAATGGGTAGAGGCAATTGTCGCAAAATCGAATGACAACAAAGTCGTTGTCAAGTTCTTGAAAGAGAATATCTTTTCTCAATTTGGCATTCCTCGAGCTATCATTAGTGATAACGATACCCATTTTACTAATCAGTTATTTGAGGTGCTCATGCGGAAATACTCCATTACCTACAAATTAGCTACACCGTATCATTCTCAAACTAGTAGGCAAGTAGAAGTTTCCAATCGCCAAATAAAACTGATTTTAGAAAAGACGGTGCAATACAACAGAAAATATTGGTCATGTAAACTAGCGGATGTATTATGGACTAACCGTACCGCTTACAAAACCAATCTAGGCATGTTTCTCTATTGGTTGATATTTAGAAAAGTATGTCATTTACCGGTGGAGCTTGAGCATAAGGTTTTATGGGACATAAAGTTTCGTAACTTTGAGCTCAAAAAAGCCGGCGAGTAGCGGAGGCTACAACTTAATGAGCTTGATGAGATTAGAAGGGATGCATATGAGAATGCTAAGATTTATAAAAAGAAGACTAAAATGTTTCATGACAAAGCGATTATTTGCAAGTCATTTAGACCAGGGCAGAAAGTTCTCTTGTAGAATTCGAAGCCACATTTAATCCTAGGAAAATTAAGGTCAATATGGAGTGGACCGTACATAGTATGGACTGTGCACCATCACGGTGCAATCGATCTCGAGAACCCTAAAAACGGTGATTTATTAGACACTCGAGCGAGCAATAATACAGAGGTTGTGATACTTCACGACCCAATCTATGCGTAGGGGCATATATTCATTTGTATATTATAATGTACATTGTGTATTACTAACATGATGCAGGGTAAAATAGAAGTTGAGAGCTGCAAAGTAAAACTGAAGAAAGGTGAGGAGTTGGTCAAAACTTTCCATCATTATAAATTCACCAAACTAGCCCCAACCTAACCACTAGCTGTCCTCATCTTCCCCAAAGCTTCCATTGTCTTCTTTGCTTACTCTTTTCAAGTCCGCAGAGATTTC
Source organism: Dracaena cambodiana (assembly GCA_036321105.1). NCBI lineage: Eukaryota > Viridiplantae > Streptophyta > Magnoliopsida > Asparagales > Asparagaceae > Dracaena > Dracaena cambodiana. The sequence goes on from JAYEPQ010000005.1 coordinate 10,765,364, forward strand.
TCAAGTTTAGCTCAAGCCAGTGCTGACCAGAAGGCAGTTCTCCTCCTCATCTTCCTCCTCCAAGTTGCCGTGCCCAGGACTACCCCATTCTGCCGCCAATCAACGGCCAAAACCGCCAATCAGCGACAGATTCGATTTTTTCCCTCCTAAAACTTCAAGGGAGGTGAGTTTTCTGGATACTCTATTTACTGTTAAATTAGAAATATTTTCTGAGATCTCTAGAATAGTTCAATGGCACAATTTGTTCGTGAAAAATATTTTGGTGAGATTTTTGCTGCATTTTCAGTATATTTTCTTTCCACCATAGAAACTTGGGATGGAATTACTTGTTATACACGTCTACGTCATTTTACATTCCAGAGTTAGTAGAAGAGTTTTATGTGAGTTTTGCAAAATTCGATATTTTGGAGGTCGCAAAACCATTAAACTCAAATGGTGTGGAGAAATTCATGATGTGCAAGCAGCGACCATTTCTGCATCCACTGGTATCCTCCTTCACACTAGGAATCAAACTCTGGATACGATTGAGGAATATCTTACATGGATGGGTCCCAATTGCACACTGACATGTGATAGAGGGATCAGAAACAAGACACTTTATCACAATGTACACGTGACTTGCCGCTGGATTAACACCAATGTAATGGGGATGTCTTCATTTTATACACCCATATTACATGTTGTTGATTGCATCATGCATAAGATAATCATTTTTGTATATGCACACAATTAGTTGACACGAATATAGATGCTAAGATGCGGTCGAGAACTAGTTCGCCTCTACCGTGTCTGATTACACAATTGTGTTGCGGATTCATGTTAACTGCAGAATTCGATGCATATGCATCCTCACGTGTGTCCATAGCCATAGAGTACATATCGGTGATATATCATGCTGCTATTTCAGAAGATTGGAACAGAAACACGGTTGAAAAAGATACAAGAGGAGGAAGATGATACTTTCTTTGATCAAGACCTACCAGCGGATCCTACTGAGCAGATAAATGTTGTCTGGTATGGTCTTGAAAATATGTGGCGTCGATTAAAACAAATTAACTATGGAGGGGATTCCACTGAACGTGCACATTGTGTAATGAGAGAATCGAGTAGGAAGCAGAGAGGACGACACCGATGATTTGTGTATGAGGATATACACAAGTTTAGGTGTGGATGAGTGAGTTAGGAACTTTTTTATATTTTTTTAGGATTTGAAGTTTTTTCGCTAGGATTTTTATTTTATTTTTATATTTTGTGTCTTTATAGGATTTTTAGTTTTTCTAGGGTTTTTATTTTATTTTTAGATTTTGGGGTTATTTATTTCACACTTTGGGTAGTTTTTAGGGTAACAAAAATAAAAAAAAATCAGAAAATATTAAAAAAAGTAAAAAAAAATTGAAAAAGGTAAAAAAATACAAAAATGTTTCTTCAATAAATCAACCTAATTACAAATAAAAAAATAAATTTAGATTTGAAATTTGATAGGAGAGTAGATTGGATAATACACTTAGAATTTTATGAAAATAATGAAAATCCAAAAAATAAATACTGCTAATAGTAATTTTGAGATAAATATATATCTATTTTTTACTTCACAATAGTTTATTAGATTAAGAATAAAGATGATAACGATTGAGTAGTGTTCTCTCTCTAAATAAAAGAAAGAGAAAAAGAAAAAAAAAAGGGATGAGCCTGGCATTTAAGGCAATAATCCTAAAAAAAAAGGAATAAACCTAGTATTTAAGGCAATAATCATTTAGAAATGAAAAAAAAAAGAGTATGATCCGAGTAATCGGGTACTTTGCGCCTAAGCAAGCATGAGTATTCGCATGAAAGGTGAAATATTCGCAAAAAAAAGGAAAAAAATATTTTGTCTTTAGAGAAGAGATAAATCATGAGTTAGAGTTTGAGTCCAAAATCGAAGTAGACTATCACACATGCATGTAGATATATATGAACCAATAAATTATCCATTATTGGGTATTAAAAGATATGATCTGAATTTTTGATTAAAATAATAGGTGTATTTGATATGATGTTTGACTTGAAAACTGATAATCTAAATGTATTTTTGAGTTTGTATATTAGTGAGATTAATTAAAGAAACATCAAAAAAAAAGTTTTTTCTTTCTTTTGTATAACTTTTTTATTTTTCTTGATTTTTGGTTATTCCTATTTTTTTTTTCTTTTCTTATTTTCTTAATCTATCTTCTTCATGAATTTTGTGGGTATATTCACTGCAATCTCTCACAAGACACAACTCGTCTACCAGGGTAATTTAGGGGTTTAACAGCTTGTTGCATATCTAAGTGCAATTACGATTCCTGCGAAAGTAAGTTAGGATTTTTCTTTTTCTTTTTCTTTTTAGGTCTAGGTTTTACTCGAGAATAAGTAAAAGATAAGTGTGAGAGTGTGATAAGTACCATATATTGCATATTTATAGCCTATATATTATCTATTTTTGTATATGAATAATACTACTCGGGTATTTTTAGTATGTTTTTTAGGCAAAACTATTTCTATAAGGAAATGACATAAACTCATAGCCAAATTAGTAAACCAAGTCCAGAAAAGAGTTAAAAGTGAGCAAAACTATAGGATCATGAAGCTGTAGAGATCCAAACTTCAATACAATCATTCAGATAAAAAGAAAAGGACAAGAACTTCATGCAAAAGAAAAATGGGGCCAAGACATCACAACTTTGCTACTATTTGGCAGCATTTGTCGCCAATTGGTGGCTTAATGGGAACCACTTATCATGATTTTTTTATGAGATTTTTTATGTAATTTTGTAGTTACTCATTTATAATCAGATTAGGGTCTGATTCTCCGAAACCTATATATTGGCCGTATATTTGTAACTAGGATTTTTTTATCTTGCAATTTTGTACTTGAAAATTATTGAATAAAATTAGAGTTTGCTGAAGTGGTGACGGCCGTCATACCGAACTCCAGATGTACCCTTTGCTGCTCATCACTATTTTTTAGGTAATTTTCTTTTAATTACTTTCTAGTTTAGATTAGTCTTACTTTCTAGATTAGATTTTCTTACTTTTATGAATAAAAATATGATCTTACTAATTAGAACTATGAGTAGCTAATTTAGTTTAACTCTAGGATATAGATGAAACTAGTAATCCACCATATAGTTGCTCTCTAGTGTTTTCTTCCTAAATAAAATAATAAAGATAAGATTTTTTTAATGAAAAGATTTAAATATAACAGCTGGTAGATTAATACTTTGATAGGTTATAGTTGAATTAGATTTCTTGATAGTCTATTCTTAATTAGCATTTGGGGTTGTTACTTTTCATTTTTGTCATAGATTTATCTAATAATTTAGTTTCTTTTTATGAAAAGTTGTATCTTTGATGTGTTATGCTTGTACACCACGTGATAATATATCCTTAGAACACTTATAGTAAATATCAAAACTAAAATATAAATTTTTTATGATAGGAAGAAGATAATAAAAGTAATATACTGTTGGAAACTAGTGGATTCTATATCCTAGGCTAATTAGAATAACTCAAATTCAACTTAGAATTTTTTGTTAGTCCGTTAGAATAATAGGATTAGCAAGAATGCAAAAATACCTTAGATCCATGTGGGAACGATCTGTAAAGTGCTACAACCGACACTGTGCACTTACAGTAAATTTTTCACATCATTAATCAATAATGATATTTCGAAAACTTTGGAGGGGATTCTGTAGGCACTAAAAATAATAGAATAACCAGCTGAGATGAGGCGCTAGACACCCGCGCTTAGGTGAGCACAACCCAGGTGCACATGTCTACCCAAGTGAGTATAGCACCATGTGCACCTAGGTGCGCGTTGTGTCCCAGACACCCTGCACATGCCTAGGGCCCATGTGCGCCCTCTGGGCGCTGTGCATCCCACGATGCATTGTGCAAGCCCAAGGCATTCTATGTGTGCCCGTTGGGCACTACGCACGCACCTAGGGCGCTCCTTCCGCATGGTGCATTTTATGTGCTCTGATCCACGTGCAAAGTCTGTCGTAACGATCTAGAGGATCTGTTGCAACCTCTCACGATCCGCTCTCCGATTACAGAGAGATTAGGGGGAACGGTTACTTTTCCAGATCTATAAAAAGATTTCTCTATACAGAGAAGACAGAGAGTCAGAGACTGAAAGAAATCAAGAGCGAAAAGAAGCGCTTCAGACTTCTCCTTCTTCTTCTAGCCAGAGCTTGATGCTACAGAATCAAAGATAGTTTACATTTGAATCGCCAACGGAATACATCAATGACGTTCCGTCACTGTCAAAAATCCAACAAAAATTAAAAAAGAATAGAGTTATCTCTTCTTCTAGCCTCGTAGTCTCAGATAAATCAAAGTTGTAATTTTCATTTTATTTTGTTATAACTTTTGATAAATGGCAATGAAAGTAAATTCCACGAATTCAGGCATACAAATGGGTCATGAAAAATTGATAACAAAGAGAAAACTTAAAACGAAGGCCTATCCTATATAAATATATACATAAAAGAAAAAAAGAAATGAGCTTGGTATTAATGCAATATGCTTTGGATATATATATATATATATATATATATATATATATATATATATATATATATATATATATATATATATATATATATATATATATATATATATATATATATATATATATATATATATATATATATATATATATATATAATAATAAGAAGAAGAAAAGTAAGTGTTAAGTAGTTGGGTTCTTGCGTCTCGATCGAATGATACTTATGAATTTTTATTATAAACATGAGCTATGCCTCGAAAAGTATAAGTGTTCACATTAATGGCAAGTGTTTATAAAAAAAAAAAAGCAATATGTAGCGCGTGCATGCACGCGCACACATACACACACACACATATATATGGGATTACTGTAGTTGAGCCGCCAGCTCAGGAAAAGTTACATGAGCTAGCGGCAAAAATATAATGATCCAATGATTTTTCTTCAATTGTTTTTACAATTACAATCTCTACCTTCTTAACTTCTTTCGGATTAAATTTCATAAGTTTTAGACTTTATTCACTCTTTCATTAAGTGCATACAAAATATTTTATTCATTGAAAACCGTTAATTTTGTTTTAATTTGATGGAGGTTCAAATCAAAACTAAAACCCAAGAAATTAGGTATGTGTGAACCCTAGAGGGTCGAGATCATAACTCAAAAGAAATTTTTTAAAAAAGATTATTGGAGATAGTGGAAATGAACTGCAGCTCAGGTAACTTGCGTGAGTTGTCAACTCATTTCCATTTTTCTCATATATATATATATATATATATATATATATATATATATATATGTGTGTGTGTGTGTGTGTGTGTGTGTGTGTGTGTGTGTGTGTGAAAAGAGTTCCTATAAGCTTGATTAGAGTTTGAAACTTGACAAGACTTTCTAAATATTCATGTGCCTATCTCTAATTGAACCTGATATAGAAAAGAAATGAAAAAAATAATAGTTAACAATAGGATATAACATATTTCTTTTTTTTTCTTATTTTACACTTATCCTTATTTTTCATTTTATTTATTTCTTAACCCCAACATTTTTTGATATTTGTAGATAACATCACTAGAAACACTCATGAGACAATACTAGTTCATTAGAGCAATTTAAGGGTTTAATGGTTTGTTGCACATGCTAAGTGCAATTGTAATTCCTATAAAAGTGAGTTAGGATTTATTTTCTTTTTAATCAGGGTTTATTTTACTTTCATAATTTGATAATTTTGCTAGGGACTAGTGAAACAAAAGTTGAGGGTATGATTATGAGTAAAAAATAAAGTTATTTTAGTTTATTTTCAATACTCGTAACCAAAGTTTAATTATTAGTACAAGAAATTAATGATAAATTATTTTATTAATCAAATTCTCCATTTTAATATTTTTCTAGTATTTTATAGTCTTTTTGTAGAGTTCTATGTGGAAGGAAATCGAATAATCGAAGCATATCTCAAATATCAGCTCAAAACTGTGATTTTACAGGTTTTGCTGTGGATAGCTACTTGTTAGCTGTCAACAGCCGTCAACTGGGAAGTAACCCGAGACTGGCTATCGAAGGGGTTTTAAAAAGCCACAACTGCAAAGTTAAATTTTGATGTTTTTTGAGAGAAAAGATAGTTTCCTTGTAAATAAAATTCTTATTAGGGTTTTGTGAGGTTATAAATATACGATGTACTTTAGAATTATGTATGTAATATAAGCAATTTATGCATTAATAGAGAGAGCTCTTAGAGATTTTTATTTTTGTACTCTTTTATAGAAATCAATAAAAGATTTTCTTTTCATTTTTTTCATTGTTATGATGAATATGAGTGGTTAAATTCTTGCATTGGTTCATATGAGGTAACGTATCCTAGAAAATTTACTAGAATGTGATTTATTTGCTTATTATGCTTGATTAATTTACCTAAAGTTAATATTTTTGGTTCCTTATTATCTAGTTAGGTTTTAGCTATAATTTTGAGTTTTCATAATTTATTATTTGATGATATATTTGTTGATTAGTTATTAGTATACCGTATAGGCATGGTGTATGCTTAGACATTGAACTTTATTTTTATTATTCATATATTATGCTTAGATAAACTCATAATAGATATAGGTTTAATTGGAAATATTATTCAAATTATCAAGTTTACAACCTTATTTGATTTTATATTTTTAAGATATATTTTCTAGTTGTAGGAAGACCACGTGATCTATACAACTGAGATAAACAAGTATAAACATATTCAGTAAATTATTCTAAAAGAGAGTTAACTTATCTGACCAACAACTTTATTTTAAGTAATTTAAAAACCTTTAATGTTTAGTTTTAGTTAATAAAATTCGATCTTTTTTAATTCTGTAATTTATTTTTTTTAGTGTCTAACACAATAATCAAAACGATTCTCGAGAGAATGATTTTGAGTTACCATCCTTATACTACTTGTTCGATCATTTACACTTGGGAGTATATAATTTAGATTGCAGTTAGGTGCCTAACTATTCGGTTGTTAGCTACAGCCTACAGGGCTGATCTCATCCTCCATGGAGACAACCCGTTCCCAAGTTCGAGGTGAGAACTGCACTTGTTTCTACTCTCTCTCTCTCTCTCTCTTCAGCAGAGTAGTCCTCTCCTCACGCTGGGTCTCGCTCTCCCATTTACCCTCCCTCTCCTCCTCCCCACCCTCACCATCTCTCTCTCTCTCTCTCTCCTCTCTCTCTCTCTCTCTCCCCCTCCCTCCCCCTTCCTTCCCCTCTCCTGCTAAATCTAAACTCTGACCACCTCCATTGGAATTCGACTATATCTGACCAATCTAGAGTCAGTTGGAGTTCGGTCGGATTCCGATGAGCATTCTGGTTGGAGCCTTGTTGCCTCCTCTTGGTTGGAATCAGTCGTAGATCTCCGACAGCCGCCTCCTCCAACCAATTTTTGTCTGGCCACTGTCAACCCCTAAATACTTAAATAGAAAGATAATATTCTAGGTTGTCTTGGTTTTGGTTTGAGGAACAAAAGAAGTTGTCTATGTTCATAAATTGAATTGCACGAAACATCATTTCGTTTCAAGAGAAAGGAGCTCTACTTTCACATCCACCCTTCTTTCTACTTGTTTTGATTTACTTGTACAACCACAACAAGAAATCATAGCTAAATACCCAATAACGCAAACGTTATTACTTCGATTTGTTCAAGCCACCTATGGACCTCCTTTCACCTCCATTGAAGTTAGCTTCATAACCCGACTAGCTACTGTAAGCCTAGCACTAGAAAAGTATAAATGTTACGGATAGACAATGCTTACCAACTTGTAAATGTAGCATTACAGCTAACTGTTGTACAGTCTAATAAATCTTCTCTCGACTACATAGTTAACCTACCTCTTCGTATTCGGGTTAAGGAAACAAACTAGAGCTGCCTCTACAAGAATCCATCATTTAGTAAAACTTACTTTGCAAAGAAAAATATTTCTCCTATAGAAATAAGGTACCTAATATTTCTACGTTTTATCTTTGTTTCAAGACACATATGTAAGATTAAATCCATACTCTAACATAGTCTACTAGAGAGTGAAAAGGCTTATCGCGGATGATTTGGTATACTGTTCCATGGTTGGATATTATCAACTGCGTAATCGTAGAGGATAAATAGGCAAGCAATAGGAATAGTTGGCCAAGCCTAAGTTATGATGAACTGATTTTTTTTCTTTTTTTTTTTCTTTTTTTTTTTTTTTTTTTTTTTTGTCCAGGTAGAAAAATTGCTGTCATTGTTTGGAGTGAGTCGAATGGTGTGCCTTCCTCGGAACCTCAGATTGTGCAGACTTTTGGATACTTAACAAGGTAACCATACAAAATAAGTACTGACTTCGCTCATTGCAGACTTCTTTGATGGGGTGCAAGGTACTTCACTAAGCTGGACTTGAGGTCGGGCTATTTTCAATATTCGAATAGCTAAAAGAAGGGATAAACTAGATACTAAGCCATCCCATCTATCCAGCTGGTCCAAGAAGTGCGAACCGTTTTAAGGAGCCTATACACGTTCATATCAAAACGTTCCAAGTAAAGTAGATTTGGCATGTACTGAATGAAAGGACATCTTCCTATATGGGCTCAGGCAGAATATAGTGAGGACGATTGGTAAAGAGTCGGTTCCAACTTGAGAACAGGTATAGGTTGCTTTGTGATTGCTTCCTTTCATTCTTTTAAGAAATAAATGCAAATTTTCAATCAAGTTAGAACCATACCTCGGTTCTAGGCTTGGCCGCCTTCTCCTAAGATGAGTTGCGGAGCCTGCCAACGCTTAGTCAAATAACAGAAAGAAACAAAATAGAATGTCAAAAATGATCAATAAGTGATTGATAGTGCTACACTTAACACTTTTCATATAGGATGCCCGGCATTCACATGAAAAAAACTGTTATAGAGAGGTCCCGTCTATGTTTATAAATCCCAAAGGTCTGTTAAACACCCCAAAAATCATATAGGTCTATAAATTGATATATTAGCCCCACAATTGTCAATAAATTTAACTTTAATGCTCGATAAATAAAATGCAGTAATGTTAGCAGGTCATCTGGAACTGTGCGAAATAAAATATTATTAAAAAAGAATAAACTTATTACAGTTGGTACTCCAAGCTACCCTCCAAGCGAGCAGTCAACAATATGAGATCTGGATTCTCAGATCCCTGAATGGAGGATAAGAGTAGAGAGATGGGGTTGACTAAGTTACTGGACAAGAGAGTAACGATGAGTCGTCAACATGAAGAAGTTAGTATTTTGGATGACAAGTGAAACTATTGGGAGATAATAGCCAAGGAACACAGGTTCATTGCGAGTGAAAGAGAATGGATATATTGAGTTGTCTCATAATTGTATGTGACCAGGTACGTAATGTTGAGCCTCTCCCTAGTGACACGTGAGATTATTGGGGTCTGTGCAATGCAGTGCAGTTAGCTTTTGTATAGTATGGGAAGTACTGTACTGCCTTTATAGTGGAAAAATTGGTGGCTTCACAGCACCATATACTAAGGAAATAAAGTGAACCTCTACAATGGTTCAATGGCTCGGATTTGTTGTGAGCCCCAGCACAAACATTAAGGATGAAACTGAACTGCAGTTTCTCCCCTCTCCCCTTTCCTTGAACAGTGGAGAGGAGGGTTAAGATAGCAACCAACATGCATATGGCTTTAGGTACTATAGTAGTGGAGACAATTTACCCCCTAATCCCCTCACGAGGCATTCATTTCCGGGCGAAGTAACCAATCCCAAGTACTAGTCTTTCCCTTCCCCATTCTCTTATTGGCGAATATGTCAAAAAGGTAGATGCACCCCCTCTACTCATCCTCATACTAAAAAACCACAAAAATCTCTTCACCTCCCACTCCCGCCACTCCTTGTACATCCATTTCAAGTTATATCTAGATTGATCGATAGCAAATCTTCTCTGAAGGGTTTGGCCTGAGTATCAAGGCAATTATGCTACAGCGGAAGGAAATAACAATCTAATCAAGTTTTTTTAATTGGTATCCAGCATTGTCCTTTGGGATTGGATACAAACCTAGCATCATCCAACTGTAAAAAATAACTCACTATATCATAACAATGCGTTATTTATATTATTTTATGTTATTTTAAATTATGTTATGTTATAAGATATTATTTGCTTTTTTTTATTTCCAGGGTATTGTTACCTATTTGCTTTGATTATTATCTGATTGTCGCAATTTATTGACTTGTTTATTTGTTATTTGCTTGTTTATTTGTTGTGGAATTACTACGTTATTAATTTTCGAATGTTGCTTTTTTATGCTACGTTTTTTCTCTAGTTGTTGGAATTTCTTACTTATTAATTCTGTTAAACTCATAACTGAACTGAAATGAAAAGTTATAAATAGAAAGAATTAAACTATTCAAAATATAAATTACCTGGTGATAATTGGAACTAAAATAAATAAATTAAAAATCTTGTTTGCTATTTAGTGAGATTGCGATCTTAATATAATTTATGATGATAGTGAAAAAATAATTGTGAAATTTGTTTGAAATTTAGAATAATTTCTATTTGTTATAAAATAATTTTATATCAGTTTTTAAATTTTTACATTTATTTTCTAATTTATGAAGATTATTATATAAATATATAGTTTTTATATTATTTTTATTAAATAAATAGAAAATTGCATAAGTTATATTATACGTTACGTTATATGAGATGTAACTTAATAGAGGCAAAATGCTACTTTTACTATTATCAATAGTTTAAACGTTGTATAGGTCAAAAACCGTCCAGTACCATTGTGAATGGCTCAAAATCTCAGATTAGCAGAAACGAATCACGTCATTAGTGCTTGCAATTTATTGCAATATTCTATTTATACATACTTTACATTTTTATGGGTTATATACATGGAGTGGAATTGTAATGTGTAGCGAGTTAGTGAAGCTCCAATGTGAAAAATACTCATTCTTACCCATAATTGGAGCCAGTGTTGAAAGTACATAAGAATCCATGGAACTGTAATAATTGGAGATACCATATGCATACCAAGTAACGAAATTTCTTGATGCATGCTGAAAATCAAGCATATATAACACTGGAAAGATGTATATTAACTTTAGAACATTACTAAATGCTTTGTTTGATGCATCAATGTATCAAGCAATGCTCTATTTAATATAGTGTTCCTAATAGTGTATGAGATTGTGGCGGAACCTGTGTTTTTTTTTTTTTTTTTTTTTTTTTTTTTTTTGTATTTGATAGCAAGCAGATAGAGAGGACTTAAGATGAGTTAGCAACAAGAAAGATTTTCTCTGGAACATTTTTAATCATTTCTTTATGCACAAATTCTTATGGAACTTAAGAGTAAATATGTTGATTGATGTCAAGAAGTGGAGTACTAACCTTCACATGCTGAAATATTTTGAGAATCTTCTATACATGCGGTGAAGGCTTTCTTAATTGATTTCAATATGACACTTTTGACTTAGGAACAAGTTCATCAAATAGAGGATGGGATGACAAAGGATGCGATGAAGATTGATATGGAGAAGCAGAGGAAAGCGATGATGATGTAACCTATGAAACAATCAGAGTAGGATTAGCAGTTATAGCTATGTACATTATTGTCTACTTACTTGTCAGATCTGAACATGTGTATGACATTTATTGGTATTCATGTGACTGAATAGATTGGGATTGCTATAATTGGAGCTATAAAAGATTGGCTCGGAAAGGTGCTCGACCCCTACTTACTCAGATGTGTGGCTAACTTTCCGAATTATAGTCATATGCTCTTGTAATACCGCTATCTCAAGAGTCCCACATCGGATATAAGATAAGAGATAGAGTAGTTTATAATTATTCTCATAAAACCATAAAAGTACTGTAGCTAGCCTTTTTGGAGGAGGAATCTGTAGCTAAATATAAACTATTTTAAACTCATAAAATTCTAACGAAAGCTTAGTATATTCCTATGCGAATATGTTATCGGTGTTCCGCTATCCAATTTTTGAGTGGAGATCGTTACAAGTGGTATCAGAGCCAGACACCAGGTGGAAGTGTGTGGAACTAAATGTCACATGGAACTAAGTACTACTCAGAATAAAGTGTCACACAAACAATAAGGGTCACCTCTTGAATCCGTATGAACCCACCTCTATAATTCATGGGGGCCACCTCTAAAATCCCACATCATCTGGTGAAGTGTTACCATATTATTGAGCTCCTCTGACAAAAACGTCAGATCCTAAATGGGGTAAGAATGTAATACCCTTATCTCAATAGTCCCACATCGAATATGAGACAAGAGATATAGTAGTTTATAATGATTTTTATGATGCCATAAAAATAACTGTAGCTAGCCCTTTTGGAGGAGGAATCTGTGCCTAATTATAAACTATTTTAAGTCATGACATTATATTGAAAGCTTAGTATATTCCTATGCGAATATGTTACAGGCATTTCACTATCCAATTTTTAGGTGGGGGTGTTGAACTCTTGACTAAATGTTGACAAGAACTCAACTGTCGGTATGTTCTTTTGGCAAAAACTGGTGAATCTCTCTTCATTCTGTGCAAAAACTTTCATGAAGTTTGGCATGTGTGTATCCAGATTGGTAGTAGTCTTAAAAAGATTCACCATATTTTTCTCAAGTGAAATCAATCATTTTTCATAACCATTTTAGACCCTTGTGGTGGATAAGAAGAATTGGCTATAGGAGTTCTAACTTGGTTGTTCCCAACATTAATGTCGTTTCGGTGCTTGTATACACCCACGTTAGATCTTGAAAACTGACAATTAGATGGAGGGTTCATGTTGGAATTAGGGCCTCCATGATACGGTCTTTGACTCCATAAGATGTTGGGGCAAATTCTCTAGCGAGGATTATATGTAGGAGCATAATGATTGTTCATAGGATTGAGATACAAGACATTTACTTGTTCAGACATGGGACCCATGAGATTTACTAATAACGAACACTCCTTCACAACATGATTGGGAATACTAATGAGAGTCTACAATTGGTTAATCTAACCAACATGGGGAGCACTAATGACTTCCAATGCCTCTATTCTCCTCACAAGGGCAATGATCTTCGACTCAGAAGTTAGAGAACAATCAAGCCTGTGGAAACCATGAGATTCACTAATAACGAACAATCCCATTGCATATGCTTCCAAGATAGATCTTTAAGAAACACCTACACTTCTTCTTCATTCTTCCTCATTGATTACCTTGACACATGGACTCAAGAAAACTTTTGGATGTGTAGTTGAGACCTTCATACACTATCTGACACAACCTCCATTTTTCTATTGTATGGTGGGATCACTGAGGTAAGAGATTCTTGAATAATTTCAGATACTTCGTAAAACGTTCTCCTACTATTTGACAGAATTGCTTGATGACATTTCGAATGTTAGCCATCTTATAGATAAGATAATAGTTTTTAAGAAATATTGTAACGAATTCGTTCAAGAAATGATAGAGTTAATGAAAATTCTATACAATCACTTTTAGGAATTATCCTTGAGAGCAAAGAGAAAAAATAGAGCTTAATTGCGTCTTCAGACATGTATTGCAGTTTAATCATATCAACACTTCTTCAAACTCACTGATAAATAGATATGCATCTTCAGAGAAATATGCTAATATACTATAATTTGAGCTCGTAATTATTATTCGCAGCTGCTAACAACTTAATGCAAGAAGGCAATGAAGTGCAAATCGAATAAAAATGATCCTGAAGGATCGACATTAGTTGATCAATTTTCTTGTCCATAACGAAATCTGATTTGATAAGAAGCCTAGATTTATCATGAAACCATGTTGCCATAAACCATAGAGATGATAAAATGATGGATTAATGACTTAGACTTGAGATCTCACGGAGGAATAATCAAATATGGAGTGATAAGAAATAAAGGTGGTAGAAGAGATGACCGACCCTACTAAACAAATTCAAACTCTTTTGAAAATAACACTAAAGTACCGAGACTCTAACTCTGGAAAGTTCTTAGGGGCCAAAATCTATTTGATTTTAACTTAAACTAGTTTATGCTGAATGAGTGTATGATTTTTGAGTAAGGAAGAATGATGAGATCCCCACATTATCTAATTAGGTACTGCACAGCTATTAGATGAGTTATAAGTAAGAATGCAATCAAATATAGAAACAAAACAATCTATACAACACATACCTTTCTCCAACAAGCTTTAAAAAGGAAAAATAAAATATGATACAAACCCTTACTGGACTCTACCAAAATGTTAACTCAGACTCTTTTTTTTAGTTATTTTTAGACAAAGAGGAAGCTAAACTAAGAGACATGCCAAAATTCAGAAGCAGAAGCCTCACTATAGCCACTGTCTAGTGGTCTTCGCCGCAAGGTGGTGGCAAAATAGGGATTTTGATTCCTATTTTTGCTAATAGCTTATGTCGCACTTCTTAATTTTTTTGAAATTTTAAGATCTCTAATTCAACCTACCTGTACACAAAATACACATGATTAATTTGAAAGTACAATAAAAAGTGAGAAAAACATCTCTAATCAGAGCAATGACATCAAAAACTTGATGTGAATTTTAATTCTACTATAAATATACATGTGTTATAGGACTTAGCATATCGTTCTATAGGGATTTTAAGTGCTTTTGAATTCTCAATTTAGTTCTATTTAAAAACTAAGAAGAAGGCTAGTTTTTTGGAAGATTAATTTAATTATCCAAAAAGAAAAAAAAATCTAAAATGCTAGAATCCACTAGGCTAACGATACATTATGATCGTCTTTCTTCCCCTTTATTTTGTTATGAACAATCATATAACATATAAAAAGATATTTTTAATTCAAAGTCAATTTATCTTGTTCTAAGTATGAATTATCAAGGGAAAATCTCAAACATAAAACATTAAATATAACAAAAGCTGTTGACTCAAACAAAATCATATAAATTACTAGTTTATTAAGTTTAAGTATCATATTTAAACTCTTAGTAAGTGTAGACTATGAAAATTAATTTAGTACAACCTACCAAATATTGAGATTTACAAATTGATTTCTTTAATCTCAACATATTAGATAATCAACGATAAGCATGGAGAGAAGATAAGCTTACGAGTTAATATCTTATGGTCCTAGTTCCATCCACATGTTAGATCCCTATGAATTTAGTTGACATACCTAAAGAACTCTAATCTAAAAAGCAAATAAAAATTATGTAAGGAGAATAGAACAGCTGAGGAAGAAGAAGAATAACAAGAAGGGAACATGAATGGTGGTCGTCAACCTTCACAAGAATTTCTCCAAATTCCTTTATTAATAAAAGATATAAAATACTGTTTACAAAGATTACATGCTTTATTTATAATATAGAAACTCTTAATTCATATCCGACAACCTTAAAAAAATCCTAAGTATTTTATAAGTCCTCTAAGGAAAAATCTGCTACTAACTCAATCAGTTGACCACCAATTAGAGATTCTGACTGTCTCATAGTGATGGTTTAAAAAAAATAAAAAAAACTTTAAATCCGCATCAAAATCAACCTAAAAATTTTGACCATTGACCAAGTCAAACTGCAGCGACATGGACTGCTAGGTAGTGGTCAAACTCCTGAGTTTGGCTCTGGTTTTTTTATAACTAAATCTTTCGTCTTTTGGACATCTTTTTGTCGGGTCTAATCAATTTGGTGCTCTAAGTAATATTGATTGTTAAATCTTCATTTATTAGCATTAAGATCTTGGTTTGAACCTTCTTTTCCCTGATTTGGTTGCATCCTTACTTTAGTCATCTCTAACATGAAAAAAAACACATATATAACCGAGTAACACCTATTTATGCACAAAAAAAAGATAAATGTTGGATAAAATATGCAAGATAGGAAACTCATCACCTTTCTCTAAAGGCAATAAAAGGATATCTAATAATCAGAAATTATATGAATTCCAATTCAATTAGAACTCCACCATTAAATAACTATAAATACACAGATCTTCTATATCTTCTATAAGGAGAGGAACATCTTCTACATGCTCAATATTTACAGCTTGTAATATCAAGAGAGAATAAAGAGAACCAATAATGTATTATACCTTTTATTCTTCATTAAATCTTATTCCAAGTAGTACTTTACTACCAAGGTAGTAGGCCCGAGACTGCTCTCAGCCAAACCTTGTTATATCATGTATGCCCCTCTTTATCTACTATTTCTTATTATTATTTGATATTTTCTCTCTATTTTACTCGTCCAATCTTCTGTTGAGTTCTAGAGTTGACCCGCTATGATTAACAAATTTTGAAATTAACAACCCGTTAAACTTTGTGATTTATACCTACTCTCCTGTCTCTCTCTCTACACTATGCGAACGAGCACGTGTCATGATAGCGCCTTTTCTATTCAGATTAATATATAAAATTAATTCTTACGATCTATACCCGTGTACGTATGCCTTGTGGATCATTTTTCCATACACCCCATTATACTGTGTCCCAAGACATCTAAGAATATTTGTTTTCTAATAGACACCACAACCCCCGGAAAAGCAATTTTGCATTTGACCCGGTTCTTTGAACGTCCCCTTACGGCACATCCGAGATGTCACTTTGTTTATAAGCCAACTATTCTCAATTCAACTTGACTCGTGGCGGCATTTGACTCTTATAGGCACCACCAAATGGGAGCACAACTAATTACCCACCACAACCATTTCATTTAAAAAACGAGCCTTGGAGTCATTGTCAGTTGCAACAGGTACCTATAATAGTTTATGGAAGTAGATTATTTTTTAATCTCTTATTGCACTAAAATATAACTACTCCGGTATCAGATATTTTACTATAATACTCTTCTCATTGCCAAAGTCAAGAGATTGACTTTGGTGTCATTATCCTCGGAGTTTTCAAAGGAGCACACCGCTTTTTTTACTGGGCCATTTTATAGTGTAATTTTGAAAGTCCAAACAGCTATAAAGTAGGCGCACTAAGAAAAAAAGTGTGCTCCTTAAGAAACTCCCATTATCCTTATCCATTTCTTAGGGGTGGATAATGTGATTTTGTTCAGTTTTCACATTTGACTATACCCAAAATGATGATTGGTTGGCTCAGACGTCTCATACGTAACCATCATTTCTTTCTTGTTTGTATATGCATAAAACCGATGCAATCCGCGCTAGTAGTGAGATTTCATGTTCTTTACAATAGGAAGTATATATATAGGGATTTTAGATTTTATCTTGTTTCTTAGAACAACAACAACTAAGTCTTTTATCCAAAGTACTTGGGATAGGCAACATGAACCTAAAGAGAATCAATCACTTTGATAATCCTTTTCCATTCATTCCTATCAAGAAATGTGTCATCATCCAAACCTCTAGAATTCATATCTTTTCATATCATTTCTATTCATATTTTCTTCGGTCTCTCATTCCCTCTTTTACCTTGTCCTATGTTAATAAGGTCTCATCGTCAAACTGGTCCATTTGTAGGTCTATATTGTACATGATCAAACCATCGTAAGTGATTTTCTCGCACCTTCTCTTCTATAGGAGCTATACCTAGTTTCATACAAATATTTTCATTTCTTACTTTATCTCTTTTAGTGTTGCTACACATCCAACGAAATATGCGCATCTTTATTACACTTATTTTTTGTGAATGATATTTCTGTATAGCCCAACATTCTGTGTTATATAATAAAACTGGCCTAATAGCAGTTTTATAAAATTTTTCTTTTAACCTTAACGGAATATTACGGTAGTATAAAACTCACATTGCACTTCTCCATTTTAATCAGGTAGCTTAGATTTTATGGTTGACATTACTATTGATCTCTCCATCATTCTGACTAATAGAACACAAATACATAAACTGACTATATATTTGTATCTCTTGCCCATATAGTGTCCCAGCACTATAATTTAGAGTCTATAGTTTATTAGACTTGCACTCTATATACTCTATTTTGAACATACTCAATCTAAAACCTTTAGATTCTAATATTTTCCTCCGTAATTCTAACTTGGTATTCAAATATACTCTTATCTCATCAACTCAAACAATATCATCAGCAAGTAGCATACACCAAGATAGGCCTGGTAACTGGGCAGTGCCCGGCACGGCACGGGCACGGCACGTCCCAAACGTGGGACGTGCCGTGCTTTTGGGACGTGCCATGCTGCTAGCACGGCATGCATGCCCGGGATTAGGCCCTGGCTCGACCCGCCGGCATGGCACGGTGGGCCCGTGCCGAGCCCGTGCCGGCCCATGTTATTTAAAAAAAATGGAAGGCTACTTAGCTTCGTTTAACTGGATTTAATAAGAAGTAATAGCAATTAAAAAAATACTATATTATATTTAATCTCATTACATTCATATAATTGCTCTATAAATCTTTTTATAAGTTATACAAAGCCCGAAGAGAGGGGAGAGGACCCTAGCCGTCACCCCCAACGGCTATTTTGACCGTTGGGAGAAAAATCTGCAATTTAAAATTACAAGAAACCCCCCAATGGCTATAAAAATAGCCGTTGTTACAAATAAAATTTGCAAACCCCCCCCCCAAATGGGCCAAATCCCCCCAACGGCTATTTAATTTTAAAAAAAATTATCCGTACAGGGTCATGCCTGGCACGGCCCGGCACGGTCGGGCCGCGCCGTGCCATCGGCACGGTCAGCCTCGGCTCGGGCACGGCCGGAGCCGAGGTGTCGGGCCGTGCCCAACACGGCTCGACTCACCCGAGCCGTGCCGAGCACGTGCCGGGCCGGGCGTGCCCAACGGGCCGCCCGGCCCACGCCCGGCCCACTTAACACCTCCACACCAAGGTATCTCATTCTTAATAGCTCAAGTAAGCTCACTCGTTACTATAGCAAATAAGAAACGACTTAATATAGATCCTTGATGCAATCCAATAATTACTATTTATCTATTCATCATTATGAATAATAGAACCCAAATACATAAACTGACTGTTCATTTGTATCTTTTGCTCATCTAGTATCACAACACTATAATTTAAGGTTCATAGTTTATTATAATTGATATACTCTATTTTGAACATACTCAATCTAAAATCTCTAGATTCTAATATTTTCCTCTATAACTCTAACTTGGTATTCACCTATATTCTTATCTCATCAACTAAGATAATATCATTAGCAAGTAGCATACACCAAGACATCTCATCGTAAATAGCTCCAGTAAGCAGCTTACCTGTTACTATAGAAAATAAAAATTGACTCAATGTAGATCATTGATGCAATCCAATAATTACTATTGATCTATCCATCATTATGAATAACAGAGCCAAAATACATAAACTGGCTGCTCATTTATATTTCTTGCCCATCTAGTGTCACAACACTATAATTTAGGGTTCATAGTTTATTAGAATTGGCTACATATACTCTATTATGGACATACTCAATTTAAAACCTCTAGATTCTAATATTTCCCTCTATAACTCTAACTTGGTATTCATCTATGCTCTTATCTCATCAACTAAGACAATATCATCAGTAAGTAGTATACACCAAGACATCTCATCGTAAATAACTCTAGTAAGTAGCTTACTCGTTACTATAGCAAATATGAATTGACTTAATGTAGATACTTGATGTAATTCAATAATTGAAAATTTTAGACCATCACATTTTCTGACATTAGCCAATACTCTATCATACATATTTTTAATTATGTCAATATACTTGATAGGAACTCTTTTCTTCATTAATGTCTATCAAAGTACCTCTCATTGTACCATATCATAGGATTTCTCTAGATCAATAAAGACCATATGAAAATCTCTATTTTTCTCTCAAAATCGTTTTATAAGTTGACGAAGTAAATGAATAGTTTCTCTTGTCGATTGTCTTGGCATGAATCCAAACTGGTTCTATAATATTTTAACAGTCTATGTCAATCTATATTTAATTATCCTTTTCTAAAGTTTCATAATATGACACATGAGTTCTATTCCATGGTAGTTAGAACAACTTTGAATATTACTCTTATTCTTATATAAAGGCACTAGAGTACTCTTCCTCCATTCATTTGGTATTTTCTTAGTTTACCAAATCTTATTAAAGAGATCTGTCTGTCACCTCACACCTATCTCTCTTAAATATCTCCATATTATTCACCATAAATTTGATTTTATTAAAAATTCAAGGAAAGAATTACAATATGAACGGTTTTCTATTTATAGAAGATGAGGAATCTAGTTTCCTCTTAGTGTAACTATCCAATTAATCACTCTTTAATTCAATGATTGATTTTCGTCTTTTAATCCATTGGATTTGTATTAAATCTCTAGGATTTGTAACTGAAATCTTAAAACCTGTGGATTTGTAACTGAAAAGCGGATCTCAGTCTTTAGATCTGCGTTTTAACTCTTTGGAGCTTGTGTGACATGCTCAAACCTGCATTTGGGTATCAATAAAGATAATTTGCGCCTTTGGAATGAAAATGCGACTCTCAGGGGTACGCATTTTGGCTATACTTAGTTCAAATCATGAGCTCAGAAGATAGTTTGGAACGCAGATCTCTTTTTAGTTGATGATCCACGTATTAGGTTCTCTGCTAGACCCACATTTCTATTGAACAGTTTTAGATTTTGAAACCTTTAGGGTCATAACACGGCCCTACGTTTGAGATATGGGTAAGATCCACGTTTTGGTTAAAATGCAATCCTAAGGCTCACATTGATCTCTCTTGATGAGGATCCGTATTTGATGGTAAAAAGAAGCAACCTTATATGTTTAAAGTTTTGAAGACAAAACGCGATCCTAAGGTGCTCTTATTTAATCTTCGCTCAAAATATGAGCTTTCATCAGCCTTCACTTTGCAGATCTCCTTGGATAAGGATCCACGTTTTGGCTTCTTAGCTATCTTTTAGACTTCAGTGACTCATGTTTCTTTATTTTTAGAGAGATAATCTTTGATATTGTAGAAGTAAAATGCGACTCTATGAAGGTCTCGTTTTAGCCTTTTCTTTGTTGGAGGAGAAAATTTCAAAAAAGAAGTAAAATAGCTCTGTGGCCAGTTAGATGCGAAACAATCTCTTCGCTTCGCGTCGGCCAGAAGCGTAGCTTCGCATGGAGAAGAAAAATGCGAAGTTAAGTCATTAGCTTTGCGTCCAGAGCTTTTAACTCCGCATGGACAGATTCCCAGAATCCATAATTAGTTGTGATTAAGATTTGGAATTATCTAATACCCAAATTGAGTCCAACCAGGATACAAAATTAAGATATTTAAATCAAAATTAAATATTTGATTAGAGTCCTTGATGAATACAAAGACCTCTTATTCTTATCCCTAAGAAAACTATGATAACCAACTAAAGTCTATAAGTAGCCTCTATGAGGAGACTTTAGGGGATTTTCTGGCAATTCAAGTTACGGGCGAGAGTCTTGAAGTTATTGGATCAGGAGAGAGAGAGAGTTAGGGTCGGCCATCATCTTCTTCAAAGAGAGTTCTTCATGTCAGATTGTCAACAGGTTCTACTAGTTAGATCCCATCGCCACACTAGAATCTACTTTTTATTATAAAAGAGAGTAATAATCTATAAATCCTCTCATTTCTTTTTCTTTTATTCTTCTTTCATTGTAATTTTGCAAATTATTGTAATCAATGGAAGAAAGCTAAAAATTTTGTAGAGAACAAACTAGCGACCATAGTGGGAGATGTCTCTTTCACTGAATAAGAGATCGTGGAGCAATCCAAGTAGAGAAGATCGGATTGGTCATGGACATGCTAGTCATTGAGATTGACAAGCAAAAGTATGCAGATTATCTCTCCTCTGGATTAGTTAATCCGACTGAAATGATGCGCTATCGCCGCATGATCTCTAAAACCCATAAATCGGGTCATAAGGAATTCTTCGTTAATCGGGGATCTTTTAAGTTCGCGGCTATAGGGCCATCGTACGAATGGAGACTCCTAGAGGAGGATCGTGTTCTTACTGTCGAAGAGAAATAAGAAACTAGTTTCACCAGAACACAACTCCGTAATCAAAATCGTCGAGTAAGACGAAGAACCCTCAAAGCTCACGTAAAACGCGAGGGTGAAGTAGAAGCAGAACACGAGGCTATTATTTTATTTCGTGAACTGGCTTGCGTTAATCGCAAAACAAGTGAAAATTGCGTAAAACGCGAAGCTGACTAAAAACTAGTGTGTGAAGAAAATTCTCCACGCGAGACTATTGAACTTGGATTTGAAACTGGCAAAACTGCCAAAACTCATGTAAAATGCGAAGCTAATCTTAAAGATAAGTCAGTATGTGAAGGAAGCTTTCCATATGAGACTATCAAACTTGGATAAAAACTTGAGGCTAGCATAAAATGAAAAGCTAATAAAACTTGCGTAAATCACAAGGTTATGCCAGCGTGCGGGGATATTCTCCCCAGGCAAGGCTAAACAATCACTATAAGTTAACCTTCTTCAGAAACTCCATGCTAGTATAAAATGCGAGACTGGCATAAGATGCGAAGCTATACTTCAGCCTCGCGTAAGAGCTTTAAAACGCGAAGCTAACTCCCAGTTCCGCGTAAAACAGCCAGTATACAGAATCAAGGCTGATAAGCAAAGTGTTGAATATATGATAGATCAACAGTTCGATGCCATCAACCCTGAAGAGTTTCAGTAAACACCTAGATTTATTCAACAGCCAAGTGAGCCCCACATCCAGAACACAACTGAAAGTTCCTCTTCTTCTAAACTTCTTGATCTTAGGGAGTGTTTGACAAATAAAATAAAGGCAACTCAATCGCACTCCACATGCCATTGCGAGCAGTTGATTTTAGCTGTATTAAATAACTGTTGTTATAATAAGAAAAGAGTGTTTGTACTTAATAGAATAACAGAGCCAAATCAAAGTAGTCCGAAGAGAAGACGAGGCAATCCAAAATATAGAATTAACAAGGAAAAAAATTAAAGGCGGTGATCTCAAATATGGTGAGCAAAGGCAAGAAGGTTCTGGAGAAAGAACATGAGTCAGACGCAGATGACGAACAACCTCACTATTTTACCAGACTTAAGACAAGCATCACTGCTCTCTGAAATTATAAGAAACTTGCAAGCAGATCAGACGACGATAATAGCGACAATTCAGCCATAACTTCCCCACAGTCATATGCTTCTTCCCGACCAAGAAAATCAACATCGCACGTGATGGATAGGTCCGATGACGTGGGCCAGAGAACACCCAAGAGCGATCAATTCTGGAGCAGCAAAAGACTATTGATGAGCTCAAGATGATGCTCCTGAAAGTGGTTGAAAATACCCAGAAAATAGTAGAGAACAAGGCCAAAACTTCTTTTGAACCACCACCCAAAATAAACGAGGATAAGGAGAAAGAAAATGAAGAAGAAAAAGCTTACTTCGCGCATGGAGAAAACTCAAAATTCTTCTTTCGTTGACCCTTATGTCGAGAAGATGGAGAAGCTACAGAGCCAACTTGATGCATTGATATAGAAGAAGGATCTGAAGGAGGCAAGGGTTTCAAGACTCTACCCACTTGAATGGGATTTTTCTCCTTATCCCGAAAAATATAAACCCCTCAATTTGGAATCATATGACAGGGTACATGTGTTATTATGGAAAATGACCCCATAATGACCAAGCTATTCGTGAGTACCCTGTGAGGGCATGCCTTTATATAGTTTATGCAATTTTCCCCAGAGACTTTCAATACCTGGTATGATGTGGAGAAGTAATTTTTGGCATGTTTCTTTGAGGATAATACCAAGATATAAGTTCATTCCCTTCTTGCGACAAAACAAGGAGAAAAAGAAACGGTCAAGAGCTTCATAGAGTGCTTTCGGAAAAAATCCGTGCAATGTCGACACAAGATGACCCAAGAAATATTGATGGAAACCTGCAAATATAATTTCAAGACCGGTGTGCTAATAAAAATCGGAGTCGTAGAGTCCAAGACTTTGAAGGACTTGAAGTAAGGAGTGCAGGTGAAAAATATAATTAGCCGGATTGAGAAATCTCGTACTCTGAGGAACTCTACAAATAACAGGCTATATCAACAGAATCCTAAAAATAAAGGAAATGTTATGATGGCGTCAGATGCGAGTTCAAAACCAGCAAATTCGAGACCTCAAAATTTGAGAGGTGTAGGCCCGAACAAGGCCCGACCTAATAGGTCATACTCATTAAAGACAGAGCAAATTAATACTCTATTTCACCTCCTCAATTGGAAGGGTACGTTGAAACTCCCAGAGAATCGAAAACCAGAGGATGCTGGGAAAATCAATGACCCTAATTATTACTTGTTCGATCATAACATCGGTCATTCAACTTAAGACTGCTACCCTCTTAAGAACCGAATCCAGATAGAAGCCGGTGTTCTCCAATTTAAAGAGGAACAAAAGAAAGTTTTCACGAATATGGCAACCATGATGGTAGGAACCAATGAGTTCCCCACAGCAGTAATGCCGGTACCAGCAGGAATGCTAATGATAGTTAATTATGATTCTCATAAGATGGAGCAGAAGGGACTCACCCCAGTAACCACAAAAATAGTGGAGATTATGTGGGTTCATCCGGATCTTCCAAACAATGAGCAATGGTTTTCGTCCAGCACACAAAGAAAAATGCGGCCAGTAATACTATCTCTACAAATCATAAAGAACACTACATAGTTACCAATGCACTAACGGATTCGGAAGAGAAGGCCTCAGATATGGCCACTCACCAAGACGAATCAGGTCTGATTGTTACTAGATCAAACAAGGCTTACTTTAAAGACTATTCAAAGGTGGGACCTAGCAAAGAAACAGAAGGGGAGCCCACAAAACAGAAAGGGCTTCGCTTCTAGAAAAATGCAAGGAAGAACGTTGAAGCAAAAGATGCACCATTTCAGTTCGATATAATGCTTAGTTGGCTAATATCCCTGCTTGTATCACACTTTATGAGCCTTGTAGTTGTCCAAGTCAATTCGAGAAGCACTAAGGGAGACTCTGGCAGATTCCAAATCTTTCTTGGCACAGATCCTTGAACCATCTTGTCATATTAAGTTCTTATCTCTGATAGAGAGATTTGGACCATTTTACCCATGTCACTTTAATACGATTAAATATGTCATGTTAAGCTCTTAGCTCTGACAGTAAAATTTGAACCATCATATGCACCATAATAAACAGTTTGTTTTGTGATCCCAATCCGATCATCGGTTTTGCTGTCGCCCAAACTAGTCACCCAGACATGTGCAACTAGGAGCCTCTGTTGAATCCAATGATCCTGACCCGATCATCTTGGCGTGTGTAATTAAGCGCCTGTGCAAAACCCCAAGCATGTGCAAATTAGGCGCCTCTATTGAACCCGATGATCCTGACCAGATCATCTTGGCGTGTGCAATTAAGTACCTCTACCAAACCTCAGGCATGTGCAATTAGGCACCTCTGCTGACCCAATGATCCGAACCCGATCATCTTAGCGTGTGCAACTAAGTACCTCCGCCAAACCCCAGGCATGTGCAATTAGACATCGCTGCCGAACTCGATGCAATTAGGCACCTCTGCCGAATCTCTTAATCTTAATGCAATCATTCATTCAAAATCAATTGTTTATCATAATCATAATCATATATAAATCACATTATCACATATTGCTCAAAATGATATGAAACTAAGTGATAGAAAAATAAGATTTTCTTTATTCGTGTTTACAGGAATGAAGACATGTCAGCAAAAAAAGAAAAGAAATAGAAAAAGTCAAAAGTTGAGTTTCTTCATTTATTACAATAAAAAGAAGAATGGATACAAGGAGATCAAAATTCTCCTAGAAGTTTCAGTTTATTCTCGGTTTGGCCAATAACTTATCGTCGAGTCTCCTACACGGAATGTAGAGCTCGGTGACGCAAGACATCTTCAAGAATAGCAAGCTCTTGAGTGAGCTGTTGACGGTATTCTTTGATCGTCTGAGTCCTCACTATGCCTTCTTGCTCAAGTTGTCATTGTCGTAATACTAACTCTTCTCATCTTTTGGAAGACTCCTCCAATCTAGCATGGCTGGCTTCCAAAATGGCCTGAGCCTTTGTGATAGTTTCACGAGCTCTAAGGATCGCCATTTGAATATCCTCTATCTCAAAATCGGCCTTCTCTAAGTCTGCCAGAATTGCTTCTTGGCTAGTTCTGAGCTCACCTAACGCTCGGGACCAGATTTCTTCTTAGTGTCGCAACTCTTCTTGGTGGGCCATCAAATATACTCAAAGCCGCGTCACCTCAATTTCTGCGATTGCCTCCGCATCCACTTGTTGGAGAGTGTTCAACGTCTGCACTTCTCCTTCCAGAGCTTCTAGGCAGGCCCGATAGGGAATTGCTCGTTCACGACTCCCGATTCTCTCAATATTATCCAGTAGCTGTTCAACATCGGACGTCCAAGTTTAAGGAAGTCCCACCCATCTAGAATCATACTGATACACTTCTTAGCAGTTGCATGAAATCGCTCACACTGAAGTTGAAGAATTCTTCAAGTGGATCATCAGTGTCCAGGTTAAGAGCAGGCAATGCCAAGTAAATAGTTACTAGCAGGAATGTAGCTTCCATGGGAATCGATGATGTAGAGCCTCGTCCTTGCACCAGGTTCGTAATATGCAGAGCTAATAATTGCAACAAGGAGCTAGCCGAGCTAGGAACCCGAGGGGATGTATCGCCTGCACAAGTCACTGGAGCAACAGGGCTAGCAGGGATAGATTCAGATGGGGAACCTTCACCTGTATCTCCTCCAACGACTGAGGCTCCTTCAAAAGAAAACTTGAGTGATTCTTCTCCCCCAATTAGTAGAGTAGCCGATGCAGGAGGAGGAGTAGTGGACGGGACGGCAGCCATGATCACTGAAGGCATCACCACAGCAAGTTGGGAAGTTGATGATGCGCTAATGATAACTGGGAAGCTATCTTCGGAGCAGACGGCCGGAGTAAGAGACGGCAAACTTGGTTTTCGAAGAATAGGAACTTCTAGCACATCGAATGCAGCAAGTTGCGTTCTGTCATCACTCCCTAGCTCATCTGATGGAGGATTCGTAGCTTCGACGGAGCTAGGATGGGGCATGAAGTAGTCCGGATCAAACTCTTCGGCAGAACTTCCCAATCTACCCACTGACCCACTAATGCCGGAATAATCCACCTGTTCTTTTGATTCTGCCCTGATCGTGGAGTGCATCGGCGAATGAATATGGCCACCTGGACCTCAAGAGGAAACAAAAATGTCAAACTTCATGAAATGTGTATAAGAAAATAGAAAAGAGAAATAAACTGAATCATACCAGTGAAAACCAGCCTAGTGGTTGGACTAGATGAAGGAGCAGTAGTAGTCTCCAATAGAGTCTCGGTCTCACTAGTTGGGGTAAGCATCACAGTACGATCAGGAGAACTGAGAGCGGGCAAATCTGAAGCACCGGCAATTTTTGAATGTTTAGCTGGGACGACTTCTTGAGTCGGTACCGTCGAAAGTGTTGAGACCAGAAGATTAGTAACAAATTGGACTATTGCTTCTTCAGGAATTATCATAGTTGGTTGGGTCCATTCGACTAATTTCTTTATCTTCTAAGCCGGTTCACCTCTAGTTGTCCGGCGATGTTTGGGAGAAGGACTTCAGACGGGGGCATCATCACCTTTGGTGGCTGTAGGAACATCCTCGACACCAGTATTATCATCTCTATTGGCATTATCGTCATCAGAATTGGTCTTATCAGATGGTTCAGCCTCCGCATCCAGGAACTCGTCCATCCCCTTCACTCGGACTCTCTTAGCTCAATTACACCGAGAGTAGAACGCCTCGATTTCCTTGCAGCAGCTATGGTTGATAGAGAAGTTGGAAACTTCGGCATTAGCTGTGCTATACTAGATGCAGAAGTTCAGCATGGTGTTCAGGATTGGAGACTTCTGGGGTAAGGAAAATTCGGCGCCAATACCCCTAGCTACGAAATGGAACCAACCTCATGCACCCTCATATAGATTCCCCTGATATGCCAACTTCTTGTTCAGATTCTATACATATAGCTGTGTGTAGCCGAATTGACGGGCGAAACTGCTTGGGGTGTACAGCTCTATATAGCACATGTTGTTCTGCTGATACACTAGATATCTAGGACGGATGCTTAGCAGCCACCAAAATGCTCCAGAAGACAATATTGAAAAGTTGTCCAGTCCCGGAGCGTACTTGAATCTTGACCTATACTCGTCGTTTGGAAAATCGGGGAAGTAACGGTTGATCTCATAGTTCTGATAGTGCTGGAGTGTCTTACGGATCACCGATATATAGTGGCTCTTTCGAGTAAAGCACTCGTACATCTCCACAAAAAACAACTTATCCATTGGGCAGTAATCTGCAGTAATCAACAAGGAGGGGCAGTGCATGACGAGCCATGCTCAAGTAAGTGTATGAAATCTCCACTCGGGGATTCGGCATTTTCATCTTGGCAGATTCTTTCGTAGATCCCTTCACTGTTTTTCCATTCGCCTTGTCTTCTGAAAGGAAATCGTTCGAGAGTGCCCGAAGTCCACTTTGAAGATTGCTGACCTTGGCGAGGAGAAGTCCGAATGGTCGTCCATATACAAGTAGAACCGCTGGGTAAACCACATTGATGGCGATAGCATCTTTGGGGAGTGATGGAACGACGCACCATTTCAACCACAGTATTAAGAACCCGACGATCAGGCCTCTATCAGACACCGAAAATTGTGCTTGATAGTGGAAGCTTATAAACACCGTGCTAGGGTTGAACCCTCCGTCGTTTGACTCGGTGGTGTATGATATGTCCCCCGTCTTTGCGATACACCGTTCAGATTCATCTTTATCGATGGGCTTGTGTCTAGAGATGCACGGTAGGCTTTCCTTTAGATTCCTGAATAGATATTCAGCTCACCTCTTGTGACCAATCCCTTGGCTTCTGGTCCCGGCTAGGTCAGTGCAGATGTAGTAGTGGAACATCATCTCCTAGTAGGTCTCATAAATATGCTCGTCTTTGGCCCTCAGTATGTTCAGCTCCTCGGTGGTTGGGATGTACTCTTCGTAGGGGACCTCACCCATAGACAAAGCTAATACCTCGTACATCTCGTGGAGAGCAAGTCATAGCTCATCCACTGGAGTAAAGAAGGTGTTAGTCTTGAAGTTGTACATCTCCAGAAGACTAAATAGGTGATATGAACTTTGGGTCAAACGGTATTGGACGTTCTGGATTGTTTGATATAAGCATATATCCTTTAGAACTGGTCCTTGGGATTCAAACATGTATCCTACAAGGCGAGCCCACCACATCTTTTTTGTAGAATGGATCCAACCAGGCATCCTGAAGTCATGAGAGGGATACTATCCACCCTTTGCCATGAATTCGCTAATGAAGGTCTTTACGCAAAATGGAATTTCCCCCACTGGATGCTCCTTAGTTACTCTCCCTGGGAGGAGTCCGGTGACGCACCTGCCAGGACCATCTTGGTAAGCCCCATGAGCACCAAACTTTCCTACAGCCACTCCGTCATGTTCCCGAGTAAGGCCCCAATCCAACTGATGAGAGGCGGATAGCCTTTGAAGATATGCCAAGGGGTAACTCCATTCTATATCCGGTAGAAATATCAACAAATCTCCAACTTGGTGGAGCCACTTGCTTTCTTCCTCGAATAAAATTTCATCTAAGTTCTTGATTTCGTCACCAAAGAGAAAAACTGGCTTCTCTAGAGCTTTTCGGTTCACGGCCTCGAACAGAGCATCAGTAATAATTTCCCTTGCGATAGCACGGCTATATCTCAACAGTTTCTCACGGCGTTCTCTGACACCCAACTTGTACACAGGAACCTTGGTTGTGAATCTGAACTAAGTCACTCTATCTACCCCAACAACGAACCCAGAGTGATGCCTCCTTGATAAAGAATCTACTAAGTAACCCACTGCAAACGAAAGAATCAAAGTTAGAAAACAAATGAAGTCGCTGAAAAACACTACGTGTTGAAACGTGGAGCTAAATTGGATAACTCTGCATGGAACAAAATGCGAAGCTGAGGGATAACTTTGCGTCTGAAGAAAAGTGCGAAGCTAATAGATAACTTCCCATCCAAAACTAAAACGCGAAGCTAAACAATAACTTCGCAGCAGAAAGCACCAAAGTTAAGGTTGACAATGGGTAAACAGTATTTGACACAAAACTAACAAATAGCTTTGCGTATAAGGAAGACTGAGAATTTTCTTCTCCAAGTCATAAGAGTAACCGGAGCACGGTGATGATTTCGCCGGTAAGGATGGTGTTTGGCCGGTCAAAGCCAAGCCAAATCACCATTGTAGCACGATTAAAGGAGTAAAGAGTGTGGATTTTACCTCCAATAGCGGCGGCATAGACAAGGCTATTGATGTGGCCACTGCCGCCGTTGCTCGTGTCGGCCAGCGACGAGGGCTGCCCTCATGAAGAAATGCTCCTCTTGGGTGCCATTGGTCAAGAAATCAGAAGAAATGATCAGAGATTCTGCATGAAAGATCTCTGGATCTCTGGAGCGAAGGAAGTTCTTGAAAGCTTGAAGAAGAAGAAGGAGAAGAGACTCTATTTAAAAGAGAAAAGCCACCCCTTAGTATTCATTGAGAAGTTCAAAGCAATTATGATAGTTGGACACAAAGCTAATAGCTTCACGTATTATTCGAAGAATCGCATATGCAAAGGTAAAATGGACTAACTTTGCATGGGATATCAATAAATTGAAGATCCAAAGTATTTCAAAATTTGCCAATCATTACAATTTTGAAAACTTTGGAGGGGGTCGTATTGTAGGAGAAAATTTTAAAAGAGAAGTAAAATAGCTCCGCGGCCAGTCAGACGCGAAGCTATCTCTTAGCTTCACATCGGCCAGAGCGTAGCTACGCATGGAGAAGCAAAATGTGAAGTTAAGTCATTAACTTCGCATCCAGAGCCTTCAACTTTGCGTGGACAGATTCTAAGAATTCATAATTGGTTATGAATGAGATTTGGGATATCTAATACCCGAATTGAGTCCAACCAGAATACAAAATTAAGAGATTTAAATCAAAATTAAATAATTGATTAGAATCCTTAGTGAATACAAAAACCTTCTATTCCTATCCCTAAGGAAACTCTTATAACCAACTAATATCTATAAATAGCATCTATGAGGAGACTTTAAGGGATTTTTTGGCAACTCAAGTTATGCATGAGAGTCTTGAAATCATTAAATCAGGAGAGAGACCTAGGGCCAACCATCATCTTCTTCAAAGAGAGTTCTTCACATCAGATCATCAATAGATTTTACTAGTTAGATCCCATCGCCATACTAGAACCCACTTTTTATTGTAAAAGAGAGTGATAATCTATAAATCCTCTCGTTTGTTTTTCTTTTGTTCTTCTTTCATTGTAATTTTGCAAATTATTGTAATAAATGGAAGAAAACAAAAAAATTTTGTGAAGAACATTCTTAACTCAAAACACAGATCTCTCTCTGGTCAATGATCCATGTGTTAACCATTTTTGCCTTGAAATGTGAATTCCTCTTTTTCTTTTTTTCTCTCTCTTTTTTTTATAAAAATTTTGTCTACAAAACCCCTCCTAACTTTTCAAAATTTCGTAATTTTGAAGCTGTTTTGAAAAACTTTGGATATATAAAATAGGATTGATTTAGTATCCAAAATAGTTTAAACATGACTCTGCATTAAATTCGTAGATTTACTTTCAAATGCGATCCTGCATTTAATTTGCGAGTTTGCGTGTGAACCCAACTCTATGTTTGATTCGCAAGTTTGTGAGTGAATGCGACTCTGCATCTGAAATTTCAAAATGCAGATCAAATCCACATTTTGAGCGGTTTTGATGAAGCGTCGTCACTATTTTGCCACCTTTTCAACACAAAAGCTGAAGCGCTGTTGTGCTTATAATGATGAGAAATTTTTTCGAGATTTGGACTGTAAATCACGGCCATTGATTTTACAATAAAAGACATAAAGAGTTGTGTTTTCTGCAACTCTAGATTGCTCTAGCTTTTTCAAGCTTTCAAGTTCTCGAGCTTTCATCTTCTAGCTTTCATGCTTCGTTCATTTAAGCTTTCAAGTTTCACTTTCTTTCTTTTTCAAGATTTCGAAGAGAGGATCATCTTCTAACGCACAAGCCACTAGCGGCTCTAGCAAGGCTTCGGCCACTGCCAGCTTTTCCTGGTGCCAGCCAGAGAGGAACCTCCCATCTCATGTGAGTTTAACGAGTTCAACTCATTTGGCAAGCAATTCGTCGCTATGGACTTTAAATTTCCATTAATCCAATAATTAGGAGGAATTCAATTTCTTAAAAGAAAAATTAGGTCACAAAACGCAGTTCTTGCGCTCGGATTTTGAAATGCGGGTCTCCATAATGTTATTCACATTTGATATTCTGCCCACATATCACTTTGTGATCTCACTTTTGTTTGGAATGCGGATTTCCACTATGTGATATGCATTTAACACAGTCAACAGATCGCCTTGCGATTTTAAGTTTTAATTCTATTTGCAAATCTCCACCATTTGATCTGCGTTTGACACTTAGTCAGTAGATCATCTTGCGATCTTGAGTTTTAATTCAAATCGAAGATCTCCACCATATGATCCGTGTTTGACACAGTCAACAGATCGCCTTGAAATATCAAGTTTTAATTCAGTTTACGGATCTCTACCATGTGATCCACGTTTAACACTTAGTCAACAGATCGCCTTGCAATCTTAGGTTTTAATTCAAGTTGCGGATCTCTACAGTGTGATCCACGTTTTACACTTAGTCAACAGATCACGTTGCGCTCTTAAGTTTCAATTCAATTTGCAGATCTCCACCATAAGATCCGTGTTTGACAATTAGTCAACATCTCGCCTTGCGATCTTAAGTTTCAATTCAATTTGTGGTTCTCCACCATGTGATCTGCATTTGACACTTAGTCAACAGATCGCGTTGCGATCTTGAGTTTTAATTCAATTCGTGGATCTTCACCATGTGATCCGCATTTGACACAGCCAATAGATCGCCTTGCGATCACATGTTTTAATTCAATCCATGGATCATCACCATGTGATCCGCATTTGACACTTAGTCAACAGATCGCCTTGTGATCATAAGTTTTAATTCAATTCGCGGATCTCCACCATGTGATCCGCATTTGATACTTAATCAATAGATCGCCTTGCAATATTAAGTTTCAATTCAATTTGCAGATCTCCACTATGTGATTTTTGTTTGACACTTAGTCAACAGATCGTCTTGCGATCTTAAGTTTAAATTCAATTTACGAATCTCCACCACGTGATCTGCGTTTGACACTTAGTCAACAAATTGCCTTGTGATCTTAAGTTTCAATTCAATTTGTAACATCTGATGTCTTTACTTCAGTTAGCGAAACGACTTCAATCCAATTTGAGAAGTAATCTATTATGGTCAATATGAGCCTTTGACCCCTTCTTAACAATGGCAAAATCGATGCATTAATGTCCATTCCCCACATTTCAAAGGGATGATGAACCTATTGGATAGAGATATTCCGGTGTCTGATGCATGAAGTTGGTATGTATTTGACATACTCTGCATCTTTTGGCATAAACAACCGCATCTATCGTCATCTTAGGCCAGTAATAATCCATTCTTCGGAGTCTGTCCTAGAGTTTCGGTCATGTTGATGTGCTCCACAGATGCCACTGTGAGTTTCTTCAAGTGCTTCTTAAACTTCTTTCTTAGAAAGGCAACAAAGTAGGATTCCATCATATGATTTTCTATATAATGTCCGAACTTCAGCATTATAATTGAATCGAATAGTCTTTCTCTGAATTGTTACTACTTCTTTAGGATCTTCTGGCAATATCCCATAAAGGACATAATCGATATAAGAAAATCGCCAATCTCTTGGTTCAAAATTAGATTCCATACCATGTAGTTCATATGTCTCTTGTTTGTTGCCCGAGTTTAACTCTATTTTGAGTTCATTTTTTAGATAGAATAATTCTTTGGCTCCCACCATTATGCATTTGCTAGAATTTTTGGGCAATGCCAAAGTGCACCGAAGAAACTAATGAATCGGCATACCTGTTCTGATGGCGCGGCACATGACTGATATAGTAGCTGCTAAAACTATCAGTCATTTTCATGACTACTTGGTAATAGGGCAAGCGATTGTCATTCTTGACTTCATATTATCCCTCGAGTTGGTTGATGATAAGCCGAGAATCTCTGTAAACCTCTAAATATTTCATCCCTAGCTATTTAGCTATTTTTAAGCCAATCATCAAAGTGTTGTATTCAGCAGTATTATTGAAACATGATTATATTAATGAATACGCTCGAGGAATGATATGGTTGCAGGGAGAGACAAAAATAACCTCTACTCCTTCTACCATCTTTCCTTTGGGTCCCATTCTGAAGGCACCATCAAAGAAAAGTTGTCAAACAACTTCTTTAGTGGCATTTGTTTCAGCAGTCTCCTGTGGAGTGCCATCTTCTGGAGCTGCACTTCTTTCAACTATTTCATCAGAGAGGTCTTCATACAGTTTTGAAGATGCTAGGATTGGGTTTTCAGCTAAAAAATCAACTATAGCTGACCCTTAATTGACTTTTGTGGGATGAAATGCATATCATATTGCGATAACAGGATAACCCAATTAGATAGTCTTAAGTTTAATGATCTTAATTTGGTTATTAATATTCTTAATAGATTAACTCTCCATATAGCGTAGATGGTTTGTCCTACTAAATAGTGTCGCATTTTCTGTACTGCAAATACCAAACCTAGGCATTTTATTTTCACTGGGTCATATTTATGTTCAGCTCCAGCCATCATTCTACTCAGATAGTAGATAGCTTGTTCATATCCAAGTTCATTCTTTTGGGCTAACAAGGCTCCCAAAGAATGGTCCATGGCTCTGACATATAACAGGAAGGGTATTCCTAAAATTGGAGCTATAATGATTGGTGGCTTCGTGAGATATTCCTTGATTTCTTCAAAAGTCTATTGACACATCCCAGATAAATGATACTCGTTTCTTTATCAATCGTGAAATTGGTTGACATCTTCCAGACAAGTTTCATATGAACCTATATATATATATATGCTAACCTTCTATGTAGTCCTCTCAATTCTTTGAGCTTCCTAAGCGGTTGCATATTTTGAATTACTTTAATCATGTCTGGATCAAAATGAATTCCTTGGAAAATGACTATAAATCCAAGGAATTTTCCACTAGAAACCCCCAGAAAAAACTTAGTTGGATTTATCTTAAACTGGTGTTTTAGCATATGATCGAACACCACTCTCAAATCATGAAGATGATTATCTTTGCTTTTGATTTTGATATCCAAATCATCCACGTAGCATTCCACCATCTTCTGGGGATGCTTTTGGAATATGGTATTCATGGCACGCTGATATGCGATGCCAACATTCATTAGACCGAAGGGCATAACTGTATAACAGTACACCCCAGTGGTGTTCGAAAAACGTATGCTTCTCGTCATCAGGATACATCTTAATATCATTGTACCCTGAAAATCCATCCATAAATGATATCCTTTCATAGCCACAAATATTATCGATCATGACATTTGTGATTGGCAATAGGTCTTTTGGACATGCTTCACTTAAGTCTCTGAAATCAATGCAGACTCTGATTTTTCTATTCTTTTTAGTCACGGGGATTATATTTGCGACCCAATCAGAGTGTAGTTCTTCACAAATGAAACCTGATTCAATTAACTTTTTTATTTCAACTTTAATGGCTTTCATTATTTCAGGACGGAACCTCCATTGTTGTTGTTTAATAGGTTTCGCATTTGGTCAAATATACAATTTATGCATTACCACTTTTGGATTTAATCCTGGCATATCTTCATAATTCCAGGCAAAAACATTTATATATTCTCGAATAAGAGAAAGTAATTCTTCTTTTTCTTTAGAAGATAAATTTTCACTCATAAATATGGAATTAGGATTAGTTTCATTGCCCATAGTTATTTTGATTATTTTATCTTCTGTTGAAAATTCACGTTGTTCAAATTAAATCTCCCATTTCATGCTCAAATTTTTTGCCCAGAAATCATCCTTGATTGGTGGCAATTTTTTGTCTTCTTCTTTTTGGTCTACGAAGACCATGTTAATAGAGACTTTTTTAAATATTGCTCCAACACTTACATCTGAATCCCAACATAACGATTCAAATGAATGACTATGTTAGAGTTCTACAAAATTTGTTTCTGAAAGAATTTCAGGAGTGGTAACACATCTCAACCCCCTACCAATTTTATCATAATAATCTGGCATTTTTCCTTTTCGAATAAAAGGTTGAAGCATGGTTCTTCTTCTTTTTCCAAAGTTTAACCCCCTGCTTTCGGTCAAGCTATATCTCATCTTTTCATTGTTCTATGGGTATTTTTATTATAATGGAAGAACTCGAGATTTTTATGTTCTTCATCGGGGTCTCAATATTTTTTTCTTATTATTATTGTTTGCTTTTCCAAATAATATAGGTTTTGACCTTTATATTTTGGAGAAACTTCAAAGATCGCTTCACTCGCATCTCCATCATTACCATTTTGT
Organism: Dracaena cambodiana; assembly: GCA_036321105.1. Classification (NCBI taxonomy): domain Eukaryota; kingdom Viridiplantae; phylum Streptophyta; class Magnoliopsida; order Asparagales; family Asparagaceae; genus Dracaena; species Dracaena cambodiana. The sequence continues at coordinate 10,801,900 of JAYEPQ010000005.1, forward strand.
ATATAAAAGGATGAACGAATAGGTGTTTAGAATGATACTTAGGAGTATATTTTATCTAATTGATCACTGACCGCATCAGTACTAGTACTTGAGGGTTCAGAATCAACACCAAACGAATAAGCAAACGTTATATTTTCATTTATTACCCACCGCCATCACGATTGGCGGTGTCATTTACATCAAGGCCTTCAAGGTTTATTACAATTGGTTTTACACCCCAACTTTCATTATCTTCAGATCTCGAACCTTTGGATCCTGATTCAATATCGGCCTCATTGCTGCTATCTGATTCTTCTAGGGTGGGCTGCTCAGTTGCTTCAAAAATATCTTGATATAGGAGCATATCTGTAAAATACTTTCAACCCTTTTGAAGGGTTGCTTTTCTGCTATTAGAGTTTTACAATCCCTTCTTAGTCCACATATTTCATACACTGATGAAGTGTATAAGGGACAATGAGGTTAAGGTGAATCCATGGCCTTTCTAACAGCAAGTTGTAAGACGTGTCAGCATCTATTACATAGCATATGACTTTTGTCTTCATATCACCGATCTGCCATTTCAACTTCATCTTGCCCAAAGATTTATAACCATTAGCGTTGAATCCGAAAATGGTTGTGTTGGTTGATGACAATCTATTCATTGGGATCCCAAGATACTATAGTACCCTCCTTGGCATTATGCTTAAAGCGAATCCAGGGTCGACCTGAATTCAGTCAATCTCTGTAGACCCTATGTAACCTTTATAGTACAAAAGCCAGTGATGCTTGTTGTCCTTCACTTGCATATCCTTTGGGAGAAGGTTATGTAAGGTATCTTCTTAGAAACTTAATGACATGCTGTACAAACTTCTTCTTCTTCTGTTGTTTCTAGGATCAGAGTCAGGAACACTTCAAAATCTTGTAGAGCTTCCCTTGAAGTTTTCCTAGTCTGTTTGGACAGCCTGAGGAGCTTGTATAAAGTGATTCTTTCAGGGATGTTGGTCAATTGTGAGAACACATCAAACTGGAAAGGGTTTTTAGGACTTTCCGTTGCTTCTTTTTCCTTATTTTTAAGAGGTTTATCAAACTTAAGCTTTTTCTATTTGCTCTTCTCTGAAAACTAACCTTCAACCACTTGATTATAATCTTTCAAATAGGTTTTTTTTAAATGAGTTATAAAAGATTGTTGTTGTTGGTCATCATTTACCGTCATTGATTCTTTGAGTTCCTCTTCCGAATCCGTAAAAGGATGAACTGTTGTATCATCTTCAAAGACTACAGTAATAGTGTTGGAGGTGTATGTTTTTCCCTTAAACTTCTTTTTGGACGAACTTGAAGCCCACTATTCATCCTTGAGATGGTTTGGATGTACCCACATAATTTCTCCTTTTGATATCTCGAAGGGAGATAATCCTTTCTTTTACTGTTGATGGGGATCATAATTTACAATCCTCATAATACATTTAGGAATTGGGGTCACTCCATCTTGAATGGTTGACACTATCCAATTTGGAGCTTTTCTAAATTTGATAGAGACCATATTTTCTATCACTTTCTTCTACTCTGGTTGCAGCTTGATGACGTTGGCGTCCACGAGGGCTTGAATTTTGTCCTTTAGTACATAACAGTAATTGGTAGGATGGTTAATGATCCTGTGATATACGCAATAATTGGGATCATCAACTTTCCTATTTCTTCAGAACGCTTGGCCTCCGGCAATTTCAACATATTCCTCTTCATGAACAGATTGAAAATGATAATTGTATGCTTATCCTTGAAGGAATAGTATTTTTGAGGCCCTTGATGGAGGAGTAGTCCTCGTGCGAGGAGGTTTAGTTGGACCTGGAGTATTTATTGCCATTGTCTCTTCTCTTTTAGGTTGAGATGACTAAGGTGTTCTAGAATTATTTCTTTTTGGTCTTCCTCTTTCTCTAGTCTCAAGCCGTTATGCAATTTCCTCAGCTTACTCGGCTTGCATTGATAGTTCTTTCCAAGTAGTGGACTTCACAGCCTCCCTCTTGGCAAGAACTTTAATAGAAAGATTGTGTCTGAAAGTTTTTACTAAGGTCTTTTGTGGCATCTCATGTGGACATCTCAAAGAAACATTTCTAAATCTTTTGATAAAATCTTGGGCCGACTCCCCCTTCTTTTTCTTTGTGGCAAGGAGTGCGGTCATCGAAATCTCCATGTTATCTTCATAGAACCTTGTCAAGAAGGCCTTTTCCATATCGTTCCATGAGTTGACGGTTTTCGGTTCTAATCTTTGAAACCATTCAAATGCTAGACTAGTGAGAGTACTAACAAAAACCCATGTGATGATGGGGTCACTCCCGGCCAAATGCCCTATTTGTGATTTAAAATAGTAAAGATGCTGGTTTGGCGATTATTTACCATTAAAAGACTTAAGCTTCAATGGCTTATAATTTTTTGAGAATGGTATATTCTCCCACTCCATTGGATATGGCCTCACGACCCCCTGCTCTTGCAAATTGCTCATATGGACCAGAGCATTGACCTGGTTCTGGAAGCTCTCCATCAAGGCAGTATGTGAATTGGTTTCATATTCTGAATTCTCGGATTGATGGCACAAGTGTTCAGAATGATTATCTTCTTGTTCATGTTCCTCTCCACCAGTGCTCCCAGCGGGAATATGAGATTTATCTTCTTTTCTCTTCCCTTTGTCCTTCCTCGAGATACGTGAACTTCTGGAAGAAGATTCTCCCTTGTGCTTCATTTGTTGTTTGATCAAAAATTGGTGTATTTTCCCAATTTCACTTATAAATTCTTATTGTTTATGGATGATCTTTTTATGTTCATCCATTCTCTTCATGAATTCCTCGAGATTTCCCTATGCCATGTGCACAGAAGCAGAATCTTCTAGGAACGAGTAAGAAGTTTGAGATTTTGCGATGGCGGAGTTTATTCCTTCTTCTCCATCGATGGAGATTCTAGCTATTTTTTGATAATCTAATTGCACTGTCACCCCCTTCTGAAGATGGATGTTTCAAAAAATACCCCAAATATCGCTGAATATACTCTTCAGACTAGAAGAGTGCTCAGAGTTTGTTGAGTTAGATTGAGGAAGTCTCCTAGTCTTCTAATTTTCCTTTTCCAAAGTTATCATATTAGACGACACTTCAGGGTACTCTGCTTTAGAGAATTCTTGTCTGATGTTACATTGTCTTCTTTTTGACGGTTGGACTGGAGATGACGTCAGTCTGTTGAAGATAGGTGATCTTGCTGGAGATGAAATGCAGCGGTAGTGAGAGAGCACCGTATTAATCAACTGTTCATATTAAAGTGAGACACTTTGGATTTTTCTCTTTTCTGGTTGAGAAATTTTCTAAGGTCTCTTGTTTTAAAACTTATAGGATTGCGGTAGAGGCAACATCCCCTCCAAATAATATTTTTGGGATAGGAAAATCTATCCCCTTGAAAATATTTGGTGTAAATTTAATTTTAGCCTTTACGGCTGGAGAATGAGCTTCTAATGAAGCTGAAATGACTGGAGCCTTAGAAGCTAAATTTTCTTCAGAAATGTGAATCTTAGGGTCACATTCTTTTTTTGGTACATGAATTTGAAATCCACGTCTGGCTTCAAGAACGTGGGTCAGTGGCCTGCATTTGACTTCTGAAATGTGGGTCTGAGATCCATGTTTTGCTTCTGAAATAGGGTCTGAGATCCATATTTTGCTTCTGAAACACGAGTCTGAGGCCCACGTTTGGTTTCAAAAATGCGACCCTAAGGTCTACATTTGGCTTGCAAAATGCGGATGTAAACTCTGCGTTTAGAGTCAAAACTATACTTGACTAGCTAGCGACATTTCATGTAAGAAATGTAAATGAATCCGTCTTCATCTTGGTCCAGTTTCTTATTGGGGACCATAACTTCACTTTTTGGTCGCCATACACGAATTGGAGTTTCGTGTGGTTGTGATCTAATGGTTGGTTTTTCTTTCATAGCTCTGCGGATGGCGCGAGCCTCGCTTCTTCTAAGGTTCCTTTTCATGATGCGGGTGAGAGAGACCTTTTGTTTAGTATCATCTCCTTGTAGATCGGAGAATGATCATTTCCCGTTGTGGTTGCCAGGATTCCAATCTATCCCCTTAGGATCAATGCGGGTCTTAGGTGGAGCAGACCTAGTTTACGGAAGATGAGAAATCTAGTTTCCTTTTTGTTTAAGGATAGGGCTCTATTGTAGCCGTGGAGGATGATCCTGCTCTCCGTTAATAATCCGAACGCAAGTTCTGTAGTTAGCAACTGTTGAAAATCTCTTGGTGAATAACTCTAAATTTTAGCACAAGTGCTCAAAGTGGAGATAATCCAACCCCTTTCTTAGCCCAGTCTTTGGCATTTATAGAGGTTTACAAACTTTTGAATTGATATAATTGTCCAATTAATAGCCTCCTTTGAGAATTGATTTCTTGCTTTTAATCCATTGAATTTGTATTAAATCTCCAGAATTTGTAACTAGAATCTTAAATCCTCCGGATTTATAACTGAAACCCGAATTTCAGTCTTTAGATCCACGTTTTAGCTCTTTGGAGCTTTCGTGGCATACTCAAACACGCGTTTGGGTATCAGTGAAGATAATTTTCGCCTTTTAAGGCTTTGAAATAAAAATGCGATCCTCAGGGGTTCGCATTTTGGCTATACTTAGATCAAATCATAAGCTCAGAAGATAGTTGGAAATGTGAATCTCTCTTTAATTGATGATCTACATGTTAGTTTCTCAGCTAGACCCGCATTTCTATTGAAACAGGGTTAGTTTTAGTTTTAGAAACCTTTAGGGTCATAGTGCGACCGTACGTTTGAGATGTGGGTAAGATTCGCATTTTGGTTAAAACACAACCCAAAGGGTTCATGCGGATCTCTCTGAATGAGAATCCGCGTTTAAGGATAAAAAGAAGTAACCTTATATATTTAAGATTTTGAAGACAAAATACAACCCTGAGGGGCTTGTGTTTAATCTTAACTCAAAATATGAGTTTTCGTCAGCCTTCACTTCATAGATCTCTTTGAATGAAGATTCGCATTTTGACTCCTTAACTATTTTCAAGTGACTCGCATTTATTTATTTTTGGAGAGATCATCTTTTGATATTGTAGAAGCAAAACACGACTCTTTGAGGGTCGCGTTTTAGCCTTTTCTTGCCTCAAAACGTAGATCTCTCTAGTCAATTATCTGTGTGTTAATCATTTTTGTCTTGAAATATGAATCCCTCTTTTTCTTTCTTTTCTCTCTTTTTATATAAAAATTTCGTCAACAAATATCTCAATAAGAATCTCATCTGGACCAATAGTTTTTCTTAATTTTATCCTCTTCAAAACCTCTTTTAATTTAAATTCTCTAATTCTACGCATAAAGCTACGATTTATATCCTCATACTAAATAGTAAAATCTCCCAGGTCTTGAGTAAAACTATCATTATATAATCTGTCAAAATAATCTTTCCATCTTTTTTTAATTTCTTTATTTTGAACTAGAACCTTCTGATTCTCATCTTTAATAGACTTAACAGTGCATAAATCTCTAGACTTTCTCTCGTTTATTTGAGCAATTCTATATATATTATTTTCTGCATCTTTATTGTCCAACTTCTCATACACTTAGTTGTATAATTTAGTTTTTTCATCTCGAACAAGTTTTTTAGCCTCTTTGTTAGCTAGTTTATACCTCTTAAAAATTGTTGCATCATTGTTCTTTTTTAAATCTCTATAAAGATCCATTTTGATTTTAATAGTATTTTTTATCTTTTCATTCCATCTGATGTGTTCCTACATATTAGTGGAGCACCGCCCCTCGACTCACATCAATTATATTTTTAACTCTCCTCTTAATACTGCTAGTTATTTTATTCCATGTTACATCAGAATTATTATAGTACTTCGAATCTGCTTCGTATACTACTCTATCTACAAAAAAATTTGGTAACATTCTAATCATCACCACTTAATCTTAGGATCTATGATTAATCTTTCTAAGTCTCCTTTTAATCCGAATATATACAACTAAGAGTTTATGTTGGATTACTATGCTCTCATCTAGCACTACATTACAATCAATGCAACTACTTTTATCTATCATGCTAGTTAATAAAAAATCTATTTGGCTCACACTCGACCCACTTCTAAAAGTAATCAAGTAAGAAACTCTCTTTTTAAATAAAATATTTGCTAAAATTAAATCATAAGACAAAACAAAATGTAGAATTGAATACTTGCTTCCTTTCTTTCTCTAAAACAAAATTTCCTATGCATACATACTATCAAACTCATTATGACTAGTTCCTATCACCCATTAAAGTCATTGTCAATAAAAAAAAAATCTCTAGCGGATATTTATTATGTCATCTTATCTAGATCCTTCCAAAATTAACATTTACTAAATTCATCAAGTCCTAATTGTGGTACATTGGCAATAATGACACTAAGAATTTCTCTATTAAAATAAGTTTAATTAATAAAATTCTATCACGCTTCCTTATAATCTCTACTATATCTCCAAATTGTTTATTTATGATCACACTTACCACATTACATTTCTATTTCTGTCCGTATATCAAAGTTTATAATCCCAAGGCTTTATGATTTTAGCTTTCTCACATGTCCATTTAATCTCTTGTACGCACAAAATATTAACTCTCTTTCAATCATAGTGTCAACTAACTCTACTAATTTAGCTGTAAGGGCACCTTGTTTTCTTAATATGATATAAATGTATTTGGGTAGATTCCAATATCTATTTCGATATTTCAGATTATCCTTATATCAACATCCATTTTTCTTATACACGAAATTTGAGAGATCCATATATAATTTTCAAAACAAAAATATGGAGTCAGATAAGCATCCTTTACACTCCAAATGGACACAGTACTAGATATCACTGGAGACATAATATAACTGTGGTGGAATTAATGACACTGATCGATAAATATTGTGATGACACATTCACTGATCCTGCAAAGAACACTGAACTCATCTTTTAGTTTTCATAATTTTTCATGGCACTAATAATTTTGTTGAGATTCTTAGATGAAGAGCCTCCCTCCTTCACACTGTTATTGGCCATCTCTCTCCACCTCAGAGACCTTATTCTTATGTCCTCATCACCTAACAATTCCTCCACCTTTGCTTTAATCTGCTCCATGAATATTATCCCACCTTCATCAGGGCCCATCGTTAAGCCAATCTTCCAAACATCACAAATGTAGCTCTGGTTAAGGAACTGGTCCGTAAAATACGGCCAGCAAAGGAACGGAACGCCATTCCTCACTCCTTCGATGGTCGAGTTCCAGCCACAGTGAGATAGGAAGCAAGCTATCGAAGCGTGAGCCAATACCTTCTGTTGAGGAGACCACTCCACAATCATTCCTCGGCTTGCAGTACGGTCTTGGAATCCGATCGGGTACGCGTCATTTATCCCCTTTGTGAGGTCTGGTCTGACAACCCACAGGAAAGGGCGACCAGTGAGCTCGAGTCCGAGTGCCAGCTCTTGAAACTGATGCCTGTTTAAGATAGTGAAGCTTCCGAAGGCTACATAGATGACTGAATTAGCAGGCTGCTTGTCGAGCCAGCTGATGCAGTCTGCATCTTCTCGCCAGAATGTCCCGACGGGCTTCTCGAACCGTTGGTCGGCTATTAGTGGCCCCACGGGTATCAAGGCAGGTTTGTAAGTAAACACGGGCGATTCGAGCTCGTAGAAGGAGTTGCAGATGATGAATTCAGCAAGCTTGGCTGCTTGAGTGTTATTGTTTATGTATTTGAAGACTATTTTCTGAGCTTTGGAATCACCTACATGGATCCATGAGAATTGGGAGGTGTCCATTGGTGGCATCCCAGGACCCAGCTGAATAATCTCGCGTCGCCTAGGCATTCCTGCATGAGATGTGAAACATAGTAAACTGCCAAAGAAAGATTCACTAAACATTATCAGCTAAATTAAGGAGTTACCTTTCCTTGTTTACTGTATATCTTGGCCTTCCATACGTTTATATTCAAGAAATTAATTTTGTTGTGAGTGATACTAATGAAAAGTTCGAGCTAAATGATGTGGGAAATGTAAAAATAGGTTTGCACCTGGAAAATTGAAAATGGTCATAGGCAACCAATTTAAACTCTATAATAGAAAAAAAAAAAAAAAAAAAAAAAATACATCCAGTACTAATAAAATTATTATTTCAAGAGATTTTTCCATATGACCGTGTATAGCTATTTATGTAGTAGAGAGATTTTTCCATTACACAACTAAAATTCTGTGATTGATTCTTGTAGAAAAATTAGCCTGAAATTCAAAAGGAATGTAGGATATGGGAAGAAGAACATGAATAGATTGTGAATAAAACCATAATCATAAATGATCACTAAAAGCTATAACTATCGTTATGATGGATGGCTTGATCGTAAAGAATGATCCTAAGAATTATTTGACTTATGATTCAATGATTCTAAAAAGTTCCTTCTATTCTTGCATCATAGAAGTGAATTCTAGCGATTCAGAAAGTCAATAACTAGAAAGGAAATCTTGCGAGGAAGAGCACCTAGTGACATACCATCATTGTCGAGGATTCCATCTTCTACAAGCTTGGGAATGGACATCATAGTGGCGAGCAGTGCAGCTGCTGCAGGCCAGAAAGCAGCTGCTCGGATGCCCGTCTTCTTAGCCACCTCAAGAGCCCATGCCATGTTCTTGTCAGCAATCATCCATGTGATCCTGCAGCCGCCTTCGAGTTCTTCACCACTCTTCTCTATGATTTCCTCCAGATAACCAGGCATGACTGCTAACGAACCCTCACACAGCCTCCCGAGATCATTGCGGTCTTCCTCAGGAGACAAACCATCAGGGACGGAGATCAACTGTATCATAGGGTGGATTTTGCCACCTTTTTCAGATAATGCAGCGACGACTCGATCATGGTTGAATTCTGTATTGGCAAACGTTATTTTGAAGCCGTGATCGGCCAAGCAGTGGGACAGCTCCATGAGGGGTATAACATGGCCTTGCGCCGGGTAAGGAATTATGAGGGCGTGCGGTGAACCCATTGTTTGTGTGTGATGAAAATAACTTCTTTGCTTGCTTCTACTGTATATATATAGATGGATCGCGATCTATTTTTTTGTTTGCTCTGATGCTTACTACTGGATAATTTTTTAATTCCCCCTATATCAGTGTCCAAATTATCATTTTTCTTGGCTTAAATATTTTAATTTCAAACTTCTTTTTACTTTTCCATATGGTCTCTTGTTCATAATTTCGTTCTTACCTCATCTTTTCTTGCTATTTGCCAAATAATATCTTCGTACTTACCTAATAATATCTTCTCTTGCGTCATCCTCTACTTGCTACACTAATAATATCTTCTCTTGCGTCATCCTCTACTTGCTACACTGTCCTTGTTAAAGATGAGAATGGATAGGTCTGCGGATCAAATTTTGGTCCATCATATTCAAAATTTTGAATTAAAAAAATAAAATTTTCATTTTTAATTCAATATTTTGAATAAGACGAGGCAAAAATTGGCCTGTGACGCCTCCATTATCATCCCTAGTCCTTGTGCTGGCTAATTGCAACTTTATATTTTTAGGATTCACCTGCGAAAATAAAGCGGAAATGACTGATGAATGATTATGTATATAATTTTGATCTAGTTTGTTTGTCCTTTTTTGTCCACTTGTGTTAATGATTCTATATAAAGGAATACCCTGGTACGTATTCAGGATGAAACTAAATGACTGACATTTTCCAAAAAAAAAAATTACAGATATTTTCACCACAGAATAGAATGCGTTTTTTTTAGCACAAACAGTGAAATAATGCTCCTTGTGTTTCATTAGTTAGCAATTAATAAAACCAAATATTTGTTACATATAATTAGACATGGCATATGTGATGGGCTTTAGATTGTAGATACAAAAAAAAAAAAAAAAAAAAGTGCACAAATAGATTGGGGCAACTAGAGTATGTCTGTGTCTCTTTCCTCTCCAACCTCTTGTTCCCCTGCCTGCTACTCAGGTGAGGCTCCCGCCATCTACTCTCCTCCCCTCTCTGGCGACGTTGTCCTGTATCGCATGTAATTAAGGCTTGAGGTCACCTCATCTCTTTGGGTTTCTCTGGAATGGCTGTGTGGATGTATTGGGCACCGCACAACCTACATCCTCCCCTGTTATACCTGTCTAGAAGCATATATCACAGTGTATTCTTTGATAACATGTTTTTACATTGCAATTTATATTTTCAATTTGTTTTTGTTTTTATCTATCCACACTTTCCACATGCTCACAAAAATAGTGTAACAATGGCATGTTCATAACTTATCGACCCTTCCACTCTGTCTAATCCCTCTCCAAAGATCGTCAGTATCTTTGTAACCCTCCATGTGGAGGAGATTCCAAATGGATTTTTTATATATGCACACTCCAAAAAAAATGGGTGAGTATAGTTCTCTTCATCTTTTCCACAAAACGTGCACGTGCTTGGACCTTTCCAGCCTTCCTGTTGTACTCTCTCCAATGTTAGCAGTGTTTATTTTAAGAATGACCACGTGAATGCTCTTATCATGAATGAAACATTGAATAGAATGTGTTGACACAATACACTTGACAATTTTGGCTGAATCACAATAAAGGACAGATAAAACAATATATTGTGTCACAACTCCTAGTTGAGAGACTGTTATGAGTTTAATGGTGCAGATGTCTTTATTGTATAGGTTCGTTGGCTGGACAATGGAAGAATTTTCCTCAGAGGTGACTTTTATTTTTCTTTTCTTTCACTTTCTTTAGCTTTCTGGTTCATATATTACTATTCCCATCATCGAGATATATATATATATATATATATATATATATATATATATATATATATATATATTAGTAATGTTATCACATAATTTAAACGGTCCAGGCATAAGACAAAAGTCCAATAAGATGATAAGTCTAAGTCAAATGGCTACAAGACTACGAGACCCACAAAGCCCATGATTTATGGCAAAGATAACAAAATCAAATATAAAGTCAAACGTTTGTCAAATTACAAAAAAAATAAGGAAAATGGATCTCTTCAAGATAGTTAACTCTATCTAGATACATGATAAGGAAGGAATTTGATATCAATCATGACTCTCTTTTCAAGTATCTGGGCCTCTCTTATGTTTTATTCAGGTAAATATTCTTTTTAAAAGTGAAATTAATGAAGAGTTCCAACTACATGATTTGGAGAATGTAGAGATAGGTTTGTAATCTAGATGATTGAAAATCAGAACCAAACCAATATATCCACTGTAAATAAAAATACAGCTATAACTATGCACAAATATTATTTTTAAATCTCATTGTTACTGTATATGTGATATTCTACATTGACATTGTCAATACACATGTAGCTACTAACGTTTTAATAACTGAATGAAAATATATCAAGTTATCAAGAACATTTTGATGAAATAGGGAAACTGTCATTAGATAACCAAAATGTCTACATTTAAATGCCACTTAATGCTTCAAAAGGAATTAATGAAGTCTGAATAAGTAATATGCTGGGAAGTTTATTTTTAGCAAATCCAGTGGACACATCCCTCCGTGTTTTATTAAATAGGTTTTAACGAAACGTGCTATTACATATATATTGTCTTAATATACCTCTATTAAGAGACTAAGATTATAAAACTATATAAATTACATTTCCTCATCTTTCACTTCTCATCCCCTCTGCACCATCCTTATTAGCAGGAGTATCATCCACCTGATCTGCTCCTCCTGCAGCCACCTCTCTTTATGCCCCTTGACCCTCTGGTCTCCTTACCCCTCTTCCTCTCTAGTGGCAAGTCTCCATAGATCAAGCTTTCTTCTTAAATCTCTTCATTGTTGTCTACTTTCCCGTTGAGGTCTACTGGCTGATGGTCATATTCTGTGCATAGATTGATAACATTATTAATCCAATAAAAAAATACATATAGGAGGGCTATATTTTGATGAGTAAATATAATTATTTTTTTAAGCCATATGTTCCATAGCACTACTGCTATATGTGTGCATGTGTCATCATTCGTACATTTATCCCATATGTCCCCTCTGTGCGGCATCTCTCTACTCCCAACCCTACTTCTAATGTCAATCCCCAGTTTTGCCTATATAACTTTCATATATGTACATGATATAAGTATGTGCCTAATGTGTTCTACTGTTTCATTGCATAGCATGCACATGCCCGGACCAATCTAACCCCTCTACTGTAAATTAGCCCATATTAAACTAACTGTTCTCATCACTAATCACAGGAAGGCACGAACCTTTGTGGGACCTTTATTCTCCAATTTTTCTCCACCACCTTATCTCTTGGTCCTTGGAACATGAGAATGGAGTAACGCGAGGATATTATATATTCCCTATGCGTACTCCATAGTCATTATGGTCTATCTCTGCTCTCTAGTATGGTTATAATAAGTTCTAGTTGTTTTATAGTCTATTTCTCTTCTCCTATCCTCTGTTCCTCATTGACGCTATTCTATATATTTCTCTTCAAAAAAATGATCTCACCGAGCCCCTTTTCTCTCTAGCCACCTCATAAGTCTCCAGAAAGGAGTGTCTAAGTTGCTCTAGATCAATCCACTTATCACTACAAAATCATATTTTACTTGCATTCTATAGAGATCCTTTTTAATTTCTCACGCCTTCTAAAAGTGTGATATACAGCCTCTAATTTCACCCTCGCTGTTCTAAGACCTATGTCAATTGTCATACATCTCTCTTAATATCGCGCTAGCTATTGTCACAGGGATATCTACTAGTATCTATTACCATTTCATTAGTAAAACTTTATTCGTTTTATCCATCTGTAATACCCCCATTTCGCCTTGGTTTTTAGCTCAACGGTCCTAGTTCCATGCTATTAGGTTGTAGACCTTTTATCGTGCCCAATCCCATGCCATAAAAAAAATTCTAATTCTATCATTTTTTGCTCTTACCCATTAGGTATTTTATATATGGACATTAATATAAAATACCGATAGATAATACTAAGCTAATTAATACTATCCTTCCTCCCAGTGATAGAAGTCACCATTCCCATCCTTCTAGTTTATTTTGTAATTTTCTATTAATCTCACTCAGTCATCTTTCTTAAACCAACTCTGACTTATTGGGACTCTTAAATATTTTATTAGAAATGTACAGCCTAGTATCTTTTTCACTATCAGTCCACTCATATCCATATCCCCAAGGAAGATTATATTGCTTTTTTCATAATTAATTTTTAGCCCCAACCACATTCATAAGCATGTATTATCCATTTCCATATTACTTCCTCTTTAATGTCCACTCGGCCAAGGAGGATTGTGTCATCCACATATTGTAGATTTGTGATGTAAGTGTGTCAGGAGGTTAAGAGTCCAGCAATTATGTTTACTCTCCTACCTTTTCAATTATTACTTAGAGATCTTCTGCCACTAAGGAGAAGAGTAGTAGAGGTAATGGGTCTCTTAACTGAAATACCTTCTTATATTTAATTTTCTTTCATACTGCTCCATTGTAAACTATATTTAATTTTGCTGAAAGTAGCCAGATCTCTATCCATCCTTATCAATTTGGTCCGAAATTCTTTGACCGAATAACCTCTATGAGATACTCCTAATTGACTCTAATATAAGCCTTCTCAAAATCTAGTTTTAGTAGAAAGCCCTTTCTCTTCTCCTTCTTTACCTATTGGGTAACCTCCTATGTTCTCACAATTCCATCTAATATATTCCTCTTTTTATAAATCTTGTCTGATATTGTCTCATCAATCTTGCAACCTGAGTTATCACTATGCTGGGAAGTTACACATGAAAAGATTGAGTATTAAATCGAAATCGACATGATTTCTAAAAGCTATAATTACTCAGAGATGTGATTGATGGTTTAATTAAAAAAATGACTTATGATCTACTAAAATTTCCAATGTTTCATTCCTTGTAGAAGTTAATTCCAATGATTCAGAGAATCATAACTATAAAGAAACTTGTGTCTAAAAAGAACACTTAATTAGAGGCATGTCATGGCACACAATCATCGTGCATTGAGGATTCCATTTTCTATGCTTGGGAATGCTCATCACAGAGGTAAGAATAATATCTGCTTCATAATAGATATTTATATGTGAGTATAATTCCATATTAGATAAAATAAGAGTAGTTCATAGATTTAAATATAAACTTGGGATCTCTAATTATCAATTAGCTTTTAGTTATGTTGGTTCTCGCATTTGTATTTATACACTATCATGCTCTTCTTTATATCGAAAAACAGCTATTAAATTATCCATTTCTAGTAGGAAGTAGGGTAAACATTAGAATCCATCTCTCCACCTTTCTTATCTATCGAGAGTTGTTTGGCTCGAGTAGCTATCAAGGTTGAAACTTTGTGTCCTCTTGTCTCAGCACCAATGTTGATTTTAATGGGGTGAATATCTCTATCTTCTGATAGTTGTACGAATACGAACATATTAATCTTTTCTGTCTCAATTATAGACAAGTTGGTCATCACATGTTAGCTTGCACTCCATAACCCCTTCCCCAATCTCTCTATCTGTTGTCGTCTCCATTGTGCTGCCTACCTCAGCTTGTTCCTACTTCAAACTCTTTAGTTCTACGAGTAAATCCACTATTTTGCCACTAACATTTTAGTCAAGAAAGTAGCTAACCTGATATCATGTTCAAATTATCCAATTCTTATAGGAATTAGGTTGAACAATAGAAATCCACCTCCCTTCTCACCAAGGGTCGTTTACTTAAGTAGCCATCAAGGTTGAAATATCGTGATCCTTCATCTCGATGCAGATAAGGAATTCATGGGGGTGAATCACTCTATCCTTAGTAGTTCTATGAGTACAAACACATTCGTCTTTTCTATCTCAATTACAGACGAGTTGGTCATCGCATGTTAAGTTGCACCTGTTCTCTAGTCTGCCACTGTTTTCAGTGAATTTCGATTCTCTTTCCATTGCAATCAAAAAGATTACAAACCACGCGAGGCTAAGTAGCCTTGTGGGCCATGAGGCTAAATAGCCTCGTGGGCACGCAAGTTTATTTAACCTCACATGTCGCGAGGCTACTGTAGCCTCGCGTGCCGCGAGGCTAGCGTGGCCTTGTGGGGCTGGCCTCTTGTAGGGTCCTTCAATTTTTTTTCGTTCTATATGACCCCCTTCAAAGTTTTCAAAATTTTATTTCTCCATTTGTTTAACAAAATTTTGAAATACTTTGGATTATACTTTAATTTTAGCCGCATTCTTGTGTAAACTATAACTTTACGCTAGGCTACGATAGCCTCGCGTGTTAGTAACATCTCCTCATACTCCTCTCGAGATTAGTACCTCAAATTTGGGCCGCCCATTTCAAATCCAGTTATTTGAGGCACCAATAACTTTTTCTCTTCTCTTTTTCCTCTTCTTTTCCAACTCCTCAAGGAACCCAAGAAACCCCAATTTTTCCACCTCAGTTTCTCATTGATTTACCTTGATTTCTTTGATCAAATGGCTTCTAGATGCTCTTCCTTGAGCCGTGGCAATGATTTCATTGCTCCAGGGCCATTGTAAGTGGCAATTTTGCCATCAATTTCAGGTGAGTAGGGGGTGAGGAGCCGTCGGCGATCGTCGCACGCTGCAGTGGTTCCTCCCCCAAGGCTTTAGCCTCGCATGCCAACCTTTTGGCCATGTGTAGCTACCTGTCTCGCGTATTATGCAAGGTTAGGCTAGCCTTGCATGCCACAGTTTGGCTACGCGAGGCTACCTGCCTCGCGTATTATGCGAGGCGGGGCTAGCCTCACATGCCATAGTCCAACTACGCGAGGCTACCACCCTCGCGTATTACGCGAGGCTGGGCTAGCCTCGCATACCGCAGTTCGGCTATGCGAGACTAACAGCCTCACGTGTATCGCATGTTATACAAGACTATTTTAGCCTCACATGCAGAATCACTTAGAAAAATTTTCTTGAGTTCTTCCTTTTAGATCTTTTTGACTTTTGTTTTCCTATCTTTGGTAGTCAACTACTCCAATGACGCACTTTCCAAATGCAACTTTTCGCATGTAGAGGTGGGCTGACGGCAACCTCCAGTTCTGATTCACAGAGCCAGTGCCAAACTTCACTCTAGGCAGTTTCAAGGATCGTGTTGAATGACTCTTCCAAGGAAATCAAACAACTCTTAGAGAATTAATTACCGATGCACTACTAGATGGGTTAAGCCCCCGTCTTTTGGAGAAATCCTTATTTTATTTGGGGATCAGCTCACTATTCCAGACAAAGCTCTATATGTGAATGAGCATAAGTGGGTTTGAGATGTAGGTGTTCAAATATTTCTTCCAGATATGGTTAGGAGTTATCCATTAGCGTATCTCCAGAAGCTATCTGTTCCGCGCACTATGAATTGGAACGTGACCAGAGAACAAGACAGGATAGGTATCGGCAACTTTGGTACCATCAGTGCCTATCAAGATGGTCTCAGCAGATCGTCACCAGTCTTCATTCTGACTGATTCAATAAGGACTACCCCTTAGTGAAGTTCCTCGAAGACCCAACACCTTCTTGAATAAGTTCTTGTCTAAGAAAGGGCTAAAGCCGGACCATAACTTCAGAACTCCTAGTTGGATATACTCGACTGAGAACATATGGTGGAGCAGAATGGTGGATTTCATACTTGCCATTTTTGGGGATACCCTACGAGACTTTGGTCTTTTCGGCGCCATCAGGAACGTCTAGTTTGGCCTCCCTCATAGTGCCTATCATTTATACATTATCCTCAAGATGTTTAATCCACACTCGGGTTTCTTTTTTACTCCAGTGGGAGAACTTGGCTTCACCCTCCAAGAGATATTCGAGATTTCATTGCTAGCCATAGGAGAGCTGCCATGAAGAGTACATACCCATTTTGTGATCAGTTGAATCAGTTAAAGGAGCAAGATAGGTCTGCATATGAGACGTACTGGGAGATGTAATGTTCAGAATTTGAGCTGAGATTTCTAGAATGAGAAGTTAAGGGGTTGGACAAAAGACTTGAGCTTTTTACTTATTTCGCAATTTAGATCAAACCCATGTCAAAGTGGCTAGGCACGAGGGGCTAAGTGATGAAGCTATCTGGGAGAGGATTTCAAATCTGGGAGTTGCATCATATACTGTTGAGTCTGATAAAGATGGATTCAAAGCGTGCATGCAGTTTGAGAGCTTTTATTATCAAGCCAAGTATAGGGTTTCTGATAGGGACTTCTTGTCGGATTCTTGATGATGTGGCTCAAGAGGTGTGTTATGCCTTCACTTTCGAAAGAGGCCATTGCCATCGGCGTGGTATATCCGCAGTGCTCCTTGCTCATGGCCGGTCTCTTGGACTTCTTCCTACCATAGTCTGTAGCCTACAAACGATTTGAGAGAACTTCATACCGAAATCAACAAGATAGAGACTATTGTAAATGATAAAGGGAAAACGATATACAAGACCCCAAACCCTCAAGTTAAGCTACCATACAAATATCTGATGGCTTGGTTTATACTTCACTGCTCTAAACTGATGATGGCTCCGACTTCCAAGGATCTAGCTTCCCTGCCCTACGTGTAGTAGCATGAGAATTTTGACTGGACGAGCTACTATGTGTCTGCCATTTGCAGGACCCTGCGGAGTCATCAAAATTATTAGATCTATTGTAGCTTCCCCGAATTTCCTGACGGTAATTATAGTGATAGTTTTCAAGACATCCAAGAACTAGACGGCTTCAGAACTCTGTCTTCGGACTGTTTTTGGTGGTTGATAAATATCCGTTCAGGACACTTAGTGTATTGTCAGAGGATAACCTGCCACATAGAGTCTTATTTTCCAAGTCAATTTTGGCTATTCTCAACTGTACGTGGGGAACCAGAACCAAAATCTTCATTTTCAGGGTAATCTCTTTGAAAGAGCTTGAGCTTGGTACCACTTTTGCGTTGGTGGCACGGATGCTCAGTTCACCCTTCCTCGCAAGATGCCCAATCAATCTCTTTTTTAAACCTTCTGCACCTGGTATCATGTTGCCAATACCATTACAGGCTTTCGCATGAACCGTGACTGCATAAGAGAGATTGAAGCTTATTACACCCGTAAGAAGAGTGAGTAAAGGACTCGGCTTAGAGGCGTGAACGAGTTCTTTAATTAAAGGATGACAAGAAGGAGCTGCTATGGTTAGAGATGAAGCAGCAGTCAGAGAGGGTGATAGTGCAGCAGTGGGAGAGGCTGATGTCGCAGGACATAGAATAGAAGTTGAGCTTGCAGATCAAACGACTGGGGTCCAAGGTGAAGAAGCTCTTGTTGGTGCCACCACTAGGGGTGTCACTCATAAGAGACCTCATTCCAGTGAAGTTGATTCTTCAAGAGGGAGGAGAAGGAAGAAGAAGGCTCGATCG
Organism: Dracaena cambodiana; assembly: GCA_036321105.1. Classification (NCBI taxonomy): domain Eukaryota; kingdom Viridiplantae; phylum Streptophyta; class Magnoliopsida; order Asparagales; family Asparagaceae; genus Dracaena; species Dracaena cambodiana. Next base: position 10,820,275 of record JAYEPQ010000005.1, read on the forward strand.
ACTTCTGCTCCTTCAATAGCCGTAGATGATGACCCAATACTTGATGTGGCAGTGCCAGTTCAAGAAGTGGCATCCCCAGTGATGGAATCGGCAGATCAGGTGCCAACGAGAGCTAGCCAAGCACTTGGGTTTGGTGTGTCAGAACCAGCTGCTACGGTCTACTCAAAGCATGATACGCCGCCAGCCACTGCTAATGCTCCTGCAGATCTTGTACTCGTGTCTCGAGCAGCTGATGTACCTGCTTCTCCACAGGTTTTAATTCCATCTACTTCAGCAACACCCGTAATCTAACTACAGGACTAGTTTCTCCAGGTAATAATATACACCAACTCTTTTGTTTTAGCAATCTTATTATAACTTGGCTTCATTTTCTTCTTTTCTTGTTATTTTAGGGGCTGGCTTTTCTTGGGTGTGTTCGTCCTTGGCTGGATCGGTCTCGCTTGATCTTATAGATTATTTTGGTTAAGTGGTCTGGATCATGATGTTGGTGATGGATATAGTGATATTAGTGTCAATAACGGTTATTTCGAACCTTCGAGTAGCAAGCACAGCTCGCTCCGCCCTGAAGATACAGAACTGGTAGGTCAGGAAAGCACCACTGTTCCAAGTGGCACTACAACATGTATCTCTTTAATTACTCTAGCACACACCCTTGTTACCCCCATTTTATCAAAATGTTGGTTTCTTTAAAGGGTATATGTTGTCTGTATAGGTACGATAGCCATCAGTTTGTCTTCATCAATGTCAGCTACTTCAGCCGAAGCAGGTGACTCGTCGGCGACGACTCTCGTTCCTCCTCAAGCTCCTCCAACTACTGTAGTTATTACTCTATTCACAGTTGTAAGTGTTGTCATAGAGGGAGAGAACGCTGCAGAGCCCCGGATCATGACCGTGTATTCGCATGAATCTCATGTATTCTCTTTCGATGGTACTTCAACTACAGGGAATATCTTAGAGGAGAGTCCACCATCTGAGATGGCGCCTATTGGAACTAGTGCCGCTACTACTTATGAGGTTATTGCACCTGTTAGGATTTTTTATTTTTAGATTTTTGGGATTCTTTATTTTGCACTTTCGGCAGTTTTTTAGGGTAACTAATTTAAAAAAAAAAAACTAAAAAAACTGAAAAACAAAACTGAAAAAAAAAATTAATAAATTTATGTATTTTTATCAATAGATCAACCTAATTCAGATAAAAGAACAAATTTAGATTTGAAATTGGATAGGAGAGTAGATTGGACGATACACTTTGAATTTTATGAAAAAGATTAAAATTTGAAAAATAAATACGGCTAATAGTAGTTTTGAGTCAAGTATACATCTATTTTTCACTTCACAATACTTTATTAGGTTAAGGACAAAGATGATAACGCATGAGTAAGTCTTCTCGCTCTAAACAAAAAAGTGAGAATAAAATAATGGGGTGGGTCTAGTATTAAGGTAATAGCCTAGAGAGTGATAAAATAATGGGGTGAGCCTGATATTAAGGCAATAGTCTCAAGAGTGAAAAAAAAGAGTATGATTCAAGTAATCAGGTACTTTGCGCTTAAGTAAGCGTAAATATTCACATGAAAGGAAAAATATTATAAAAAAAGAAAAAGGAAAAGAGTATGAACTGAGTAATCAGATACGTTACGCCTAAGCAAGTGTGAATATTCGCATGAAAGGTGAAATATTCTTTAAAAAAATTTAAAAAAAGGAAAAGAAAAAAAGAAAAAAAAAAGAAAAAAATGTTATGAGAGAGAAGATGAATCATGAGTTAGAGTTAGAGTTAGAGTCCAAAACCGAAGTAGACTATCACACATACACGTAGTTGTATAGGAGCCAATAGATTATCTGTTAGTGGGTATTGAAAGATAGGATTTAAATTTTTGATTAAAATGATAGGTGTATTTGATATGACGCTCGATTTGAAAATTGATAATCTAAATGTGTTTTTGAATTTGTATATTAGTGAGATTAATTGATGAAAATATTATAAAAAAAAAAATTTCTTTCTTTTGTATAAAATTTCTATTTTTCTTGATTTTTGGTTATCCTTATTTTTCTTTTCTTTATTCCTAAATTTATTTTCTTCATAAATTTTGTGGGTATATTCACTGCAAACCTGCACGAGACAACACTAGTCCACTAGGGTAATCTAAGGGTTTAAAGGCTTGTTGCATGTGCTAAGTGCAATCGCGATTCCTGCGAAAGTGAGTTAGGATTTTTATTTTTCTTTTTGGATTTAGGTTTTACTTGAGGACTAGCAAAAGATAGGTGTGGGGGTGTGATGAGTGCCATATATTACATATTTATAGCATTCATATTACCTATTTTTGTATATAAATAATGCTACCGGATATTGTTAGTGTGTTTTTCAGGAATTTTATTCGTACAAGGAGATGGTATGAAATCGGAGTTGGAGTAGGAAATCAAAATTCAAAAAGTTTCCAAACTCAGCAAAGCTATAAGACTACGATGATGCAGAGACTCAAAGTCGAATACAGTCCGGAATATTAAACGTACAAGATAAGTGTTTCACGTGGAAAAAAACTCAAGACATTTTCACATATATTAGCCACTAATAAGCGGTTTACCCGCCAAATGGCGGCCCAATATGGGCCCCAATCTTCCAATTTTCTCTCGTGGCTTCATTGTAATCTTTTAGTTTCATAATTGTATCAGAATTGGGCTTGGATTTCTAAAACTTATATATTGGTCGTATCCTTGTATTCTAGAGAGAATCCTAGAAGTTTTTGTACTATTTTTAAATTAATAAAATTAGTATTTTGCTGAAAATGGTAGCGGCCACAATACCGTGCTCCAGAGGTAAGCCATCACTTTAATTCTTTATTTACTTTTTAGATAGAGTTAATTACTTTCTAGTATAGATTTATTTGCTTCCTAGATTAAATTTTATTGTGTTCATGAATAAAAATGATTTTGCTTATTAGAAATATGAGTAGCTAATTTTCTTTAGCCCTAGGATGTAGATAAAGTTAGTTTAATAGATCTAACATGGATTTATCTCATCTGCTTCTTAAAAAGAAATAAAGTTATGATTTTTCTAGAAATAAATAAAAGATAGAGTTTACAAATCATAATTCTTTGATAGATTATGCTTAATTAATATTTTGATAATCTATACTTAGATGAAGTTTGGAATTCTTATTCTTTGTTTATTTTTAGAATTATCAATAAAGATATTCCTATAAATAAATTGAATTGAGTAAACTTGTAAATCTAAATTCTTTGATAGGTTATACTTAAATTCGGTCATTTGATAGCCTATACTTAGATTAAGATTTGAAGTTTATTTTTTTACTTTTGTTTATAAGATTTTCTATTTAATATGATTTATTTATTAGAAATGTGTTATCTTCGATGGTTTATACTTGCACATCACCTGATAGGTCATACTTAGGGGCACTTGATTAAAATCAAATTAAAAAGATCATATTTTTAATATCTTACTTAACCGTGCATAATTAAAAAGATAGGAAGAAAGAGATAACTTATTGTTAAGTTATTATTCTAGTGAATTCAAAATTCTAGGCTAATCTCTAAAACTTAGAACCAATCTTTTCTCATGTTAATCCACTAGAACTAAAGAAATAGTAAGAATCACAAAATACCTGAGATTTTTGTGTGACGACCTGTATAGCGCTACAACTGATACTGTGCGCTTGTATTAAATATCACATCAAGTTTTTTTTAATTATTTACCCTAAAAAAACTACCCAAAGTGCAAAATAAAGAAACCCAAAAATCTAAAATAAAAAAATCCTATAAATAAAAATAAAATCCTTAAAAAATAAAAATCTCCTAATTCACTCCTCCATACCTAAAGTTGTGCACGCCCTCATATACAAACCAATTGTGGTAAAATAAATATGAAAACCATTATACAAATACTATACAAATAATGAGAGTCGTAAAAGTTACGATCTCAATATCATCACCCTATTAATACATGGTAAGCGGTTACGACCTCTCGATCGCTTCCCACTTTTATAGTGTGTGCATTTTAAACGTGAAGTGGGTGCATTATTATATCTCATCAACCTCCTATAAGTCACAAAATTACCTATCTGTAACTTATGCTGCCCTCACTTTTTCTTTGTCCACATGTAAACATTAACAATTTGGTTAAAGAATTCTTTATTATAAACCTGCCAATCATCATTAGTAACAAGCATACATGTAGAAATATCATGAGGTGAGAAGAGTGCTATATGATCAAGTGAATGTGGTGGTGGCTCTTCTAACTCACAAAGTAATGCAAGCTCCTCTGCAAACAAATCCTCAAAAATTTGCTCATAATTCAATGGCACACTTGCATAAGTATCATCATTCATAGAATCAGTATGTGCCAATTCATTTAATAATATGAGCTCATCTTTGAACAATTGCTCAAATGAGGGTTCATCATCAGTGCAAGAGGTCGAATGAGAGTGCAAATGAGGGAGCTCGTTGCGTACTCATCCATATTAAATATGTTCAATGTCACAGTCATATTTCCAAACGATAACTTCATGAGGCCACTCCTGCAATCAATTAATGCATTTGATATTGTAAGGAATGGTCTACCCAAGATAACTAGAATTTGATTCCGTGGATTGGAGATCGGCTCAGTTTCTAAGACAATGAAGTCTATAGGAAAGATAAATTCACGATTTTAATGAGCACATCTTCAAGCATACCAAATGGTCTCTTGATAGAACGATCCGCTAGCTGTAATGTGACCTTGGTAGGTTGAAGTTTTCCTAACTCCAGTTGCTGATAAACAGTATAAGGAAGCAAGTTGACATTACCCCTAAATCAAGCAACGCCCTATCAAATGTAGTGTTCCTAATAGTGCATGAGATTGTAGGGAAACCTGGATTTTTGTACTTGATAGGCAAAGAGTTAGAGAGGATATGTGATATATTTACAATAAGAAAAACTTTCTCAGGAACATTTCTTGCTCATTTCTTAGTACACAAATCCTTGAGGAACTTAGCATAAGTAGGAACTTGTTGTATAATATCAAGGAGTGGAATATTAACCTTCACCTGCTGAAATATTTCAAGAATCTTTTCTACTTGCGGTGAAGGCTTTCTAAACCGATTGGAATATTGTGCTTTCGGCTTAGGAACAGATTCTTCTAAATGAGTATGTGACAGTGATGGAGGTGATGGAGATGGTTGTAGAGAAAGGAGTGGAAGAGATGATGCAGCCTACGAGATAGTAGGAGTGGGATCAGGGGGCATGGCTACATTATTGTCCACTTGCTTGCCAGACCTAAGCGTATGAATGGCAATGCATTGGTGGACATGCGACTAATTGGAGTTTGAGGAACTGGCATTGGGGTTCGTTATGGGTTGACTTGGAAAGGTTTTCTGGTCACGTTCACTCATCTGACTCGCTAATTGTTCAACCTGCTGCTCTATATTCTTTATAGATTGAAAGTTCAAGAGCAGTTACTGACTTGTACTTTGAATAAAGTCAGTTGACACTTTCATAAGATTTTGCATGTACGTGTTAAGGTTAGAATGAGACTTGAGAAGATTTTTAACGTTCTTGTCAAGTGACTGGAATCGCTTTTCTTGATCATTATTAGACCCCTGTTGTGTATATGAGTGGTTTTGTATAGGTGGTCTATTCTGATTGTTCCCATAATTTGAAACGTTTGGATGTTGATAAGCACCCACATTTGGTCTTGAAAACTGACCAGTGACTAGAGATTGCATGTTAGGGTTAGAAGGCCCCTGATATTGCTCTTAATCCCATGATAGATTTGGATGGTTCCTCCAGCCAGGATTGTATGTAGGAGCATAAGAATTATTTATGAGTTGTTGATACAAGGCGTTAGTCTGTTCAAGTGTGGGACCCATGAGATTCGTTAATAATGGACGCTCCTCCATAGTATGATTCAGAGTTCCGCAATTAAAACATGTGGAAATTTGAATTTGATTTAACTGACCCACCGGTGGAGCACTAGGAGTCTCCAATGCCTCAATTCTCCTCATAAGGGCTGCAATCTTAGTTTCGGTAGTTATAGAGCTGTCGACGCTATGGATACCACCCTTATGCGCAGAAGTTAATGCACTGGGCTTCTCAGTGGGACTCTCCCACTGCATAATCTTCCATGATAGGTCCTCAAGAAAGTCTCATGCTTCATCCTCATTCTTTTTCATGAACTTCCCCTAACACATGGACTCAAGAGAGTTTTGAATGTATAATCGAGTCCTTCATACACGATTTGACACAACCGCCACTTTTCTATCGCATGGTGGGGGCACTGAGCTAAAAGATCCTTGAACCGTTCCAAGTATTTCCAGAAGGGTTCTCCAGGTACTTGACGAAATTGATTGATTTGATTTCTCATCCTTACCGTTTTATGCGTGGGATAATACTTCTTGAGAAATACTACAACGAATTCATCCCAAGTAGTGATTGAATCAGTAGGCATACTGTACAACCACTTCTTAGCATTATCCTTGAGTGAAAAGGGGTTGAAGCGGAGCTTAATTGCATCCTCCGATAAGTGTTGCAGTTTTATCATCACGCATACTTCATGAAATTCACTGATAAAGCAATATACGTCCTCTGAATCAGAACCAGTGAATTTAGGAAGCATACTGATGTACTGCGGCTTTAATTCATAGTGATTACCCGCTGTGTGTGGAAGTTTGATGCATGATGGCAATGATGTGTGCAACGAGTAACATTGATCCTGAAGGATCGGGATCGGTTGGTCCATCTTGGCACCCATGAGCAAATCTGATCTCACTAGTCGACCACATCGATCTGGGGTCCAATGTAGCATGAACCAGCGACCGTGAGTGTATGCGTGAATTTCCTAAACTAATGTAAGAAGTGGGGAGTGGTGGAGAGAAAAATGGTAGAATAGATATGATCAAATAGAAATTGTGATTCCTACAATGCCTAATATGTTTTTTTAATTTTTTTTACAGAACCAGATGACCAAAATACAGAACTGGAGAAAAGAAGAGATCAAACCTCACCTTGATAGCCGCCAATTAGCAGTTTTCACCGTTGAATAGCGGCCAAACCAAAAGATTTGACTATCTAGTTTTGGCTAATTAGTTCAGAGGCTCTTTTGATTCTTTTTATCTTCCTGTATCTGTACTGTAAGTTTTTTTCACACTCAACACACATTGTTAACCCGTAAAACGTTAGAAAAAGCAAAAAAACACCGTCGATCCCCGGCAACGGCGCCAAAAACTTAATGTGATATTTATTACAAGCGCACAGTGCCAGTTGTAGCACTATACATGTCATCCCACAGAGATCTCAGGTGTTTTGCGATTCTTACTATTTCTTTAGTTCTAGTAGATTAACAAAAAATTCTAAGTTGAGAAAAGATTGGTTTTAAGTTCTAGAGATTAGCCTAGGATTTCGAATCCATTAGAATAATAGCCTAACAATAAGTTATCTCTTTTTTCCTATCTTTTTAATTATGCACGGTTAAGTAACATATTAAAAAGGTGATATTTTTAATTTGATTTTAATCAAGTACCCCTAAGTATGACCTATCAAGTGATATGCAAATATAGACCATCAAAGATAACACCTTTCTCAAAAATAAATCATATCAAATAGAAAATCTTATAAACAAAAGTAAAGAAATAAACTTCAAACCTTAATCTAAGCATAGGCTATCAAAAGACCGACTTAAGTATAACCTATCAAAGTATTTAGAGTTACAAGTTTACTCAATTCAATTTATTTATAGGAAAATCTTTATTTATAATTCTAAAAATAAACAAGGAATAAGAATTCCAAACTTCATCTAAGTATATATTATCAAAATATTAATTAAGCATAATCTATCAAAAAAATTATGATTTGTGAAATCTATCTTTTATTTATTTATAGAAAATTCATAACTTTATTTCTTTATTGGAAGAAGATGAGATAAATCCATATTAGATCTATTAAACTAACTTCATCTACATCCTAGGGCTAAAAAAAATTAGCTACTCATATTTCTAATAAGCAAAATTATTTTTATTCATGAACACAATAAAATCTAATCTAGAAAGCGAATAAATCTATACTAGAAAGCAATTAACTCTATCTAAAAAGCAAATAAAGAATTAAAAGTAATGGCTTACCTCTAGAGCATGGTATTGTGACCGTCACTCCTTCAGCAAAATCTTAATTTTTTTAATTTAAAACGAGTACAAAAACTTCCAGGATTCTCTCTAGAATACAAGGATACGGCCAATATATAGGATTCAAAAATCCAAACCCAATTATAATACAATTGTAAAATTAAAAGATTACAGCGAAGCCACGGGAGAAAATTGAAAGATTGGGGCCCACATTGGGCCGCCATTTGGCAGGGAAACTGCTAATTAGCGACTAATATATGTGAAAATGTCTTGAATTTTTTTCCACGTGAAACACTTGTCTTGTACGTTTAATATTCCTGACTGTATTCGACTTTGAGTCTCTGCATGATCGTAGTCTCATAGTTTTGCTCAGTTTGGAAACTTTTCGAACTTTGATTTCCTACTCCAACTCTAATTTCATATCATCTCCTTGTACGAATAAATTTCCTGAAAAACACACTAACAATACCCGAGTAGCATTATTTATATACAAAAATAGGTAATATGAAGGCTATAAATATGCAATATATGGCACTCATCACACCTATTATTGATCGCTCTTCCATTGGCATCCTCCTACAGCCTTTTGGCTCCCCATCTGACAAGACTTTTGTCTTCATCTTCTGCTCCTCGGCCGCCTCCAGTCATGCCTCCAACTGTTGTAGAAGCAGTACCTTCTTTGCCTCTAGCCCGGCCGGACATTCTCATGAAAGATTTCTTGTAGCATTTCATAAGAGGATTCCACCAGCTATTTTATCGTTGCATATCATTGATTCTGGCTAGGCGGGACTCCTAGTATTTGGGTTGTCTAAACCTGTTTAGCTATATTGAGAATATTGAGAGGATCGGTGGTTCTGATGGGGCTTCTTTTTACCGGGCATGTCTGCAAGCACTAGATCAATATTTGGAAAGTTTGAATAACCTGAGCCTGGTCAATATATCTGTCATTGTTGATATTGAAGTTGCTCGAGCTCATGCTGAGCTACATCTTTTCCAAAAGGAGCTAAAGAAGAAGGAAGAAGTATGCACCCGAGAGCTCCAGGACTTGGCCAATGTTTAAAGTGGAATGGGCAATGAGCTTGAGCGAGCCGAAAGATGGAAGCCTCGTAGAGAAACATCTCTCACAACCGTAAGGCAATTGCCATTGCTCAAGCTGTTCTTCAGACAAAAGAGTTTGAAATTTAACGAGATCATGAAGCGTTATGAGGCCCTAACTCACCAGCAGGCATAGATACAGCAAGAAGTGGCCATGCAGACCAAGGCTTTGGAAGACGTACGCATTGAAGCAGCACAACGTCTTGTTATTAATGAGGATGTGCTACGTTGTCAAGCTACTATTGTTGCTGAAGAAGCTCATTCAAAGAACCTACGGGAAGTAGAAGACAGGTTAAGAGCTCTGACAGACCACTGATATTTCTCTTTTGTATTTCCTCTCTTTTTCTTGTTACATACTTTGTACTTTTCATATATAAAGGAAAATATTATTTTTGCCTTTCAATCGTAATGCATTATTTCCGATATTTGTGACATGTACAATGATATAATGGATGGATGTTTACAACATTCTGATAATAATACAGTTGCGATTGAACTCAATGAATGGATCTTCATTTTTAGACTAACAAATGGATTTTCTTTTGGAATTGATGAATGGATCTAATGGAAAATGGTAGTTTACTAAGGATGTGAAAACATCTTAGCGAGCGAATTGTTTTGACAGTGACATGAGTATGATGGAAATTAGTTTTGCAGAGTGACTCATCTGGTTGACAGACAGAGCCAAGATGATTGGTTTGAGATGAAAGAGTGACTCGCTTGGTTGACAAACAGAACCAGGATAATCGAATTAAAATTGAAGGAGTGGTTCACCTGGGCAGCTTGGGCACGTCCGTGTAGCTCAGACTTGAACCAGTGATCGTGTTAGGATCAATGGGTATTCGCCCGGACGGCTTGAGCACATCCATGTAGCTTGGACTTGAATTAGTGATCGTGTTAGGATCGAGGAGTGGTTCGTCGGGGCAGCTCAGGCATATCCGTGCAAGTCGGACCTGAATCAGTAATTGTGTTAGGATCAAGGGGTGATTCGCTCGAGCGCTCGGGCATGTCCATGTAGCTTGGATTTGAACTAGTGATCGTGTTAGGATAAGGGGTGATTCGTCCGAGCAGCTCAGGCATGTCCATACAGCTCGAACTAGAATTAGTGATCGTGCTAGGATCAGGGAGTGGTTCGCCTGGGCAGATTGGGCACGTCCGTGCAGCTCAGACTTTAACCAGTGATCGTGTTAGGATTATGGGGTGGTTCACCTGGGCAGCTCGGGTATGTCCGAGCAGCTCGGTTTGAACCAGTGATCATGTTAGGATCAAGGGGTGATTTTCCCGGGCAGCTCGGGTACGTCCGTGTAGCTCGGACTTAAACTAGTGATCGGGTTAGATCGAGGGGTGGTTCGCCCAGGCAGTTCAGACACGTCAGTTCAGCTCGGACTTGAACCAGTGATCGCATTAGGATTAAGGGGTGGTTCGTCCGGATAACTCGGGCACATCTGTGCAGCTCGAACTTGAACCCATGATCGTGTTAGGATCAAGGGATTTGGCATAGGTGTACTGTTAAACTTACCAAGATGACCGGGTTAGGGTCAAAGGAGGGTATTGTTTGTTATAGTGTGTGTGATGGTTTAAATCTTACTGTCAGAGAAAAGAGCTTACGTAACAGGTTTGATCGTATTGAGGTGATATCGTGAGATGATTTGAATCTTACTATTAAAGTTAAGAGTTTAACATGACAGGTCCGCGGAACTTTTAGCAAATCTCCAGCTATAAAATAATTTAATATGCCTCTACCAATCGCTGTCTGCGTTAGGCTGGCCATGCTATTCCTCTCAACATGATAAGTTTGTCGAGGGTTTCGTTTAGGCTTAAATACCAAATGTTCTCTCTTCCCTTCACCTTTTCAGCATCGGGTTGTTAATGCCCCAGTATGATAGGATTGGTCGAGAATTTCAATCTCCTCTTACCCCTTGCCTCGAAGGCGCTATACTATTCACACATTACTCCTTATCATAATGGGTTGGTGAGGATTTTGATTTCCTCTTCTCTTTGCTTTATCACCATCGAGCGGTTCATGCTTTTACTTCAGTATGAGAAGTGGTTGACGATTTAATTTCCTCTTTCCTTTGCCTTTACAGCTATGGATCGTTCATACTTTTTATTTTAGCATAATAGATTGTCGAGAAACTTATTCTCTTCCCTTTGATTTTGCAGCACTCAGTAATGACGTGTCTTCATAGGATAGTATCGCGATAAATTTGTCATGGGATTTTTAGCAAACCCTTAACTATCAACGGATTTGATATGTCTTTACTAATCGTCGTTTGCTTTAGGCTAGCCATGTTATTCCCCTCAGCATGATGAGTTATCGAGGGTTTTATTTGGGCTTAAATGCTAGACGTTCCCTCTTCCCTTTGCCTTTTCAGCACTGGGCGATTGGTTTCATACTCTTACCTCCCAGTATGGTAGGGATGGCAAGAATTTTTTAATTTCTCTTCCCATTGCCGTGTTGGCATTGGGCAGCAAACTTATTAGCCTCTTTTTCTTTCTTTTTTTTCAAAGATGACTATATGTAGTACTTTTTCAAGAACTTGTCATTGATAAGCATCATCATTTTGTCACTGTCTTGATTAATCAGATGATAGGCTCTATTTGAGTAGACAGTATCTACTACAAAGGGTCCTTCCCATTTGGGTTCAAACTTTTTCTTAGTCTTGTGGGTCATGATTATTGGTCTCTTAACAGCTAAAACCAAGTCTCTCTCTTCGAAAGTTCTTTGTTTAACTTTCTTGTTAAGTGCTCTTGAGGTACGCGCTTGGTACAACTCAATTTGTTATTGTGCGCTCAAGCGCTTTTCGTCCAAGGCTTCTAACTCTTAGAGCCATTGTTGATATTTTTCTTCAGTCGTCATCTTCGTTGTCGGTGCTACACATAGGGATGGGATTTGAATTTCGAGTTGTAAAATGGCTTCGCAACCATATACTAAAGAGAAGGGCATAACTTTGGTTATGGTTTGCACCACAGTATGGTAAGCTCATAGACACTCACCTAACTTTTCATTCCAATTGCGTTGACTTGAAGAAACAAACTTTTTAAGGAGTTTTATGATAGTCTTGTTGAAAGCTTCAGCGAGTCTGTTAGCTGCCGGATTATAAGGCATCGAAGCCACATCTTTAGTCCTGAATTTATAAGAGAATCGTACGAAGCCTTGACTAACGAATTGTGGTCCATTGTAATGGATGATCCATCGGGATATGCTAAAGCTGTAAATCACATGATGTTTCATGAAATTTACTATCTTTACCTCCCTCAAAGAGATAGCTTCTGTCTTCTATCTTTACTTCCCTCAAAGAGACAGCTTCTGCCCATTTGGAGAAATAATTTGTTATCACCAATATAAATCGATGCCCTTTGGAGGATCGCAGAGTGATTAGCCCAACAACATCCATGCCCCATATCTTAAACGGCCAACTGGAAGTTGATGTATACAAGTACTCTGCTGGTTGGTGTATGAAATTTGTATGCACCTGACAGGCGTGGCAACGCTTTGCGTATATAACAGCGTCTATAATCATCTTGGATCAAAAGTATTCCAGTCTCCTAATATGATCTCAAAACTTTGGTCCTAGCTAATGGGCCCCACAGGTCTCGTCATGTGTTTCCTTAACCACTTCTTCAGCGTTGCTTTTTGACAAACAGCAAAGTAAGATACCGTCATGAGACCTTTGATATAGAGTTTGCAGCATAGCATTTTAATAAAATTAGGTTGCCTTGTTTCTTATTGAGTCAGCTTCTTTAGGGTCTTCCGGAAGGATGTTGTGTAATGTATAGTCCACAAGCATGTATAGTCCACAAGCGAAAAGCGCCAATCCTACGGTTCAAATTTTATTCCAATGATTACGTCTATTTCAATGATTACGTCTAGGTGCAGAAGTTTGCGGCTTTCGATAGTAACATGCTTGGTTGACTTGCTGGGTAAGGCCAAAGTTGCAGTCAATGATGCAAGTGCATCGATGTATGTATTCTCGTATCTCGGTACATAGTCAATGTAGAATTCTTCGAGGTTGTTTGCCAGTTGTATCGCTGTTCAATTATATGGTATAAGGATTTCATATTTTACCTCATACTCTCCTATCATTTGATTAACAACTAGGTTTGGTCGTCATATACTTCAAGATGTCTGATGAATATCATATATTGTATTTTTCCTCTCATACTTTACTTATTTTTGTATATAAATAAATGCTACTTAGGTATTTTTAGTATCTTTTTCAGATAATCCGATTCATGCAAGGAGATGGTATGAAATCAGAGTTGGAGTCGGAAATTAGAGGCCGAAAAGTTTCTAAAGTGAGCAAAACTATGAGACTACGATGATGTAGAGACTCAAAGTTGAATACAGTTAGGAATATTAAACCTAGAAGACAAGGGTTGCACATGGACAAAATTTCATGAATTTATCTCAAATTTGAGCCGCTATTTAGCGGTTTTCATCGCCATTTGGCCGCCCAATGTGGGCCCCATGCGCCGAGATTTTTCATGTGGCTTCGTTGTAATTTTGTAACATTTCAGTTCTGCTATAATTAGGGTTTGATTTCCGAAGCCTATATATTGGCCTATCCTTGTATTCTAAAGAGGATCCTGAAGTTTTGTATTCGTTTTTAATTTAATAAAATTAGGGTTTTGCTGAAGGGGTGGCGGCCACAATACCGTGCTCTAGAAGTAAGCTATTGTTTTGATATCTTTATTAGCTTTCTAGATAGATTTAATTGCTTTCTAGTATAGATTTATTTGCTTTCTAGATTACATTTAATTGCTTTCTAGAATTATGAGTAGCTAATTAGTTTAGCTCTAGGATGTAGATGAAACTAGGATCCACCATGTAATTGCTTTCTAATGTTTTTCTTCTTGAATAAAAATAAATAAAGACATGATTTTTCTCTAAAAAAATTAAAATACAAGAACTCGAAATTAAGACTTTGATAGGTTATACTTGAATTAGCTTTCTTGATAGCCTATACTTAGTTAGGGTTTGAGGTTGTTGATTTTATCTTTTCATTGAATTATCTAAAGATTTAGTTTGTTTTTATGAGAAGTAGTATCTTTGATGAGTTATACTTGCACACCACTTGATAGCTCATACTTAGGGCTTTAAGGGGTGGCGGCCACAATACCGTGCTCCAGAAGTAAGCCATTGTTTTGAGATCTTTATTAGCTTTCTAGATAGATTTAATTGCTTTCTAGTATAGATTTATTTGCTTTCTAGATTAGATTTAATTGCTTTCTAGAATTATGAGTAGCTAATTAGTTTAGCTCTAGGATGTAGATGAAGGTAGGATCCACCATGTAATTGCTTTCTAATGTTTTTCTTCTTGAATAAAAATAAATAAAGACATGATTTTTCTCTAAAAAGATTAAAAAACAAGAACTCGAAATTAAGATTTTGATAGGTTATACTTGATTAGGTTACTTGATAGCCTATGCTTAGTTAGGGTTTGGGGTTGTTGATTTTATATTTTTTATTGAATTATCTAAAGATTTAGTTTGTTTTTATGAGAAGTAGTATCTTTGATGAGTTATACTTGCACACCACTTGATACCTTATGCTTAGGGCTTTAAATAAAGATTAAACTAAAAAGATCAATTTTTTATGAAAGAAGAAGATAATAGAAGTAAATACATGATTGAAAACTAGTGGATTCTAAATCCTAGGCTATTTAGATTAATCCGACTTCAACCTAGAATCCTTTGTTAATCCGCTAGACTAAGGAAAGAGTAAGAATCGCAAAAACACCCTAGATCTCTGTGGGACGACCTATACAGCGTTACACCGATACTGTGCGCTTGCAGTAATTTATCACATCAATGTCTTACCTTAATTGCCAAGCTATTTGAAGGCCGATTATAAGTGTATCATATTCCTCCATATTATTTGTGCACGATTTGGTTAGTGAGTATCCTTGAGGCACCACGTGCTTATGGGGAGATACAAGAACAACCTCCACACCGGCTATATCTCTTCTTGTTACCCCCATCGAAGAACAATTTTCACATTTATCCTTCTGAGACTTCATTGACCTCCGCGACTTCATCTGGGATGTCGACATGGAGTTTGAAATTTTCCATAATAGGGTGTTCAGTGAGAAAATCTGCTATGGTTTGGCCTTTTATCGCCTTCTAAGGTATGAAATGCATATCGTAGGGAGACAACAACAGTGCCCAATTTGCGAGCCTACCATTTAGTAACCCCGGCTTAGTCATGAGTACTTTTAGTGGGTTTACCTGGAAAATGACGTGCATCGTTTGGTCAACTAGATAGTGTTAATCTTTTGAACTGCAAACACTAGCGCCAGACATTCTTTCTCGATTGGACTATAGCAATGCTCTGCACCAATCATTGTTCGATTAAAGTAGTAAATCGCCTACTATTGGTCATGTTTGTTATGTTGAGCCAATAGGGCACCCAGAGCATAATCTATTGCTCATATTTAGATAAGGAAAGGTTTCCCTGAAATAGGTACCATTAATACATACGGCTTTGTGAAGTAGTCTTTAATGTCCTCGAAGGCCTGTTGGCAAGTTTCGTCCCAAACGAATGAAACTCCTTCTAACATATTTGCTATGAATTATCGGATATATGCCAGCTTGCCCTACAACCCCTGAATTCCTTCAAATTTTGTGGCAGCTGCATTTCTTTTATCACCTTGACTTTATCAGGGTCAAGGTGCACTCTTTTTTAAGTTACCACAGATCATAAGAACTTTCCGCTAGATATTTCGAGAAATGACATGGTAGGGTTCATCTTCAATTGATGTCTCCTCATAATGTCGAACATCACCCTCAAATCCTACAGATGATCTTCTTTCTTCTTACTTTTAATGGTGAGGTCATCCACATAACATTCGACAATTTTACATAAATGTTCTTGAAAGATGAAACTCATGGCTCGTTGGTAATAGCGCCGGTATTTTTCAATCCAAATGGCATTAGGTGTAGCAATATTTCCAGAGCGGTGTTCTAAATGCCTATATTTCTCGTCTTCTGGATGCATTTTAATCTGGTTGTACCCCGAGAAACTGTCCATAAAGGACATTTGTTCAAACATGCAAGTATTATCAATCATAACATCTATGATTGGAAGCGAAAACTCATCCTTCGGACATGCAGTGTTGAGGTCTCGAAAATCTATATATATTCTTATTTTGCTATTTTTCTTGGGCATAGGCACAATGTTTACTACCCAGTCTGGATGTTGCTCTTCGCAGATAAACCCCGAATCTATCAACTTCTTTACTTCAAACTCTATGGCCTCCATTAATTCTGGCTTAAAACGTCTTTGTTGTTGCTTTACAGGTTTAGCATCTGGTTTAATATTGAGTCGATGCATAGCAACCTGCAGGTCTAATTCGAGCATATCATCATAGTTCCATGCAAAGATGTCAATGTACTCTCTTGTCAGAGCTACCAAATTTTCTTTCTCTCGAGGAGTTAGACCCTCACTTATGAAGATGGGTTTTGGATTTTTCTCAGTTCCCAAGTTAACTTAGATCACCTTGTCTTCAGTAGGTAGCTCTCGCTGCTCAAATCTGATGTCCATTGAAGGTCCATTTGATGAACCTAGGCATCGTCTAGGTCTTCATGACTTACTGATACCATGTTTGCAGTAAGAACTTTGAATACTATGCTTGTATTGACATTGGTATCTCATTCCACTGTTTCTTTGGAGTTTTTCGATTCAGTCGAGTCTTCGCACTCACTTCCTGAGGATGCGGAGTTAGTAACATACCCCAACCCCTGCAGGTTTTATGGTAATAGTTGATGTTCTTTCGTTGCGGGACGAATGAGCGTAAGAGGTTTTGTCATCCCCTTCCGAAGTTTAGCCCATATTTACGGGTGAAGTCATAACTCATTTTTTTTCTTCACTATTTATTCTTAGCTCGGGCCGTGACTCAACTCGGCAGAATACTATCGGTCATTCATCTGGCCAACAAGCCGGCACTTCAAAAGTAGCCCTATCTGCACTATATATTTCGATCTGTGTGGCAAATGATGATTGTATTGGTAAATAAAAGGTTGTTAGAGCTCCCCATTTGAACATACTGTCTACTTCCATGCTTGCAGGATGGTTTAGAATCTAAAGCAACAGTAAGAATATAAGCAAAATCTAAACCTTTATTAATAAACCACTCATCTGATTCATTAGCGGTGTCGGTTACATCAAAAATATCACTGTCTATTACAAGTGGGTTTATTTCAACTCGAAATCTTCTTCATTTATTGGCTTGGATTCGGTATCTGCTTTATTATCACTGTCATAGTCTCCCTCAACACCTCTCGCTATGCCCGTAGATGCCTCTGCAATATCCCTACATAGTCTGGTATCTGTAAAGTAATTTTTCACTCCCTTGAAAGGTTGTTTGCCAGCGATCAAGTTGTGAACTATTTCTTGATCATCACAGTACATATCACAGTACTTCATGTACTGGTGGAGAGTTGAGGGTAATACCATATTGGCATGAATCCAGGAATGCCCAAGGAGCATATTGTATGAAGTATTCACGTCATAGCATATCGCTTCTGATTTCAAGTTTCCCATTTGACAACGAAGATAGATTTTTCCCAGGGGATGATTTCCACTGGAGTTGATGCCGAAGATGATGGTATTGGTGGGAGTCAATCGGTTAATCGAGATCCCAAGTAACTACATTAATCTTTGAGGGAGAATGCTTAGAGCGAATCTCGGGTCCACTTGAGAGAATCAATATATCCCATATAATGTAGCGGTCTATTATGCTTGATGTTCTCAACTTGCATGTCCTCTGGTGAAAATATAATACATGGGACTTGCTTTGTCACTTGATGGCAGCAAGGGCAGAATTTCTCTGTGTCCATGGATGCGCTATAATTTGAACCAAAAAGACATCAGAGTCAGCCAAGACTTCTCTCAATGCATCCCTGGTTGTCTTCGACAGTCGTAGCAACTCATAAAGTATTATGTGTGTCGTGATGATGGCTAACTGAGCATGTCAAATTAAAAAGGTGCACCAGTTTCCTCACTATCTTTCTTTGAATTCTTTTGGAAACACAGCTCTTTTCATCTCGTGGATGATTCTTTGTTTGCTTTCGTGGGTTCGTCAGGTCGCACTTTTAAGTAGTCATTGAGATAACCTTTACCCGACCATGTTCCTGATGGGCTTGTCTCATCGAGATGAGTGATCAAAGCTGACACTTCAGTTTCTGAATCTGTTAACACATTTGCCTCATCATGGTCTTTGTCAATGATTACAGAAATTGTATGACACGTTTGTCCTTTATCCTTCTTCAGTTCGCTTGCCAAAGACCACTGTTCATAATTCAATAGATCGGATGTACCCACATGATTTTTTCATTCTTTGTGGTGACTGGAGAGAGTCCTTTCTCTCTCATATTATGTATGTCATAGTTGACTAGCACTATCTTTCTAGTAAGTACAGGAGATACTCCTGCGGAAAGTTCGTTTGTTCCAACTGTAAGGATGACCATGTAACTGTAAGGGTGACCATATTAGCTGTAACACTCTTTTACTCTGATTTTAGTTGGATTATTTTAGATTCGATCAACCCTTGGATTCTACTCTTTAGCATATCACAGTCTTCTGTAGTATGCCCCAGGTTCTGATGATATAGGCAGTACAAGAGATCGTTGGTCTTTTCTACTTCCTCCAGTCTTAGATTAGTGGGAAGTTGGATCATTCCCCTTTTATTGAGCAAATGAAACAATGTTACTATTTAATCATCTTTGAAGTCATATGTGGGTGTGGAGCGCTGCTTGAACACATCATTTTCCTTTTGGTCCTTAGGCTTCTATTGCAGAGTTTTTCCTGTCGCCATAGCCTATTTTTCCTTTTGTCGAGAGGTCTATGGATATTGCTTTCCTACTGGAGCACCCCTTCTGGAGTGTTATTCTCCCAAACGGCGGATAATGTCTTCTGTCAGTTCACCTTATTTGACTAGCTCTTTCCAGTTTTTTGACTTCACAGCTCCCATCTTGACTAGTATTTTAGTTTGCAGATTGTGCCTGCATATTTCTATCAATGTCTCCTGAGACATATCGTATGGGCATCGGACCGACATTTCACGGAAGCACTCGATGAAGCTTTTAACAGTTTCCTCTTCCTTTTATTTAGTTTCTAGAAGAAAATGGACTAATACCTTAGTATCATCTTCAAAGAAACGGCTTAGGAACTCTCTTTCTATATTAGACTAGGTTTTGATAGTTTCTAGAAACAACTGCATAAACCAGATAAAAGCAGGCTCTCGCAGGGTACTCACAAAGATTTTGATAAGTACTGGGTCATTACCCATTAAATGGTCAATCTGAAAGAGAATACATATATTGGTTCGGAGATTCTTTTCCATCATATAACTTCAGCTTTAGGGGTTTGTACTTTGTTGGAAAAGGTGTGGACTCCCACTCTATCGGGTAGGGTTTCGTAATCCCTGTTTCCTGTAACCCTTTCCTGTGCATCAACATTTCTATTTGATTTTGGAGCTTTTCCATCTTTTCTGTGTGGAGGTCGATGACATATTCTTCCTCCTCGCCTTCTTCTTCAGCATCTAGATTTGATACATGCTTATCTTTTTTCCTTTTATCGGAAGAAGAACTCCCTGCTCCGTCCTCTGTGTGTTTTTGTGTATTCTCTATAACTTTTATGAGTATTGTTTTGAGCTCTTTAATGCTCTTTTGTTATTCTTGGATAAACTGCTCTTGCGCTTCTATCCTTTGATTTATTTCAGCCAACTGTTCGGCCATATGAGTTATTCTTCGCCTAGACCAAGAGGAGGCATGAGATCGTGGCATTGTTATGGCTGAATATTTACTATATTCTTCATACTCCTTATCTGAACCCCCTGCCAACCTTTTATAGTCACGGAGAGCCGTTATGTCCATCCTAAGGCATGTGCGATGATGTACTTGCTCTGTCTTTGTATTAGAGGAATACTCTTCAATGATTGGTTTTTTTCCTTTATTCACCATGTTTGATGTGATGGCTGGCAGGTCTTTATCTAAATCAAAGTCCTATCTTTGTAAGCATCTTCTTTGAAATATTAGATTCTGGTGTAGACAATCGGCTAAATATAGATGCTCTTAGGATTTCACAATGACAATGAGTCAGGACTACTGTGATTAATTGCTTGCAACAGTATGATTGGTGAGGTTGTACAGCCCTCCTTTTGTTTTTTAAGTACTCTCGTAAATCTGGAGTTTCTTCTTTGTGTGCTGAGATGACCAACTTTTGTGGGCGAACCCTATTTCTCGTGCAAGACCTATTTGTCCATGTATGTGACTCTAAAAAGTCTCAGAGATCACGTTTGTCAGGCCACAGGTTGCTCTGGTGTCCAGTGCTGACTTTAGCATGTTTGGTGTAGTGTTGTTCAATAACCTCATGTTCCATAGTTCTCATGCAGGGCTGAAGCTTAATTTTAGCCTCGCATACTGGCTTTGCCTCGTACACTTGATTAGTCTCTCATACTGGTTTAGCCTCGCATACCAGATTAACCTCATGTACTGGCTTGTTTTATTAGCCTCGTGTACTGGCTTAGCCTCGCATACTGGCTTAGTTTTATTAGCCTCGCGTGATGGCTTAGCCTCGCACACTGACTTAGTTTTATTAGCCTCGCGCACTGGTTGAGACTTAGTTTGATTTTCAACTTTGCCTACGCTAGACTGGTGTTCAGTCTTATTTACACTGGACTGGAACTTAGCCTGACGTCCAATTTCGTTTACATTGGGCTGGAACTTAGGCTGGCATTCTGCCTTGTGTACGCTAGGTTGAAACTTAACCTGGCATCCAACTTTGTTTCCAGCCACTGCACATCCTCGAGGTTGCCATGTAACTTTGTACTTTTGTTCAGCCCTATGTTGAAAACGGGCCTTGAGTGCTTTGTAGCATGCTCTCCGTTTTCGATTGCGGATCTAGATCTGCTTTTGTGCAGTGATTGACTCTCCTTTGGCATCGAATGTGGCAAGTTTCCTAGAGATTGGAAGAGACCCAATTTGTTCTAATGAATTGACAGTTGAAGATCCAAGTGACTCTTGATGAATAAGGGTCTCCTTATCATTCAAAACCATAAAGTTCTCTTTTGATTTCAGTGACTCTTGATGTTTTTGGCTTATAACTCTCATGTGTCCTTGCCACAAGGATCACCTCTTATTTGGACTAGATGAGTCCGAGGATATATACTCCTCATACTTCTATTGGTCAACTTCAATAACCAATATCTCCACTGTCTTTCCAATCTTGTCAATATCGGATTGGACCACCATCTCCTTTTCAGTGTAGGAGATTTCTCACACTGTGGTCGCCAATCTGTTTGCGGTGAATTTCGATTCTCTTTCCATTGCCGTAAAAAAAATTACAATATTTTGAAAATTATAATGACAAAGAAAAAACAAAGAAATGGTAGGATCTAGGTAGTTATGAGGTTTGTTTCGACCCTCGTTGATGATCCGATGTTGAAGATGGATGACGGTAGATATTTCTAGTACCGACTCTTCCATTTACCTACTGGTTGAAGAAATACCATAGGCTCTTATGCGAGAGAGATTTTACCAAAAGTTCCATTTTGAGTCTTTTGTATATGTATTTATAGGCATGAAGTTGTTATAGGTGTTTCATTATAGATAAATAGGGAATCTCATTATAATCTTTATCAAATATATAACTTTTTATTTGATCAGATTTGGTTCAGAGATTCTTTCTATTTAGTCTCGATTCTATACCAAAATCAATTATGGATCTAATCGAAATCTAGATTATAAATGCAGCATAGCTTCACTAGCCGCCAGGCTAGCGTAAACTCGCGAGCCATGCGAGGCTAAGCAGCCTCGCAGGCCGTGAGGCTACATAGCCTTGCGTGACGCAAGACTAATGTAGTCTCATAAGGCTGGCCTCTTGTGGGTTCCTTCAATTTTTCTTGTTCTACAGCTACCCGCTGCCATTTCCATTGAGCCACTTGCCTCAACTTGCTCTTGCTTCAGCCTCTTTGGTTCAAATATTAGATCTGAAGTTTTGCCCCCACTATTTCAAGGTAGGAAGCAACTGATTTAAAATTGTCCAAATTATCCATTTCTTGCAGGAATTAAGTAGAACAATAGAATCTACCTCTCTACTTGCCAAGGATTGTTTTCCCGAGTAGCCATCAAGGTTGAAGCCTTGTGGCTTCTTATCTCAAAACCAATGTGGAGTTCAATGACATGAATCTCTCTATCTTCTAGAAATATATGAGTAGAACACATTCAACTTTTCTATCTCAATTATAGACAAGTTGGTCATCGCACATTAGCTTGTACCTTCATAGCCACTTCCCTAACCCCTACCCCCCCCCCCCCCCCCCCACCTGCTATTGTCTCCATTGAACCATCTGCCTCAGCTTGCTCCTATTTCAACCTCTTCGGTTATGCCAGTAAATTCACTATTTCAACACCCAACACTTCATTCCAGAAAGCAGGTGATCTAATATCATGTCCAAATTAAATTAGGTTGAATAACAAAATTCACCTTTCTTTTTGCAAAGGGTTGTTCTACTCAAGTAGCCATTAATATTGAAACCTCGTAGCCCATTATCTCGACACTGATGTGGAGTTCAAGAGGGTAAATCTCTCTATGTTCTGGTGGTTATATGAGTACAAACATATTCATCTTTTCTGTCTTAATTATAGACAAATTAGTCATCGCATGTTATCTTGCACCTTCATAACCTCTTCCCTAGATCCCCACTCGCTATCATCTCTGTCGAGCCACCTGCCTCAGTTTTATCCTACTTCAACCTCTTTGGTTTTTCCAATAGATCCACTATTTTGTCCTCCAATACTTCACAACAGAAAGCAACTGATCTGACATCGTGACCAAATTATCCATTTCTAATAGGAATTAAGCTAAACAACAGAATCCACCTCTCTTCTCGTTAAGGGTCATTTTGCTCGAGTAGCCATCAAGGTTTAAACCTCGTGGTCCTTAATCTCGGACAGATGTTGAGTTCAAAAAGGTGAATTTCTCTGTCTTCTGGTATTTATATTTTAGTACGAACACATTCATCTTTTCTGTCTCAATTTCAGATGAGTTGGTCATCGCATGTTACCTTTTACGTTCATAACCTCTTCTCCAGCCCCCTGCCCGTTATCGTCTCCATTAATCCTCCACCTCATCTTGCTCTTGCTTCAACATCTTCGGTTCTAACAGTAAATTCACTGCCTCCCATGATGAAATTTCGCCAGTCCTCCAATCGTGGATCCATGTCCGATGACAAGGCTACAATCACAGGCAGCCATTAGAGTCCTCTCAGCACCTCCTATACCTCCATATAATCAACCACATGAGTCAGGTCAACGCTCACATGCCCTGTCAATGGAACATTGCCTCCAATCTTCATTACCTTCAGCACATAGCAGGTCCGTCAATGGGTCACACCAAGATTGTTCTGGACCTCTATGCTCTACAAATATCTCTAAATTGTCGGATTAGATGGGTGTGGGCGCATGGATTTAGATCTGCAGCTTGCTAGTAACACAATACTCATTAGGCATGTAGAGACTAGTAGGCCAAATCCAACAGTCCTGTTCATCTCCTAGGTCAAAAATTTGGGGCTAAATGTTGAGAAACCGACAAACTTGAGGCCCACACAACACCTCCATTACTTCTTCGTCGATCTCCGCTCATTAGTTCCGGAACCGATTTCGAGCCTCGCTTGCAGATAATGACTTGCCTCCTCGTATAGTCAACTTTGATGGTAATTCTCCTCTCTGTGGCATTTAAATTGAGGGGTAAAGCATTAGTAACTGGAAAGATTAAAAAAAACAATCCAAAAAATCTAAACCATTATCAAATCAGCAGAAGGACGACACTTTCGATGATGGTAAGTTTGAAAAAGTTATGATCAAAGATGTTTAACGAGCAACTTCTCATTCAGACTCTCTTTGAAAGTAACATAACACAAAGTAACATAACACCTGCGGAAATTGAAACTTGAACGATGATTTGGTCGCAAAGCACGACTGTTAAAACAAATGATTTTCTTTCCTTCTGTTTTTTGCATTTTTATTTTATTTTTCTCTTTATCTTCTAGCAATAAGAGAAACAGATAAGGACCAGATGAAACAAAAGGCAGGTACATGAGCATGAATTTTTTCATCATTTCATGTTGGGAAATTCTAAATGCGCACCACATTTTACTTAGTGAACACCACATCCTATAGTAAAGTAATTTACAACATAGGGGAAAATGGTGCTCACTAAGTCAAATGCGGTGCGCATAAAGAATTTCCCTTTCATGTTATGGGTTTGTCTAAAACAATATTGAAGGCATCTCAATCATAGAGCTTGTATTTTTTTTTTTTCCCTTTTATTTTAGCTTTCTAATTCATATATATATATATATATATATATATATATATATATATATATATATATATATATATATATATATATATATATATATATATATATATATATATATATCCCTTTTATTTTAGCTTCCTAATTCATATATATATATATATATATATATATATATATATATATATATATATCCCTTTTATTTTAGCTTCCTAATTCATATATATATATATATATATATATATATATATATATATATATATATATATATATATATGAGAAAACAGAAAATTCACTGACAGTGAAGGGACTTTCTTCACCATCGCTTAGGTGGACCAATAAAAAGGGTACACGTAGCGCTACTTAAAGAGTGATTAAGAGAATTCTTTTTATTTGTTAGTTTGATTGGCGCTACGTGTACTATTTTCATTGGTCCACATAAGCAATGGTGAAGGAAATCCCTTCACCGTCTGTGAATTTCCCGCTCTCTCTCTCTCTCTCTCTCTCTCTCTATATATATATATATATATATATATATATATATATATATATATATATATAGATATATAGAATTACTATAGGTAAGCCGCCAGCTTAGGAACAATTACATGAGCTAGCGGCAAAACTATAATGATCCAATGATTTTTCTTCATTTTTTTTTTACAATTACTATCTCTACCTCATTAACTTGTTTCAGATTAAATTTCTTAAATTTTGGAGTTCATTTACCCTTTTATCAAGTGCATACAAAATATTTTATTTATTGAAAACTATTAATTTTATGTTAATTTGATGGAGGACCAAATCAAAACTAAAACCGAAGAAATTAGGTATGAGTGAACCCTAAGGGATCGAGATCATAATCCCAAAAAAAAAAAATTTAAAAGATTATTGAAAATAGTGAAAATGAACTGTAGTTCAGATAATTTGCGTGAGTTGTCAGCTCATTTTCATCCCTCTCTCTCCCCCTATATATATATATATATATATATATATATATATATATATATATATATATATATATATATATATATATATATATATATATATATATATATATAGACACACACACATTTCGCCATTTAACGGTGATATTAAAATCCTTTAGAGAATCATAAACATACCACTCTTATCGAGCATATTAGTTGTCTATTTGTTTTGTTTTTGTTTTTGTTTTTTTCCCCTTCAGTTGCCAAACAGCGAAGGCCCTCCTAAATAAAATGTGTTTATATTAATATCTGATGCCCCTGCCCCATTATTGTACAAGGCCATTAATCTATATATAGCTCTAATCACCCATGTTTTTTATAGTTTTTATTTATACTTTTAAAAAAAAAAAAAAAATAGGCAGCAAGTAAACGACAGCCTGCAAGACGGCAGATATAACCATTAGGTGTTTGACATCAACAAAACTTTTCGTCATCCTCATCGACCGAGAAATGGTTCAAGGTCCAGACAGAGTTCAACATTTTTTCCTAGCTGAACTAATTTAATCAGCAAAACAGCTCACCTCATATCACATGAAAGTCATATGATATGTAGGACACTTGCACTTGGGAAAAAGTTGCTTCCAGAGATTTTACAGTTTTTATGGTGAGTTAAATTTGCTGAAACGGATGCCCATTTCTTCTAAAGAATATATTGGTCTTTTTCTCACGAATGATGCAAGATATCCAAGATTGACTAATTGGAATCATCCATCAAATTTTCCATTGACTATTATTTCGGCAGGGTTTTCGTTATTAGGTAGATGGCTTTTGGCGCAGAGCTCAATTGGACAAATACTGCCAAAATCTGACGTGTAGCTGGACTAAGAATGAGGTGAAGTACGACTGAGCCGTGAGATGCTGTAAGCTTGCATGATGCAAGTGGCTTTTGAGACTTTGGATGGATAAAGAAAGCGTATCTCGGCCAGACGATACGTATCTTTGGATGATCAAGTGGCTTTTGAGTCGTGACACTGCTGTTGCTCTAATATATCCTGAAGAATCTGTTCAGGAAGAATCGTTCACATGCTACTGCTTACAGCTAGGCCTCCTAAACTCCTGTTGCCGACAAAATGGACATGTTTACTTTAATTCTTTTTGAAGTCCATTGTTATTTTATTTATTTATTTATTTTATTTTGTATGCACTAGTCAAACTCACACACATGGTGTACTGATTATGAGCCATTGACGCCATTTATGAGCGGCTGATAATGAGATCTCAGAGGTAGTGTTTTGAGATTATGCAACCCTCAACATGGTGTATTAATTATGGGCCATTGACGCCATTTATGGGCGGCTGATAATGAAATCTCAGAGTTGGAGTTCAGTGTTCATGTTCATCGGTAGAGTTTAGTGTTGATGTTATGCTAAGATACTCGCCGGAAGTATTACCAGTTTAAAATAGCAACAGGATTCTATACAGCTGTCAGTAATTCTATTACAAATTTAGATGAGATCTTAGCAACTATTGTATTACCTTGCGTAAAGTTACTTTTAACACTTTAGGTCAAGTGGAGAAAGCATATGCTGGGATTTTGTAAGACATACTTGTATCAAACCACTTGTATTATACCTTCAATTGCGATATATAATGTTGTTTGCTGTATATAGGTTTCTCAAGATATTGAAATGCAACAGCATGCTGTAAGGCTCCTTAGATCTCTCCAGTTTATTAGTTACCGTAGTTAACTGCTTGCTCCAGCTCCTTGGTTCATTGACTCTTTTTTTTCCCTCTATTTAGAGGAAACGATTAAATACCAATGCACCAAAATGGCACCTTCTCGATCACCAAGGAGACAACAACCAATAACAGGTTGCCTCAAGGAGCTAAAAATTCTAACCACTTGCAAGATGAAAGCTCAAGAAGGCAACTGAAGCCCTTATGCTGAGTTAGACAAAGGCTTTTGAATTCTGAGCAAATGATTAGAGTGTAACCAATATCATGCAAATTCTTACAAACTGAAAGGTAAACAAACTTATTTGAGAGCACACCAATGTTAGGAGATGGAGACATGTTTTCGTATGTCACGATGTAGAACAAGTAATTGCAACACATCGAATATGAGAGTTACTGTAATTTATCATAATCCTCGTGAACTCATAAAATAATCCTAGCTACTTTTTTAATGGAGAAATTAGTGGTTAAGTATAAACTATGTTAATTCTTATTATTCTTGCCGTTGCCAGTATTCCGCTACCCCAATTCCGACACTTTAGAAGATACATGCAATATGATTAGATAATGTCAATGTTCTAATATCAGATTCTAAGAAAGGAGATTATTCAAGTGTACATCAGAAATCAACATCAACTAATCACAGATTTATACCAGCAGCACCAGTATAACAAATAACTACGGCAAGATTTGTTTGATGCAAGACTCATTAGCGATAGTATCATTATGGTGGTAAATAACAAACAACTAAATCACCTGAATTAGACAGTAAAATCAAATAGCGCAACAATGTTGACAATCTGATGGAATAGCATCCCTCCGATCCAAAGAGAGTACATCATCATTAAATGTCTCAACAACTTAAAGTGGCAAGGTTTAAGGCCTTCTCTCCAATAAAGCAGCAGCAGCAACAGCAAAAAATTGGGGGCGAAATATTAAAAGATGCATGATTGGAATTGGTACGGGTTGTCTCGAGAAACAAATAGAATTCATTATATGAAAAGTCCGAATACTACTGAAAAATTGAATGGCGATGTACTTGGGACGCCTACTCTCATGATTCCAAGTTTTGAAGCACTGACATCTTTAACAAGGCCAAGAAGCATCCTACAAAACAGTGATACAAAGATAACTGCATGCTACAGAGTAAAGACTGAAGTTACCCTATTTTTTGGAAGGCCGAGCAGGTCCGAAGTAGTTTGTAACTAATCCCATGATAGCAAACCTGACAAATAAAGTTGATATTATTAACACATAATCAACCCAAGGAGAAATAACTTCCACAAAATATCTGCCTTACTTCATAACATAAACTGTGGGAACCTACAGGACTCAGCATCATGTTTGAAAATACAAGGATTGACTTGCTATGGATTAAGCAAAAGAATCTCATGTTCTATTTGTGCATCAAAGGCAAACTAAACAGAACTGGCTATTTACTCTCAATTTGAGTTATATTGAATCTCCATAGACTTGAACAACATATGGCCTCAGACTCTGACATACAAAAAGGGACTAGCTGAATTTGCAGGAAACTCCCCACTTTATTGTGATTCATTCATTGTTAACATCATCCACACTATCTCTCTTCAGGCTGGATTGTTTGTCAAGCTCTAGCTTAACAAACGACCTAACAGGCAAGAATCCATGCTACATGATATGAATATTCATGTATTCAGTGCAAAAAATTAGTTGCTTCGAGCATAGGATTGTTCAGTCCTAGGTAAATCCTATGAGCGCAAAACTCCAGAAAGCTACTATAGGATGGAAGAGAGAAGATGACAGAGTTAAGGAAAAGGATGATCCAGGACTACATAATAGAAAGATGCAACAAAGCAAGAGTGGGCTCAATTATCCGAGATAATATGAGGTGAAGCAATAAAGCAAGCAATTCTCAATCTTTCGATCAATAATTCTTTCGATAAATACATATCTCAAAATTTATCTTATATCCTAAATGGGGTTCCTCCTCCATCCCTAGGCTAAAAGAGAGAGGTTTATACCAACACTGGAGGTCAATCTTGAAGAACCATTGAGCACCTACCACCTGTTTTGACATTCAATAATATGAGAACAATGACCATGGTTTGGTCGACAACATGGCTATCAAAGCGCGCCCTTTCCTTCCCATAAATAGCAAGGAAGGTACATGCTTTGAGACTATCACCATGGTTCTGTCGATAACATAAGCACGTCCTTTCCTTCCCATGAATAGCAAGGCAGGCACATGCTTTGAGACTATCACCATGGTTTGATTAACATGGCTACCAAAGCACGTCCTTTCCTTCCCACAAATAGCGAGGAAGGCGCATGCTTTGAGACTATCACCATGGTTTTGTCGACAATATGGCTGTCAAACCATGTCCTTTCCTTCCCACAAATAGCAAGGAAGGCACATGCTTTGAGACTCACATAAAAACCCTTGCTTTAAATGACGATCTACTTTTTATTTAATGTAACTTGATCTTTAGTACTCATTTTATACTGTATGAATCAGTTTAAATCTATGACATGCACCATATCTCTCATTGTCAAGAACTCAACAAGTAACTAACATCATGGTGGGTCAGATCCTAGACTCTAACCCACACCTTAAACTCTGACAACCAAAGTTGTCAAATCGGAATACGTATTGCATATCGTTATTCCTATGTATTCTATCACATATCGTATCATAAGATAGTTTAATCAATGTATAATAGATAAGTAATAAGCATATAACAGTATATAATATAACAAACATATGAGTAAATTTAAAGCATAAATAAACAAATAGCCAAAAACATATACTAAAACCAGTAATATGTTAAATATAAGTTTATAGCTATATATAAATATATAACTAACATTCAAAATGTTATGATTATAAGGTCATCAATCAAAATTATGCTACATTCGCAAATACATTGTTGAATTCACCTAAAGTTGAAAATGGCATTCATATTTCTCATCTACGTCTTTTTTGCTTACACAAAACTCCTCCTCTTAGAGATTAAATATTATGAATTAACAAAACAACAAATTGATAAAGTTTTATAATTACAACTTCTCTTTTTTAGGGAAAAAAAAAAAAAAAAAGATGTATTGTTCCTCCAACTTAAAACACACATCATAATCCATTCAATGTACACCTTTCACTATGTAAAGTTTTTATATTTCATTAATCCATTCGTAAATGAATTTTATATCCAACAGTCAAATTAGATTTTTATATTTCTCTAACCTCTTCCCCTTTTTTGCCACCTCAGTTTCGGTTATATGTTATTTTACAAATAAAACATTGAGCAAAAATTCATTATCCCTCCTAAAAATACAAAACAAATAAATGTAATATCAATTTATTATCCCTTATAGTTATATCATTATCATTCTTAAGAACTTTTACTTTAATTTGTTCATCTTCATCTTCTCAAATCTATACAACTCTTTATTTTATTGAGATTTTAACGTATAATAAATAAGCTTTTTAAATATTTGACTTTAGAATTAGTAATTAAATAATTTATATTGACTATAAACTAATAAAATACTACTTCTGGTGATTTATTTAAATGTTTCTATCAACTAAAAAAAGTATATTAAACTTTGATGTTTCTTTTTTAAATGATTATACTTGTATTTAAGTCAAAAGGTTCATTTGAATGAGTTTAAAAACCATTTATAAACAATATCATCATATCATAACGTATCGCGTATCATAAAATACATATTGGATATCGTAAAATACACTAACCGTATCGTAAGATACATAATCAAATAGTATCGCGGATAAGATACGTATCGATTTTCTTATGAATCATATCAGATCGTGAGATACATATCGCATATCGTAGGATATTGACAACTATGCTGACAACCAATTGACCATGCAAGGTAAGATTAGTTGTCAGATAGTCAAGGCCTGCATAATTTCTCAACACTGCAACCAGACAATTTACGGCTAACATCTGGTGGACTATAGATGGTCTCAAAAAGAAGCCAATCCTACCGCAGCCCTCCGCAATTTGGGCACAACAAGCTCAAATTTTAAGCCCTTCAAATTCAAGCAATCTAGGGCCTACCTTCATCATTAGCCGGCCCCAGCCCATAAGTCAGATAGATAAGGGCTTCCTGTCTAGGCCCTACCGCCAACACCCTAGATCAACCATTTTCTTTGGATTAAAAAAAAATTGTAACTTCCATTTACAAGAAGAGATTAAAGTTCAAGGCTTATGGTAGAAAAAATTTATTTTACAATTACTTGAATATTTCAACTATAAATCTTATAATCGATATATGCAAAAAAACAAGATTTATAATATCGCAAAAGTTGTTAGTATCAGCTAATAATTTAATCAGAATCGAAACATCGAGCATATGGCTAGAATCGAAACAATATCAGGTACTTACAATATCGATACAATACGCAACACAAATTGGTATTAGCCGATATTTAAAACCTCAGTATAAAATGGTTAAAAATTTTGCACCAGCCCATTGTGATTATTGGTTGGGATATTCAATGGAAAAAGTTGATAGGGCCTGTAAGCTAGAGCATTGGCCCAAACCCAACAGGCAAGATTCGTGGTTACTGCTATTCAAGCCAGCGAAACATTGGGCCCAGAAAGGTCTTTTGCCTACCCATAGTAACAGAATTGAATAATTCGCACCAAACCAACTCACATATAATCCAGCTGACCTGACTTTTATCAAATTATTCGCAAATAAGTCATAAAGTTCACATCTTACTCAAAAGACTTTTACATTTTTCTCCAAAAAATATAGTATCTTTCCATGGCAGTTATTGGACAAGGGACAATCAAGTGTTTACTACTACAGAAAAACCACTAAGCTAATTGATTTCTTTGTTTTAAATGAGGTTTTCTTTTATGTATAGGGTAATAATAGATAGCTATACATATTTTAGTTTATTTCTCATGTCAAATTACTGAATACTTTCCGAATTACTCGGAATCATTCCGAGATTTTGGACTTTTGAGCCTATCTGAATCATTCTGAATGTTGAATTTGTGATTATGGGTCTGCCTAGAGTTATATGTAGGCCTAGATTCATCAAGGAGTTTGGCTAGTTCCAAGATGAGAAGATCTGACAATGCTAAAAATAGTCATTTAAATTTCTAGCGTCTCAACTTTTCATTGGAGCAGAATATGCTATCTTCATATTTCTAACTATTTTTTGTTATGAAGGACAAACAAAGGTGTGGTTTCAAGAAAGAATGTGGTCAACAATGTCAATCAATCATGTAATGCCGATAGTAGACTGCCAGTAAATTGAACAATAATTGCCATGTTTGCAGGTAAAAAAGAATAAATGTAGTAGTATTTATGAATAACATAGTTTATTTCAGCTTATTTATGTTAATCTAATGACTCGAAGCATAGCAGGACAGTTCTAAGAAAGGACTCGGTAGTGAAGACATTAACCCATTGACAGCTCCTATGGCATAACTACTACAGTGAAATTGATTCCCAAATACCTATATAACATAGGCACTTCTACCATATGACAATGAACCGGTTCCCAACACGTATCGGACAATGACACTTCTTGGACACTCAGACACATCAAATACTTCTTATTTGTATCCTCAATTTTAGAAAATTTTGAAGATACGACACTTTTCACAAACTTGTTGGACACATGCACATTTTTCACACTTTTTATTAACTTTCCAGGTTTTAGTTTATGTTTAGTTTCTTCATATATCAAACGCTATTTACTTAGTTGGGCAGCCTTTACAACTAGCCGATGAACAAATCAGCGATGATCTTATCTAGATTATGCATTACAAGATTGTAAACTTAAATTGTAAAATTTGATTCCAATTGTGCATCTGTACTAGTCTCTTTGCTTTCCTTCTTTTTTGGTGCTAATGATCTCTTTTTTTCATAACCAAAAACCCAAGAACTATCTTTTAGACAGTAGGTAATGATTGGTGACGAGGATCATGAATTTGAATCGGGACCAGTGGATGCTAGAAGAACTAAAAGTGGCACTAACATCAGCAAATATCAATGTCTGTGGACAGCACTGACTTTTGAAGTTGCAGAGACGGTGAGATGGATCAACGGTGCAATAAGGTGTAGCACATATATGCTTGGAGGGGCAGAAAAGCGCAACAGCAGACAATGATGTTGAACCTGTGCATATATATATATATATATATATATATATATATATATATATATATATATATATATATATATATATATATATATATATATATATTTATATGTTCTCTTTTTTCTTTATGTTTTGGTTCAAACTAAAGGCTCATGGGCAGAGGACCACGTTGCGTTTAAGATTGATGCGGTCGAACATGAAGCGATGTGTATATGCAGAAAGCCAAAAACAACAACTGCATGTTTTTCTCAAATTTCGACTTGAAGCTTTGGATGCTACATTAAAAAATAAGCTAATAGATGAACTAACAATAACCAAGCTCGTCTTTGCGAGAATTTGACTTGAAGAAGAGCTCACAAAAAAAAAAAAAAAAAAACAATAGCATGATCAAAGTGTTCTTTGATGGAAAGTATATAGAATCAACTTTCATGGCTGGAGTCCTGCTTTATTGTTATTATGTGTAATAAACTAATAACTAATGAGGCTGCCCATATGTGGCTAACACAACATCCTCGAGTAATAGCCCTTCTTCCACAGTAATGTTGGAATTCAAGGGTAAAGGACGAATGGTTAGTCAGATAGGTGGAAGGGAAGCCATAAACAACCTTAGAAATCAAGTTTCATTATTTAGCCCAAAAGCCACCCCCAAACAGTAAAATAAATTTGCAACAGTTACGTGGTAGCACTGAAAGGTCTGGAATGACCTAGTGCATGAAGACTACCATCAGGGCATTGGGTTCCATCTGCCAGTCAATTAGTTAATGAAAGCAGATTTTGGGTAGTCATAAATAGTTCCCTAGAGTACGCAAGGATTGTGACAAGTAACAACCTTGTATAGTCACTATTGCCTTTTTATTTCTATATTTTGAGGTGAAGACCTACAAACCCCCTAGATGTTTCAACCAAATCCACCCATCCACCCCACCTGCACACGTGTGCACAACATAAAATACAGCACAGCAATGCAAAGAACAAAAAACAGAAAGAAAGCAGCAGAACTCTTTCACGGTATCATCCTAGAATTGACCTTCATTTTGCTTACTAACAGAATTGGGCAAAGGCGAGGCCCTCATTGACTCCAAAGAAGCACTACCAATATATATATATATATATATATATATATATATATATATATATATACACACACTACATTTTTCCACTCTCCTACCATTCCTTGCACCTAAGGGTGGTAACTGGCCCGGCTTGGCTTGGGTCTTGGCACGAACTGCCGGGCCCAAGCCTGGCACGGTTCAATGAATTTTCACTATTCAGCCCAGCCTTGCCTAGTGGCCAAAGGGCGAACCTGGACCGACCAATATGCATGTCATAGGCAGGCTGAGTCGAATCCATGCAGACCATTCTAATATCCCTAGTTAATAGTCCCACAACATATACGAGACAAGAGTTAGTGTAGTCATAATAATTCTCTTGAACTTAAAAACAACTGTAGCAAGCATTTTCTTAATTATAAACTAATTTAACTATTAATATTGTATTGGAGACTTAGAATATTCTTGCAAATATGTTGTCGGCATCTCCTGTAAAGCCCCATTTTCCGGAGAGATACGGAAACGGAGTGCGTTATCGGCAGATACGTGTGAATTGACGTACGCGAGACCAATGAATATGTAAAAGTAGGAATGAATAAAGTTAAAATACAATTCATCTAGCAGAATTTTAGAAGTTAGTCTACTACCATATAAAAAAGAAGATATACATGTCTAAGATAAGAATCAATAAGTACATTACTGATACAAAAGTTGGAAATAAACTCCCAAAGAGATGATACATACCAAACCAAAAATATAAAAGCGAAAACCTAAAAAAATATTGTTGCTCGGCCTGCTCCAGAAAGTACGGGTCGTGCAATGGCAGATTTTCGCTCACATATTCAGTACCTGAGCGTGTGGGGGAGCTCAAGGTCAAACCCGGTAAGTAAACAATAAAAAGTAGGGAATATGTAATATAAACAAATAGATAAGATATGAGTGGATATGAAAGTATATGCATGTGTGGAAAACATTAAACAATCAAGTAACAATATTAAGCAGGGATATACATGCATATCAAGTCTAATTTAATATCTTATTTTAATTTATATTTGAACTAAATGGTGAAAAAATAGACTTGTATCGTGAAATTACCCGTACATACCCGGGATCCGGCCAAGATACTGGTTGAACCAGCTGTGCCGCTAAGCACTCAAGCAGATACCGATACTGAGTAATCAGTCGTCCCATCAACATGGACTAAATAAGAAATGATAGCTCAGTACCATCCGGGCACCCCCGTGGATGGGCCCCTATTTCGGTTGCGCAATCTATCCTAAATCTTTCACGATACAATATTTGTCCACCCTTTAGTTTTTCCATAACCCAAAGCTTCAAGTTATATTACATGAAAATCAATCCGGAATATGATGAACCAATCATGTCAAAATTTCTACATACACATGTCTAGTAACAAAAAAGATGTGGTCCATGTCAAAATCAAGTTAACCGGCAAGTCAGGATCCATGGCATTATCAAGACATGTGTATGTACTAATAAGGAAAATCCGGTATATTTTCATGTATTTTGTATAAGCAACTAGTATATATATATATATATCAAGTCAAGCATGATAAAAGTATAGAATGTTAAAATGAATATTATGAAAATGATCATGTATGTAAACCACACATAAATACAAGTATACATAGAAACACGTATGTAAGTGAATATTAGGATTTAAAAATACCTAGTATGATCATATATGTGAATCATGCATATACAATTATGCATATAAACACATATTAGGTAAATGGGTACTAAATTGTAAAGATGGAAATTAAATAGGCTTAACACTATTATAACGATTATTTTAACAATATATTAATTTTCTAAATTCTAGCATGATTTCATAGTATGCAAAGTAGCAAATTTATTAAATCTTACTAATATATATATTTTTCAAGTAAACATTGATTACCATAAAAAGAATTATGACCTTATATAATATCTTGTATAAAAAAAATATTTTAACAATTTAATGTAGAAACTTATTTGAAACATTCTTTTTAAAGCATGATTATGAATATATATATATATATATGTTCTAATGGCAGGTGGAAAGTTATTTAAAATCATTGCATTATACATGAAGAACTTATATGAAAAATTTCAAATGTATATCCAAATATGATGAATATTCATAAAGATAGTTTCTGTGTAATTTCAAAATAAAACATATAGTTTAAGTTTGTAACTTATAGTTTAAGCATAGGAGGCCATAAATAAAATCATAAATTTAATACATAAACATAGAGTAGAGTGTAAGAATCATATTTTTATATTTAAAATAATCATAGAGAATTTTGTATAAAAATATTACCTTTCTAAATTTAAACAAATCAAGATTCTAAATTGGCTATAAAAGATTTTAGTTACAAAATAAAATTATAAGAATGGATGTGATTCTACTTGCCTTGTTGGATTAGGGAAGATAAACCTATCTTGAGATTAAAGAACTTCTCCTTTTTCTTCTCTTTTCTTATTCTTCTTGAGAGTTGGAGTAAAAAGAGTTGAGAAAAATGAAAAATGAAGGAGAGTTATATAATGAGGAGAAGAAATGAAAAAAAAAAAGGGAGAAAAAAATATAATAAGACAAAGGAGATATGGAAGTAAGAAAATAGCTTGTCCTATTTGGCCAAAAAACAAGCATGAGATGAAGGAGATATGGGGACAAGAGTATGGCTTGTCATGCTTGGTCAAAGGACAAGCATGGTGAAGATAAAATATAGGGTAGGTGGGTTAAATTGACTTTTTATTGATATTTTACATTATATTAAATATGGAACTCCGCAGTGCTATACACTATCTGTCCAAAACCAGAATAAAGGCGGAGGGTTGTGATAGGCCAGT
Organism: Dracaena cambodiana; assembly: GCA_036321105.1. Taxonomy (NCBI): domain Eukaryota; kingdom Viridiplantae; phylum Streptophyta; class Magnoliopsida; order Asparagales; family Asparagaceae; genus Dracaena; species Dracaena cambodiana. Next base: position 10,857,486 of record JAYEPQ010000005.1, read on the forward strand.
GACAGCCAACGTAAAATATTGTCACATATTATGACATGAGCCAAAAAATGAATTTCGTTGGAGCGTTCACTACTGAGCGACGCGCTACATCGGAGCCCGGGTGTAGTGAAAAATGTGAGAATTGGTAGGTCGTCGTTCAGAAACGACGCGCCACGTCGGCGCCCGGATGTGGTATCAAATATAAGAGGGCTCTCACATCTTAATGAGCGGATGGAGATAAAAAAGTTAGCTCATAAACATAAATTTCAGTTGACATCATGAAATATACGTTCCCTTACAGGTAGATTAGCAAAATTAGTTGATGTTATAATTAGAAAGAGAGTTAATATTTTGTGTGTGCAAGAGACTAAATGGGTAGGTGGGAAAACTAAAGTTATAGAGCCTTGGAGTTATAAATATTGGTATACGGGTAGAGATAGAAATCATAATGGGACAGTTGTGATCATAAATAAGTAATTATTTGGGAATGTAGTGGAGGTTATGAGGAAGAATGATAGAATTTTATTAGTTAAATTTATTTTAGATAGAGAGATTTTTAATGTCATTAGCGCCCATGCATCACAAGTAGGACTTAATGAATCCAGTAAACATCAATTTTGGGAGGATCTAGATGAGATAGTATAAGGAATATCTGCTAGAGAAAAACTATTTATTGGTGATGATCTCAATGGGCATGTAGGAACTAATCGTAACGAGTTTGATAGTGTACATGGAGGATTTGGTTTTGGAGAAAGAAATGAAACAGGTAACTCAATTCTAAATTTTGCTTTGTCTTATAATTTAATTTTAGCAAATACTTGGTTTAAAAAGAGAGTTTCTCATTTAGTTACTTTTAAAAGTGGATCGAATGCAAGCCAAATAGATTTCTTTATAATTAGGAGGGTAGATAGAACTAGTTGCATCGATTGTAACGTAGTGTCAGGTGAGAGTGTAGTTACCCAACATAAACTCTTAGTTTTAGACATTCAGATTAGACAGAAATTTAGAAAGATTAATGTAAATTAGATTCTAAAATTAAGTGGTGGCGATTAGAAAGTAATCAAAAAAATTTTGTAAATAGAGTAGTACAAGAAGTAGATTGGAGGGACCATGATGATCCTAATGTAACATGGAACAAAATGGTTAGCTGCATTAAAAGGATAGTTAAACATATATTCTGTGAGTCGAGTGACAGTGCTCCACCATGTAAGGATACATCATGGTGAAATGAAGAGGTAAAAAATACTATTAAGATCAAACGAGACTTTTATAGAGATTTGAAGAATAATAATAATAATAATGGAATAAGTTTTGAGAAGAATAAACTAGCAAAAAAGGAGGCTAAGCAAGTTGTTCGGAATGTAAAAGCTAAATTATATAAACAAGTGTACGAGAAGTTGGATAATAAAGAGACAGAAAAGGATATATATAGAATTGCTCGAATAAGAGAGAGAAAATCTAAAAACTTATATACTGTAAAGTGTATTAAAGATGAGGATCAGACGGTTCTAGTTCGAGATGAAGAGATTAAAAAAAGATGAAAAAATTATTTTGATAGATTATATAATGGTAGTTTTACTCAAGATTTGGGAGATCTTACTATTCAATGTAAGGATATGAATCGTAATTTTATGCGCAGAATTAAAGAGTCTGAAGTAAAAGAGATTTTGAAGAGGATGAAATCAATAAAAGTTGTTAGTCCAAATAAAATTCCTATAGAGGTATGGAGATATTTAGGAGGGATTGGTGTGAGATAGCTAATAGATCCTTTTAATAAGATTTGGCAAACTAAGAAAATGCCAAATGAATGGAGGAAGAGTACCCTAATACCTTTGTATAAGAACAAGTGCGACATTCAGAGTTGTTCTAATTATCAGGGAATAAAACTCATGTGTCATACTATAAAGTTTTAAGAAAGGGTAATTGAACATAGATTGCGACAAACTGTTAAAATATCAGAGAACCAGTTTGGATTTATGCCGGGACGATCGACAACAAAAACTATTCATTTACTTCGTCAACTTATAGAGCGATTCCGAGAGAGAAATAGAGATTTGCATATGATATTTATTGACGTAGAGAAAAACTATGATAAGGTTCCACGAAAGATACTTTGTGGACACTGATAAAGAAAAGAGTTCCCATCAAGTATATCGATATAATTAAAAACATGTATGATGGAGTAGTAGCCAATGTCAGAACATGTAATGGTTTAACAAGTGATTTTTCTATCACAATTGGATTGCATCAAGGATCTGCATTGAGCCCAATCTTATTTGCTATAATGATGGATGAGTTTACTATAGCCATTCAGAATGAGATGCCTTGGTATATGCTATTTGCTGATAATATTGTCTTAGTTGATGAGACAAGAGCAGGAGTAAATGTCAAGTTAGAGTTATGGAGGACATACATTAGAATCTAGAGATTTTAAAATGAGTAGGTCTAAAACAGAGTATATGGAGTGTAAATTTAGTAAACGACGAACCATAGACTATAATATTGTAAAACTGGATAGGCAAGAGACACAAATGAACAGTCAGTTTAGATATTTGGATTCTAGTATTCAGAATGATGGAGAAATCAATAATGATGTTAACCATAAGATACAAACTGGCTGGTTGAAATGGAGGGCAATGGGAGTTTTATGCAACCGTAACATTCTGCTAAGATTGAAAGGAAAATTTTATAGAACTGCTATTAAGCTAGCTTTATTATATGGCACGGAGTGTTGGGTTATAAAGAAACGTCATTCACGGAAGATAAGTGTAGCAGAGATGCGCATGCTCCGTTGGATGTGCGGCAATACTAGGAGAGATAAAGTGAGAAATGAAGATATTCGTGTTAAGATAGGTGTAACTCCCATCGATGAGAAGATGCGAGAAAATCGCTTACGATGGTTTGGTCATGTGCAACGTAGGCCTGCAAGCGCACCAGTTCGAAAATGGAAGTTTATCAATGTAGGACAAGTTAAAAGAACGAAAGAAAAATCGAAGAAAATATGGGTGGAGGTGATACGCAAAGATATGGAGTCTAAAGGTTTAAATAAGGAGATATTACTTGATAGAAATGAATGGAGAAGGGATCCAGCGTGATTCTTTTTTTGATTCCTATAGCCTACCCCAAATACTTGGGATAAAAGGCTTAGTTGTTGTTTGTTGTTTGATTAACCAGATAAATATGAGAGTAGATTTGAGATCCATAAGTTGGGGAGATGGGGGATGGAAGGTATAGGTGAATAAAAACAAAATAGTTATATGACAAATGACTAGTAATAATAGGTTTTTGGAGTTTGTTTATGGCCATAAACTCAAATTAAACTAATCCAAATAAAGTCAAACTTTATTTTACAAATCAAAAGAAGAAAAACTAGTCAAAATATGTATAGGACCCACCGGTGATTAAAATAATATTATTTTAATTGACTATCTTAAAAATTTCAAGAAAATCAAAAAAAATATAGAAAAATGAGACAAACACAACGCATTCACTTTGAGATTAATCTGATATCAAAAATGTAAGTTATGTTAAAATTAGGTTAATACATCATACTTTCCTTACAAAAAAATTTTGTCCTCGAAACTTAATTTTTAACTGATTGGAGTAATAAGATATCAATCAATTGATAAGAATGTGGTTATTGAGAAAATAGTTCCAATCAGAATATAACTGAAAACTAACTTGTCATAATATCTAAACTAGTGGGATAAATAATCAAAGATATATGATGGAAAAAATATTATGTCTCACTTATTAAGGTCCTTGCGAATAGCTGCAATAATTACCTACAGATCAATTATTGTCATGCCAACAGGTAAGACTCATAATAGCGAAAGCATATGATTTTGGTCGAAAATCAACTATGGAGTATCTCATAAATCTGCTTGCTATGGTTCTAATGAATGACTGTAATTGTTGTCGACTGAGAATAAAACTCTATAATTACCACGTCAACTCAATAAGACTCGAACAGCAGAAGTACAAGACTAGGTGCATAAAAAATCAAACGATAGATATGATATGGATAAAAGAACAAGGCAAGATAGAAAATCAACTAATA